>BROG01000216.1:0-60000 GCA_030159075.1 Atrina japonica | reverse complement strand
ATGCAACTCTATTGAACAAATGTAACAATTGAGTTCGACGAATCACATGTGAAACAAGCGGGGGAGGAGCGATCTTCGTGTCTATAGCCAAGACGTGTACTCTAAATCAATAACTGGCTACATCAAATTAATAACAGTGAACAACAGAACTATAATATATTGTCTATTATATGAAACACATTTCTATCATTATATATATATATATATATACATACATATATATATATATATATATATATATATATATATATATATATATATATATATATATATATATATATATATATATATATCACAAATAATGTTATGCATATAATGTTATTTCTGTATTAATGCTTATATATAAAATGCAAAAATAATGTTATCTATATAATGTATATATATATGTCCCTCATAAGACATCCGGGGCTTACGAGATATGACGTCAAAATTGAGAGCAAATATGTCAGACGTTACTAGTTTTATTGTGATAACTGTAACATTGCGATTAAATTTTCATCGAAGATGTGTAAAAATGTGTTTCCACGAATATTATCTTGTTGAAAACATGGATATCATGGACATTCCGTATCTCTGGTAATTCAGAATTTCCGAGGAATATGCCAGATATCCAATTACGTGTGTGTGTGTGTGTGTGTGTGTGTGTGTGTGTGTGTGTGTGTGTGTGTGTGTGTGTGTGTGTGTGTGTGTGTGTGTGTGTGTGTGTGTGTGTGTGTGTGTGTGTGTGTGTGTGTGTGTGTGTGTGTGTGTGTGTGTGTGTGTGTGTGTGTGTGTGTGTGTGTGTGTGTGTGTGTGTGTGTGTGTGTGTGTGTGTGTGTGTGTGTGTGTGTGTGTGTGTGTGATTTGTAACTTACACCATTCCATCCAAATGTCAGTTATGTTGAATTCGATGGTCACACAAAAAACTAAAACGAAGCGAAATGAACACGGGGGAAAAAGTCTATACGTATACAATAAATGAATACTCTTTGTAAACAGTGAGGACAGCTACAGTAATATATATCTTTTAATTAAAGTTACATCATAATACGTTTCTCTAGTATTGATGGATATAAGTGCATATACATATATTTTGATTGTCGTTATTATCATGGGTTTTTTATTTGAGGAATTAATTTTCCATATCACATTATCTCACAAATGGCTTATATTTCATATTTCATACTGTCGATCAAGATAACATCTCTAATATTTATCTTTTAACTTGATTTAAATGACAACATTTCTAAGTCAGCATAACTAAAATCAGTAGAAAATAGATTTACCAGTTGCTCCTGAAACAGCTGGAAGCATTTTAAAATACTTCAAATTACTTTTGAAATAAAATATTGCCATTTCGGTGAAATGAACGATGTCCTGACATTTTGCATTGTCTTTATTTTTTACTAAAATTTTTCATTTTATTTGTTGTTTTCGTCTAAAATGAACTTCTATACATAAAAACGGTGACTAGATGCAAATTTACGTAAATTACCTTTGCAAATTAAATAAAATCAATAATATTTATAATTTCATAGAATTTTTCCGTAAAGTAGGGCACGAATTATCAAATTTTGTTTTCTTAGTCATTTTCTTCTTGTATTTCTGCTTCATCGTCTTCTATGATTTTTTTCTATCTACAAAAATGGATAGAAATGAAGTTGGTTTTCAAAACTTTGTTTTCGTCATTTTCGTCGTCGTCATTCTAAGCCAACTGCCATTACCCTTAAAAATACCGATTGACTACGACGTAAATATTGAATCTTTTTCATCATAATTTTCTTCTTTCTTTCATCTTCATTAGTATCTACTTCACGTATTGAAAATGGCCAGAGGCAGAGCTACACTGTTTTCAAGTTACCATCCATTTGTTATTACATGTATATTATTATATAAACATTTCAAATTACCAGGGCATGTTTTACATATGAACATTTCATATACTGAGGTGGACTGCTTTACTGGCAAGTTATTGTCACAGGGATATAAAAAATCGCGTTTTATTGTCGACATTCCACAAATTTTACGGTCGGTATAATGGTCTTGTTTGCTATCACTTTGTTTCACTAAATGAAATGTTGAGTTGCCTTACTTGATAGCGGTTGTTGATTTGTCTGTACCAACTGTGACGAGAATTTGTTCCTCACTTATTTGATTTGAATTTGACTGTGGACTTACGGCGACTAGTGTACAGGGGATGCTTTTCCATTGCACCTGATCCTAACTTTGCATTTTCTACAATATGCCGGTTTGTTGAAAGATAGTATATGAAATATTAAATCATCTGATAGTTTCCCTTACATTATTTGACGTATCTCTAAAGAAAAAGTGAAAGAAATACGTATCTTTGAGAGACGTAGCGCTATGCCATTATGGTTAAATATGGAACAAACTCAAGGTGAATGTATGGTGGTAGATTTTTAACCGGGAAGTTGTAATATTACTAGTGGATTTTAAGGTAATTCTATTCCTTAAATAAAATGAGTTCATTCCTACTTTGTGAGTGGACAAAGTCCAGTCTATTCATCTGCCACTTCGTATCTTCACGAGCTGATCGATTTACCAATACATTTAGAGAGAATATCTTCAATTTACGTAAAACAGAGATACGATCATCGGATACCGTGCCCGATTATGAATTAATTTCATTCGGAGATATATCACTGGGACCATATATCTATGTCATCCTTCAACAACAGCCATGAACACACTCTGATCGTCATCATTTTATGAGTCGCCAACAGCTTGGATACTTCCTCAGATAAACTGCCATCATATTTGTAGATATTTTAATGTTGGGTGAAGTCGTCCTTCCCTTATACCTACGAACAAACTGATGTAAAATATCGATTTTCTAATTAGTTTTTACTTTTATGTCCGGCGACAAGGTAACATCTTTATAGATAAATTCATCTATGTAACATGTGTTGCCAATTGTATTATTCAGAGTCAATCTATCAAATTTCTAGGTTCTAGACAAATCCGAATTATTTTATCGCGGAGAAATCATTGGGATAAATCAACAAGAGATCAAAGATAATTCCACACGTATCCAGTCTGGAAAAAGGTTTGACAAAAGGCAAAATAATGGATATATATATATATATATATATATATATATATATATATATATATATATATATATATATATATATATATATATATATATATATATATATATATATATATATAATGACGCAAACTTATTGTACTTTATGACCTCATTAAATTGTGACGTCATATCCACACAAGTATTTGACGGGCGTCATGATGGAAAAGTTTGCCTAAAGGTGCCATGTCGGGCATTTGATGAATGGCAATTTACATTGACGGCACTTAATTACCGGAACACGGGTGTAATTATCGTGATGACGGCCCTATCTATAAGAATGACAATTTAAAAGGGATTTTTTTCTTTTAAAATGTCATAAGACTAATTCTTACATTTAATCAATTGATTCATATTCAGTATTTACTTATCTTTTTCCAATTTTTAATTATGATAGAAAAATACCGAACCCGAGGTAACTAACGTGTCACAATAGTTAACTGGCGTTTTGGTGACCATACTTTGTATTTCTGTTGATAATTCTTTTCATATTTATAATGTTATATACTAATACCTTAAAAATTGTGAAAATATTTGGGAGGATTGAATGTACAGATCTTTGTAAATTGTCAATTTTTAGGAGAAAATTGTGAATTTTTATTCTATAATTGCTATACTCATCGAAACCTTTATCATACGGATATTGAAAAATATACATTCAATATCATTTCCCCTTGCTAATTTTATAAGGAAAACATTTATTTTCCTGTATTGAGTCATGTTTTTGATATATGTTTATTTTTGGAACAGTTAACAGAGATTAGATTGGCCTGTTTACACTTTTTCAAGAGAATCCTAGATATGTTCGGTGGAAGATATTCAAAACAATTTTTTCTAAAAATTGTGCGAATAATTTTTTTGTATTTTGCATTTTAATATAGACAAAAATGAAGTATTAACAGAAAAAATGATGAAAATTGAATTTGTGAGTCAGTTATATCCTCCTTAACTCATATTGGCAAATATCTAAATTATGTCAATAGTAGCTATTCCTAAAATATCAAGTCAACCGAAAACAAAACACACGGATAAATTTTGTATGGAAATCCTAATTATTTTGTTGTCTGTGACCGTTAAATATATTTCAGTTGAATAAATTGAAAATGCAAAACTTTTTCACTAATTAAAAGTTATCGTCTTTCTTTAAAAACGGAAATGAGATAATTTAATGTATGATTTTTCAAAATTAGCATTTTAGTAGCGTATTTTTATAACGCCAAATAGTACAGATAAGGAAAATATACGAAATATATAAAAGATAAAAAGATACAAAATCATGCAAAATCCAAATAGTATGGGAGGAAATCACATATAAATATAGTAAATATTATTATGACAATTAACTGCATCTATGTAGCACATTTAGGTACATCCATGAAAATTTGCCTTCAAAATTTAATGTGAAAAAGTGCATAAATTAATTGCAAAGAAAACTAAGTGATCGTTTTGGTAGGAACTGACTTGGTATATATATACCTCTATCTCTACGACCGAGTTCTCATGTTCGGAACTTTACCCACCGCTATCGAAACATTAATTTTTTATGTGAATGCGTAGATGGCCGCGTGGTTAGGGCATCAAGCATGGGAGCCAGACGGTTGGTGTCGTCGGTCGAGGATTCGAACTCCAACCGGAGCATGGGTAGTTTATATGTGCCTGTATTTGTACTTTATGTATGCTTTATTTACGCAGATAGTATTATTTGTGATCCAAGGTCCTTTAAATGTTCAATGTTGTAATGTTGAAATATATATATATATATATATATATATATATATATATATATATATATATATATATATATATATATATATATATATATATATATATATATATATATATATATATATATATATATATATATATATAGTGCAAAGTTCCTACCAAAATGTATATGTATGAAATAAAACTGTTGTGTGTTACGTTTTGTTAAAGTAAATTATATAAATATAGATATGTTATTCATATGCAAGCTATATCTTCATTGCGTTCACAAAACTGATTTCTAATTCTATTACATGTATCTAAATATGGTTGATGGTTTTGTTTGCTGACCGCGCGCGGGTAGGCAGTTTTGCATTTGAAATAACATTATCATAAGGAACAAACAGCTTATGCATCGTTGAGTAGACGCTTTTGAACAAAATCGAGCCAAAATCAATAGAAATCAAATAACCTTTCAAAATTCTACTGTATAAAATACGATATACGTAAACGTCATAATAAGTGAGAACCTGTAATGTATACACAGTGGCAACTAGTCCATTCAATGTATTATTGTGACAACAGGTCTTATTGTCCCAAGATGGCGGATGTCAACCGCTCTATCTTTAATCAGAAGATGTGCAAATACTTCGTCAATGAAAAAGAGTTTTCGCAGAATCTGAAATTCAAATATTTGTTAAGTTCATTTCAAGAGACAACAAAACTTCTGAAAAGCCAATGTTTCTAATGGTATTGAGTATTGTTCATTCTTTCTACAGACTTATGGAAGAACGTATTCATGAAAGTTAACGCTTTTGACGAGTTTTTGTGATAGAAATGATCGCTAGGTCTTACAACAAAAGAAAAAGTGGTAACGAGAAAATGTATTTATTAGATGCAAATAAAAGATTCGAATTACAAATAAAATCAAACAGCCTTACACCTTCAAACAAATATACACAGACAATAAAGTTTGCAATTGAAATCTACCTGTATCAGATTATATTTACATGTATGTATTTACTGTTGTTTACTGTTTAAGAATGATGTGTAAATATTGTCTTATAATTATGACATGGATAGCTAAACACTCAAATTGCATGACATTTTAATTATCAGAATTCAGCCCCTCCGTGTCCAATCGTCATGGGTGAAATTGGTGATCAATTTCAATAAAGAAATCGACAATTGAAATTAATACATTCCTTTGATTTATCTCATAAATATACATATACGTAGCTCATTCTCTATTGTCAATACGGAAACGTACATATCATTATTTGGAGTGTACATCCAACAGTTTTACATGGTCGGAAAACCCGGGGTATCAAAAACCGTTTAGTTTGTTTAGTCAAATTTTATTGTTTTTATTTCATTGCTGATTTACATACTTAATGTAATGGCAATTTTCAACTTTTTATTGATATCTAAAGTGAGCAGGCACACCATACTTTAAATATCAATTAAAAGTTAAGTAGATAATTAAATTAACCAGTACAAAAAAAAGAATTTAACATTAACGGTATATGCAATCTCCACATTAATAAATCTAGTGATTTTGATTTAAAGAGTTTTGCAATAAGAAAAAACGAGATGATGTCATTGTGTTCAACTCTAAAAATCACTGCTACAGACAAAGGTTCATGCGAATATGACAGTTTGACATTACATTGACCATCATTTTTGAAAGAGAAAATTTCCAAATTGTCCAAAGTTCATTCATACGTTCGCACTACGGACGGCAATCGAGTTTACGCGAAGATAACATTTTGACATTACATCTTAACATCTTTGATTATAAAATATAATTATAATTCGTTCAAAAGTTTACTACGACAAACTTCCTTATGGCGGACGGCAACCGAGCAACTTAAAAGCTTTATATTTATATATATATATATATATATATATATATATATATATATATATATATATATATATATATATATATATATATATATATATATATATATATATCTGTGTGTGTGTGTGCGTGTGCGTGTGTGTGTATTACTATCTATTGTCTATGCAATCAACATGACGCGTATGTTGTATAGATATAATATGATTGAAAAATTGAAAAAAAAGAACAAATTCTCAAGAATTTGCCAATGTTCCCTTAGACGTGTACAATATGAAGCATATATTCACGATTCGTTTTGCGTTTGCGTATATGTGTTTGGTAAACATGAAATGTTTTCTGTTTTCGTCCTTCTAGTTTATTATTTTGGTCTATGTTTGGCGTTCTTATTTTCGTTGATGATGCAGAATTTTTCTTTGCAAAAAGAGATATTTCCATGGACTGAGATCAAAGATCGTGATCACCGACACAACGGACGTACCAGCATTATATAACTGTGATATATATGTAATAGAAACTGACCTAAACTTTATTCACCAATTAAAAAACCAGTTCTTCGTAACATGTTTCTAAGCTAGTTAGTCGAGTTGGTGTTTTCATTGCTATACATTCTAGGGACTGGTACTCACTGTACATTTGTTATGTGGCTACTTATACAAGTTTCAGCTGTCAAAGTCGGATGTGTGTCCAGGTGTTGTAGTCCTTGATGCTTAAGCATCTCGACAGTCATTTCATTCACGACAGGGGAGGTTGAGTCAATATTGAACCGAAGCAAATAAAGCGCTTCTATCCTGCGACATGTATGACTTTCCCTAAAACTCAAATATTAGTATGGCTACTAGAAAAGGATATTCCATTAATGTTAGGTTCTTTGTGTCAATATTTTATTAGACTAATGCATATTACGTACGTACATACACTTCAGACGAAGTTTTATACTTATTTTCAGGTCACAAGAATATTACATTTTTTATCTAGTCATCTTGTCATAAAAATGTATGAATAAAATTACGCAGTAATCAGTGCTCTTGTATATATAAAAAAGAGTAATGTGTCTTTAATATAAAGGTGATCATAAGTAGGTTAATACGTCTATTCAAAGTTTCAAGTTTGAAGTCTCCACATGGCACATTGTTTACATAGTACTCGACCTAAAACTACAGACACGGAAACGAGGAATAGGGAAAAAAGGAGAAATATGAGACATGATTGTATTTTGGAACTTGGTGACAAAGTCTCTCTCTCTCTCTCTCTCTCTCTCTCTCTCTCTCTCTCTCTCTCTCTCTCTCTCTCTCTCTCTCTCTCTCTCTCTCTCTCTCTGTTTGTAGGACCGATTTCAAATTTAATATTTAAAGTTCTGAGGACAACTACGCTTACTTCAAAGTTATGACAATAACTTACGGAATTATTGCCCTTTTTGTATTACTTTCTATGCCAATGTTCTGGTGTCCATGTTTTCAACAGAATTTGACGAAACTTGATGCAGGTGCTTATAATTAAAATGACAACACCTCGGATAATTTCATATTTTTCCATGCATGCCGTCTTATTTATGGAGTCGTCGATCTTCGAGTTGTTTCATTTTTCTAGTGAGCGACAATGATACAATGTTGAGTAATCAACTGCAAACCTCGTACTTCATCCTACATCGATGTAAACACCCTGTCAAATTTTTGAGTCGCAAAAGGTTTACCCGCTCCTCAACGCTCATGTTCATGTTTGATACCAGGTGCTAGTACCAGAAAACTTAAAGAATTACTTCATTCAAAAGCTTTTACTCATCTTTGGGTAATCCTGAAATCTGATTGGCTGAGCAGGCCAAATTGAGAATATTCTCAGACTTGAGTAAATTCTCAAGTTTTATGGTGCCGAGCCCAGGGGCCCATTTTATGAAAGGTCCTAAGTCCTAAATCTTAATCCTTACTGTCATGGGACTGACCACTTAGCAGTGCGTTGCCATGGTAGTTAGGACTAAAACCTTTCGTAAAACGGGCCCCAGAAGTCTATGTACACACAATATTAGATGACCCCATTCACCACTAGAAAATGCAGGGTTACTGCTAAATGATCCCAGCACAATTACAAACTAATTCACGGTTTTTGATTTGCGTTTGTAAAACATGATTCTGGTCGTAAGTTAAATGTGGCCCAAAGACCAAGCATGAAACTAAAACCGTTTGGTAAAACGTAAATATCCTGTTTTAGATCATGTTTATTACAAATTGTGTCGTGTTTAATGCCAAGTATTATTTTCGCGTATTCTTTTTACCTTCTTTTTTCCGGTTCGCCTATCATTTTCCTTCTCCGTTTCTTCTTTTAAATGTTTGTTTGGAAAATGTGATATAAGCATTGTATATATCGTCATTTGTGACAGTAGGGAACTTTCGAGTTATCCTGGATTACCGTTATGATCCTGCATTTATTCGCGCCTTTTCGATTTTGTTCCTCATATGTTCTTCCGGTTTTCATATTTATCTTCGCAACATATGTAAAGTAAATGGAAATATTCTTACTTTTTAGTGCTTCGTTTTGTTTAAAGAAACCCATTAGACTCTTAAAACGTACCACAGTGGGTTATTTAGTTGAACGCCAAATTATTAAAATTTAGTAGGCGTGGAAAAATATGCGGACAGACCGGGAATCGAACCCAGGACCTTCTGAACACAAAAGGGCGCTTTCACCTATTGTGCTATCAGGGCTCTCTATATACTACCGAAACAAAAAATAATAACTGGCAATGATAAAAGCTGGATTATAACGGTAATCCGGGCTAACTCGAAAATTCCCCGCAGGACCCGTCACTTTCACGTTGTATGCCGAGCGCTCGGCGAATTTACAGTCACTACTATTTTAAAGTCTTTGGTATGATCCCGTATCTGGAATTGAACCCGAAACCTTCCGCTTGCGAACCCAACGCTCTACCAATGTAGCAAACGGTTGATGTGATGCACTCATAACTACATGGATCTAAAACAACATGAACGATATTTATCATTTGACCTTTTTGTTCTGAATGGATTTATCATAAAGAACTCAATGCGTCTTAAAAGCCATACCTCTCACAATGTACCTCTTAATGGAGACCAATTTTTTTTTAGATTAATAATGAATAATTGAATTAATTTTATTTTTTTCTCAGTCAAAATAAACATTTCAAAATATGGAAAAAAGGAAAAATTTATTTTATGAAATTCGGTGAAAGAACCTCTATGTGAGTAAAACAAGAAATCAGAAAAGGAATGCAGAAACCGGAAATGGGAGAAAACTGTAAAATTCTAGTTTCATCTGATCTCATTCATGACAGAATAATAGGTAATTATTTATTGTTTATTTACCATATACACACTCATTCGCGACCAAGCCTTGGAAAACAACAACTTAAATCCATTGTCATTAATCCAAAATTACTTTTAAAATGTTTTATTCAAGATCGTGTTTCTATTCGATTTGAATGTAATTTTCACCCCTTTCTGAACTAAGAAAATATTTGTTTTAAAATTTTCCCTGCAGCGGCAACATTAAAAGGTCGCTACATATCGTGAAGGGTAGTGTATTTGGTATTGTATAAAAATGTGATTCCCGGCAAATTTTATTTGCTTGAATTAACCAACTGTGTTTACTTTGTTTTCACATATGTTTGTATAAACGACAAATGACCTATTCCCAAACCGTCTCACTTTACATTTCAGCGCTTCAAATACACCGACAATCGAATTCACCCAAACGTTTGTTTCTGCTTAAGTATGTATTGCCCTGTATTACACACACACACACACACACACACACACACTCTCTCTCTCTCTCTCTCTCTCTCTCTCTCTCTCTCTCTCTCTCTCTCTCTTGCGTGGGAATTTCAAGTTATCACATTTATTTAAGGTACTTTAATTATAAGGACTTAAGAATATGATGGTTCAAAAAGATATTCTGTGTTACTTCCTCATTTTAAGGAAGCTTTTGCATGCGAACCTTTTATTCACTTTGCTTGAGTCATAATGTTATCATTAAAAAATAAATTTCATTGGAGATACCCAAAGAAAAGTTTATTTTTATACTTTCCTCAAGCATGGAATAAGGATGATAGAGTATTTCCAACCCACGAGCCACATCTGCCACAAGTCCGAAGTCATGTAGAACAAGTTAGGATCAAATCTGGATCATCAACCAGCTCGCGTCTTTAAGTAACGTTCCGCCGAGAATTTTTCACACTTAATATATATCACCATTTACATATGAAGTTCCACAAATTCTGACCATTGCTATCGAATGATGTTCCTTTTAAATTATCCGCTTACTGTAATATGGGACCTTGGTAACATTCACCGCGAGCATCGCGAAGAAATATAGGATATGGAACTATCGGGAATCGAACATAGGAGAGGGCGCCTTTCGTTTGCGAGGCGAATGCTCCAGTTAACTTAACCAGTGTAAGCTCCTTACAACAGGTTAAGGAAGCCGATAGTAGGTAAGGTATAGTGAAGTGCTTCATTATCGAAGAATAAAAAGGCCATGATGATGATGATGATGATGATGATGATCATAAGGACGGGGTAACAATAATTCTGATTTATTATATCAAGTATAGGGACGTCAAAGGAGTTAAGTTTATTTGGATGGATCATCCCGTGACCGAGTGGTGATAGCATCGCACTTTAAAGCAAGAGGTCCCTCACCTATAATCAGGCGAAATCGAGCCCCACAGGAATCTTGGCTGATTTTGTTAGAAAGTTTATTTAAGGGAGGCAATGTAACCAGGTTATCTCCCTACCATTAAAACTGACCACCACCATATAACGGAAAAGGAAAAAAATCCGTTTGCGTATAAGCGGTAATGTAGGCTTGTGTTGTCTATGTTAAAGCTTTGGTTGTTTGAAGTCTACCATGTCACCTGATCTCACTTTGATTTTTTCTCCTATAGACATAGTGGTTTGTATGTATTGGTATATCTTTCCATCTTGAATGGTCCATATTTCCAACGGCTCTCCAATGCCACTACATATGAACAATTAAAGAAAGAATTGACTTACAGAGACTAGAACCGTTTGATATCCATTTCGGCATAGAGGAGAAATGATGCTAAAGAACCAGTGCCGGGCATGAGATAAAAAAATCACTGCTGAAAATTATTCTCGATCGAGGATCGAACCAGGGACCTTAACTGAGCTTCGCTGTCCGATTTTCTTAGCGGTATAACAATCATAAATAACGTAGTATTGATCGAAAGAAAGTTCATGAGACAATATACAAATCAAGTAAAAAATGGACACACAGACACCACTGAAAGTCCGGTGGTGGGGCACGCTCTGGCATATCGGATCATCTGCGATATATAGACACTTTATGCAGCCGAATTAGGGATATTACTACTTCAGTGAGGGAAGTTGACAATTGGAAAGTCGGTATCACTAGGTTTGTATTACAGCATGGTTGTTCATTCCCTGTCTGTGTCTATAGTTAGTAAAATGTCCAAGTAGTAAGAGTATGTATTAGATTCTGTTGTGTCTTATTTCTATTTCACTAATTATGAAAACTGTCATTATAAATTGATAAAACGTAGTCGATATATCTAAATATAAAAAAGAAGGCCACAGCTACCTTTTTCTTCTTTTAGAATGAAGTCTACTTCATAAAGGAACGGGTCGGCTGATAAAAAGACACAGTTGATTCCCATCGGAATGCCGACGGTTTGTTTACATATAAATTGTCAATTAGAAACCCTATGTTTTATTATATCTTCAGTGTATTTTTGTAATGAAGCAGGTCAGTGTTGGACATGAAAAAACAATGACTAGATATTTGAATTTACGACTACCACTTTTAGTGACTAACTTACCACTTTTAGTAGCTCAGTCGTTGATGATATCAAAGAGTCTCTTATTTCATTCATTATACGAAATTGTTACATAAAGAGAAGAAAAGTCGTATGTTTTGACACAATGAATTTTGAAAATGGTTTGTTTGGAATGTTTTAGTATCCACATCTGATTTACACCGTTTCTGAAATAAGCAACTGTACAGTATTAAGTTTTTCCTTAACGATTGTCGGTATTATTTAGTAAAGTGTAAAGCTTTAGTGAAACATTTGTGCTGGACCGTGCTATGTATCTCTGTTTGAATGGGGTTTTTATGAAGTTTAGGTATCCAATATAAATATGGTAGCTCAAAATCAGTATCGGTTGTAGGTATATCAAAATAGCATAATACTGATTTAATTATGGTTTCGAAGAATTTTCCTCTCTACTACAATTTATTGAGTATTTTTTTCGTTAAAGGCTAATTCATACTTTATTTTTTAAAATCTTGTAACTCAAAATGTCTAAAACTAATTGCCAGGAAGTTATTGATTTCGTTATAAAAGTGAATTCGTTATATACACTTTTCTTACTAATTTGTGTTACTATATTCTCAATTGCCAAGGCTTAAGTTCACAAATAATGTCTTCATATATAAATCCTGAATTTCTTGTTTATTTTCCATTTCCAATCACCAAGATATACAGATTTTTTCCGTCCATCAGATAGGGTGGAAGAACGAAATGTGCTTTTGCACGGTTGCCAAAACCGGTGTTTTAGTAATTAGAAGTAGCGAGATTCTGTTTGATAAGTGACGCCATGTTCAACACTCCTCGGGTGAATATTTGACACGTGAAGCAAAGTCGTGCTGTTAAATTGGACAATTATAGATAGATATCACTTTTTTCCAAACTTCAAGCCGATTCTGGCGGACAATGACGGCAAAATCGGGATTAAGGGATGAGTTGGTTCTCTTTGAGTTAGGTTAACACATTAATTGAGACCTTTGCGACCTTGCAACGTTATATTTTTTGTTAGCAGGTAACATGTGCACAAATGAAAATATATCTATACGTGAAAATGGGCAAGATATAAAATATCTATCCATACACATATAACCACCAATTAAATCGGACAGGTACATACAAACTCTATTATATTTACCTCATGTAGGATAATCAATACCTATGATAATCAGTGATTGATTTATTGCCCGTAAACTATGTAATGTTTAATTTTGTCACGCTTTTTGCATATTATTTGTTGATGGAATGCTAATGGTATGATGGAACGCTAATGGTATTTTTCTATACTGAAACTACTGCTACGTTTTATATATTGTTTTGGTAGGTTGTTTGGTGATGCATTAGTATATTGTATCAGTGTTCATCGCATTCATATCGTGTTTACTGATACGCTGACGTGCTTATTGTCGTATTACAGACAAATTGTCGTGTTTATTGACATGCTGTCGTGTATATTGATATGTTGTCGTGCTAATTGGCATTCTGTTATATTTACAGACATATTGTCGTCTTTATTGACATTCTGTCGTATTTATTGACATGCTGTCGTGTTTATTGACATGCAGTCGTGTTTATTGATATTCTGTAGTATAATGGTGTTGGGTTGTTAATTGACATGTCTGTTTATTGATTTGCTGTTGTATTTACAGACATATTGTGGTGTTTAATGACATATTGTCGAGTGTATTGACATTCTGGAATACTTACAGATATGTTGTGTTAACGGACATGCTATCGTGTTTATGACATGCTATCGTGCTTATTGGCATGCCATTGTGTTTTTCTATATGTTGCCGTGCTTATTGATATGATGTTGTGTTTATTGACATGCGGTCGTGTTTATTGACATGCGGTCGTGTTTATTGATATGTTGTCGTGTTTATTGACATGCTGTCGTGTTTATTGACATGCGGTCGTGTTTATTGATATGCTGTCGTGTTTATTGACATGCTGTCGTGTTTATTGATATGCTGTCGTGTTTATTGACATGCTGTCGTATTTATTGACATGCTGTCGTGTTTATTGATATGTTGTCGTGTTTATTGACATGCTGTCGTGTTTATTGACATGCTGTCGTGTTTATTGACATGCTGTCGTGTTTATTGACATTCTGTCGTGTTTATTGATATGTTGTCGTGTTTATTGACATGCTGTCGTGTTTATTGACATGCGGTCGTGTTTATTGATATGCTGTCGTGTTTATTGACATGCTGTCGTGTTTAATGATATGCTGTCGTGTTTATTGACATGCTGTCGTGTTTATTGACATGCTGTCGTGTATATTGATATGCTGTCGTGTTTATTGACATGCTGTCGTGTTTATTGATATGTTGTCGTGTTTATTGACATGTTGTCGTGTTTATTGATATGCTGTGGTGTTTATTTATATGCTGTCGTTTTTATTCACATGCTGTCGTGTTTATGCTTATTGGTATGCAATCGTGTTTATTGATATGTTGATGTTTTATTCCCAAGCTGTCGAGCTGACCTACGTACCACCCTACTTGTTGACCTGCTGTTCAGTTTACTTACATGCCATATTTATATTCTGTCGTGCCGACAACCATATGGCTTACTTATAGATATGCTGTCGGGCTTACTGACATGTTCATGTCGTGTTTGTTGTCATGCTATTATCTTTATTGACATGTTGTTGCGCTTAAGCACCACACGTAAGAAATTTTCATCAGAGAGGAAAAACCGAATAGAAAATACACGGGAAAAAATCAACGATCTTCCGCAAGTGACCTGGCACTTTCTTACAAAATCAGCCTGTTCTGATTAGAGATGATAAGCTTAAAAGCATAAAGTGCGATGTTGCAACCACTCTGACACTACAAGGAAAGAGGAAACGTATATATGTTCCCAGGGTATACCAGAGAATCTGTTTCCCCGAATTCCCATACAATTGTCATTGGAATCGGACTGCTCCGTCACCATCCATCCTATTTTAGTCAATCCCACAACATATCAAACTGATGTCCTATGGCATTGTTGACAACTCTATGTACATTCGTATTAAACAATATCTTTATATACATTCTGACAGTTTTTATCAAAGGTCTATATTTGTTGAACTTAAAAACTTTAATATTATTTTGAATTAAATGTCTATTGTTTTTAAATAAACAGTATTTCGCACTTGAACGTTTTACTTAATTTAAGACAATAACGGAAGTATAACAACTACACCACACGACAATGGTAATGCCTTTTATATCGTCATCTTTCTCAATATATTTTATTCATTGACACTAGCGGTTTAGTGCTTAACTTGTTTAGATCCTGTGCTACTTTAGATCATTTCATACTCGAATTATTATGAGTTTATTGATTAGCTTGGTTAGAGTTTTCCCATCTTCAAATCACTTCAAACACGGAAACCAATGATTTACTGATAATTTGTTGTCATAATGATAATTATGACTTTAGAATTTTAACCCAAACTTTTGCAACTAGTATGAAAGCATGTTACATCACCTGGGATTTTGATGTGTAATATCAATATCAGTTGTTAAACTGTCTATGCTAAGTGTGCCTAGGAATTGTATCTACCTTCCTCTATTTGTATCATGGACTAAAGCGATTGTGACCAGTCGGCAGGTGATGTTCACGCATCCATAACACCCGTTTCCAAAATATAAAAATTAGATATACAAAATACTAATCGTAAGGAGGTTTCAGAAAACAATAAACTAATCTTGTGAACATTGAACGAAATCAACCTCTTAAAATACAAAGGTGGAATCAGGTGCCATGGGGGTGTAAGCATCCCATAAAGACCGTTAAATTTTCAAAATGTTAACACTAAACGTGATTTTTGATACCTTTATGACAAAAGGTATCAATAAGTACTTGAGCAATCTATTAAAACTGTTGCATCCATAATTCTAATATTCTTTAAAATTTGTTTAACATCTATCTATCTTTCGATCGATCGATCGATCTATGTATCTATATTACCATAGCGTCTTGTTGTAAGCATTCAATTTACGCTTTTGCCCATATAGCGAAAGCTAGAAGATATATTTCATCGACAATTTGAAATTAAATTTTCTTTGTCGGAAATGCGATGCGAAATACGGAAATAAATATAGCTACTTTATGAGATAAAGGTGATATTACCCGTTTGATATTAACATTTATTGTCGCGTTATGAAAGTACTAAAATCTTTTCAAAAGCTGGATCGCACGTTTTTGGTGAAATCGAAGCCATACTACATTTACTTATGAGGTTCTTTACAAACCGAAAACCACAAGTAATGAATCGGTCAAATTTAATCATAAAATCACAGAAATATATGTATTTTATAGTTTTAATTTCATTAAATTCCGTGTGTATCATTTGTGAGTAGAAACATATATATTTTAATGTCACTATTTTACTAACATCTAACACCGTATCACATCTTAGTCTGAGGTCAGTCATTGTCAGATGCAAGAATCATAATTTGGCCTAGAACATCCGCTGCTTACACGCAATTTTTAAAGAAATTTCTTTTCCATATTTTTATATGTATTAAGAATGGATATGTTACAATTTGTTCCCTATATTAGGTATAAAAATTAAAATTTACTACATACTTTATATAAATTATAAAACCTCCTTCCTTCTTTCTTTTATTGCAATTAATACACTTCCTGTTTGGATGCTTTCTCAGACGACAGAAATTATGGTTTTCGCGCTAAATATGACGACTCATCGCAGTTCGTTGCGTGGATATCCGTTTTCATTGCAGCTCGACAGCTGAAAGAATTGGAATTCTACCAATGTACCAAACGAAGTGTATCTCCCAAAATTATAATCAAATTTTTATTTTTCATGTTGCATGAAAATTCATATAAAATCATACATGCTTTGGGTTAAACTGTCTACTGTATAGAAAGGTAATCGATCAAGGGTGTGTTCAGTGGGCAGACTGAGATTCCTCAATCCTCGTGGTAAGATTCTGGAGATTCAATACACGTAGAAACTATCAGATTGGACAACCAGACTTCTCTGACCACTCAGTATGAGATTTCCCTCTGTCCACAAACATGCAATATTATATTATTCTCTCATGTATCTTTGTTTGATGTTTTGTTCTTTTTTGGTGTTGTCATGGCAACGAATAGCTCATACTGTATTTGACATGGCACTTTATCTAAAATACTGAGATTTATATATATATATATATATATATATATATATATATATATATATATATATATATATATATATATATATATATATATAATGTGTAAAAGTTAATTTCAGAAGATGAGTATTATAATAATAGTATGTCTAATAACTTTTAGAATAGAGACATGTCGAATGTCTTTAGGAAAAGACTCGCGTGCAAAATTTGAACAATGAGAACAGATATGTTCACTTCACATATTGATTTATAAAATTATACATTGATTCAAATGTAAAACTTTAATTTCGTTGTGATATGTCATAATGTTAGAAGCAATGTATTACTTCAGATGTATGTTTCAATTCAACTTTCTTGAAAGGCTTGGCACCTTTTGACAATCGAATGACGTCAATAATGAACATTGAGAGCCACGTGTCAGACGTTTTGCTTAAGATGGTAGTTCCGTTGATTAGAAATCCTAAACTTCTCCAAAACCTTTCACAGTGATTACTTTTAGACAGGGGACCACCATGGCGGAGTGGTTAGAGCATCAAGCTGTGAATCACGAAATCTCTAACCTCTAGTCAACGCTAATTTTGTATGCTAATTTGCATGTGAAGGGCTGGTGGTCTCTCCCTTGGTACATTGCAACCGTGCTCTCTCCTCCTCAGTTCTCAGATAAAAATGGCCGCCAACATATAACATAAAGTTGTTGAATGTGGCGTAATACAAACAAAATTCAAATTCTTAGACAGTTTGGAAAATACATCTAGGTTTAGTTGTGGCCTTGCCCCATACCTATTTCTTCAGACTTATTTATCGATTCAAAATAGGAGCTCAACTGAAAGTCTTAATGATTTTGACCATTTTTTAACAATCTTTATCTTCGTTGTTTTGTCTATATTTGCAACCATTAGGTGATTGCCGCGGCAAGAGTCTCCAAGGGTATACATAACCCAAGTAGCAGGTATTTCGGAACCAGCTAATTATTTTAATATAAAAATTTCAGATACCAAAGTATAAATCAATAGAATGTCCAGGATATAGATACAAATCCGGTAAAAATGGACAAACACGGACCTCTGGAAATGGGCATTAGCTGTGTTTACCAAAACATTATTTCGATTTTTTCTACTTTCACTTCTTGAACTTGATGTGCAATAACAAATAATAACTATTACCAGACATAAAAATCTTATATTCCTATATATTTTGTGAAAATAAGGCCATGTCCAGTGCGGTATTCATATGCAAATAGTAAGGTTGAATTAATCAATTGCAATTGAAAAAGTACCAAACCTTGGTTTGGTTTCCCAAGCAATTTTCACAAAACATATAGGAATTTAAGAATTTTTATGCCTGTGAATGTCTATTTAATGTAACTGTATATTAATCTAAGTAGTAAAAAGAAAAACAAAATTATGAAAAAATAAGACAGTTAATGCCTCTGTCAATTAAATTAAATGTTTTTGTTTAGGTAGTTCGCTTGCTAAATAAATTATTAAACTCTCCAAAGCTAAGATAGTCCTTCGTTTACCTGACTACTCTTCAGACAGTTTAAGAATACATTTAGATTTAGTTCTGGCCTTGTCACATACCACTCTTTTCTTCGAACAAGTACATTGATTCAAAATTTAAGGTAAACTAATGAAGTCTTAATAACAAAACAATCATTTTAAGCAACTCTTTCTCTCTCTCTCTCTCTCTCTCTCTCTCTTACAAGCCTGTAATTTTTATATTATGTTTATATGTATGTAATCAGATGTAATGTGGTAATCCAAGCGTTATGAATAAATTCCAAATGTTATGTATTGACATCAGTATAATGTATTGATTCAGAAGTAGTTTATTAAATTCATACACATATATATCGCAATAATTCAAACGTAAAGTAATGATTCAGATGTAGTATGTCAATTTAAATATAGCATTCAGGTGTAGAGTGTTACACGTGTTTATTGTAGACATTAATTGTAATCGCAGGTCTCAGAACTGATATTAAACAATAATTCCGTTTTTGTTCAATGGAGGTGTTTGAAGTAAGATATAACAGGATACAAAATAAACTAAGCGTTCGATTCAGCAATATTTCAAGCACACAAGGTGAACAAATTCGCAGTTTGTAATTTGTTAAATGAAAACAACAAAAACTTAATTCCAATAATTTGTTACCACTTTTAAGAATTTAACTGAAAAAAAAGATTAGATGGGATGTAGATAGACATTGGGTTTCTGTTAGCAATGTCCATTACAATAAAACATTTTTATAATGCCCCCGTTTCACTTGCCACCTCACTTAACGCCACCATTTTTGAAAGTTCACTATTTTTTTAGTATTTCCCTATAATTCTTTTAAGGTTTCCCTCAAACCCCTTTGTAATGCCAGATTTTGGCTAAACAAATTGTGGCAGTATGAAGAGGTTTTACTGTATTACAAGAGACACAATGACGTTTTAACGGTCATCTGACGAAAATGATATTACCCTATGGATGTTACAAATAAGATAATTATGAAAAATGTACAATACGTTATTCGTATTTGGATCCTAAAAGGAGCTAGTGCTTTTTTGTTTGGAAACTTTTCATTCATGTTTTTTTCTTACCATGTTTTCAAGTTTGGTTGAAATGTGACTTGTGTTTCTTGAAAATGTTAAAGTGAACGACTCAAAACTGGCGACAGCAGACAAACATGTTCACAATAGGTCACAGACAGCATGACTGAACGTGAGAAGAACTTTTCTGATCTAAAACAGTCATCTTTGCTGAAAGTTCAAGAAAAACTAGGAGGTCATTATTTTCAGGTTTCATATGCCATTACAGAAAGTTCTGATAACCTGAAAAAAATCCTTTCATTTGTCTTCACAACTTTTATATTCACATGAGTAAGTTCAAAATGTATTCTTGTATGATGGGCTACATATGGCTACAGTGGTAGCTATCGTTTCAACAGGTCTATGAGCTGATGATGAAAATGCCGTAGAGAATGCGACACCTCTTTCTCGATTCTTGTAAATCACCTCACTTATGGTTCAATGAAATACAGTTAAATCTCGTTATGCCAAAATCGGATGAGTCGAAATTCCGGTTATGTCAAAGTCGAACCTCCGTCCCGATTATTTTCCTATATATTTATACTACTTTTATACCGGATATCTCGAAGTTTTTGTCTCGAAATTTCGATTATCTCAAAGTATATTCTGGTCCGAAGTATCGAAATATTACAAAATTGTTAAGTTCTAAACATAAAAGGTTACGCACGACAAACAAGTGACCTAATAAAAGAATTGACATTGTGCAACTTTGGTATTTTAGCCTACAGGAATACATCTTTTATTTAAAAATTACTGCACTGTGGCAACACAATTAGTCATACTATCTACAAAACAATATTGTAGCCTTTAACAGCCAAACTGCAACACATATATATATATATATATATATATATATATATATATATATATATATATATATATATATATATATATATATATATTATAATTTATAATGTGAAGGTCTTATCTCTATTTTTTCCGCAATGTAAATCACCTCACTTATGGTTCAATGAAATACAGTTAAATCTCGTTATGCCAAAATCGGATGAGTCGAAATTCCGGTTATGTCAAAGTCGAACCTCCGTCCCGATTATTTTTCCTATATATTTATACTACTTTTATACCGGATATTTCGAAGTTTTTGTCTCGAAATTTCGATTATCTCAAAGTATATTCTGGTCCGAAGTATCGAAATATTACAAAATTGTTAAGTTCTAAACATAAAAGGTTACGCACGACAAACATACGATATATATATATATATATATTATAATTTATAATGTGAAGGTCTTATCTCTATTTTTTCCGCAATGCATACTATATATATAAATATATATAAATATATAATAAAATTAATAATGTGAAGGATTTTTTGTTTTAGTGAATAACTGGCAATTGTGAAGTTTGAATAGATCATACTCCATTTGCTATTGCTAGCACTTTGGAATTTTCATTCAATGCGCGTCTACAGTTTCTTTGAGTAAAACACGCATGTTCAAGAACGGAAAAGTAAACCATTTAATGATAAAAGAGAAATACGAATGTATGTATGAGTATATGCAATCTGCATATGATATATTTCAATTTATCAGACTATCATTACAACAGGGCGATACAATCGGTATGTGTCAATAGAGGCAGCACAATACAAGGAGAAAGGGATAATAAGGATTTTATAATGAAGCTGAATGTGAAGTTGTCCCTCCCGTCGCCATGACCTAGTTAACCCCGGGCTTGATAATTGTACCACTCGACCTCTTGAGATCTCTCACTGCATGTATAATGTATTATGAATCGATTAAGACCAGAGACCATCTACCATATAACACAGAAATCAATTACACTAGACACTGTACATAAAAGGTCATCGATGACCAGAATTTTGAATGAGAGATTTTTGTTCAATTCCATTATTCAGCATTTCTTTTGGGGCTGTCAGTTTCATCTCCTCAACGATGAAGTTTGAACAATGTATAACTTTTATTAATGTCGTATTTAAATGTTTAAAATTTTCTACGATTTAGAGAGATGATAATGAGAATGTTTACATATTTTCACATGCCCATTTATTTTCAAGGCCAATGAACAAATTAAGTATAAAATAAGTATAAAAATACAGCGCCTAGTGTAAAAATTCAATTGTACTTATATGACCGACGTTATTATGTTCATTTGTCTTTACCTGATTTTGTTATATTTCTTAGAAGTAAAAATAAAGGCAGTTCCAATGGGTAATCAAAATCCAAGTCCATTATAATACAACAAACTAGATATACAAATGGTCTCACCATGAAGAATAATTGCGAACCCCAAACGGGATAGGACCAGGTGACCGGAAGGATTTTTGTGACGATTATGACATGCGTCAATAAATTTACATTTTATCAAGATTGGATTAACATCGGTAATCGCGTTTGATATCAACGTTCCGCAAATTTTACGGTCGCTATAATGACATTGTTTGCAATTAATATGTTTCACTAAATGAAATGTTAAATGCCTGTTCGATAGCAGTTATTATCTGTGCCGACTGTGAAGATGTTTTTTTTCTTCACTTATTTTATTTTAAGATGAGTGTGGACTCACTGCTGGCGTGACCTGTCAACAGGGGATGCTTACTCCTCAATGACACATGATCCCACCGTGGCCCGTGTTTGTTAGATGTTCACCATATTAGTATATGTATCCTGGACATACTAAATATTCATACTTTGGTATCAGTAATTTTTATTAGGAAAAACAATAATGAATTCTGCTTCCTTCATAATGGCCGATATTAATTATATAAATGCAGGAATAACTCTAAGATATAAATACCGCTAATATAAACTGATATGTATTAAACTTAGTTGCTTGCAAGTACATGGTACGAGGACACCACGAAAAAGGTGATATATCACGCAGTTTGAAAAGTGGTACGGACCGATTCCAGTTTATCTTTCATAGAACGTCAGGATATCGGATGATACTATATTTACGTCAAAGTTTAAACCTCCGTCATATGGTGGGGAATGTTGCGGGCTCTGTATATGTGTACCTCCTCCATTGTGATGTAGAGATAAGTTAAACTTAATATGCGTTTGTAGACGAAACATTTCGGTGAATTACTAAAGTTGAAATTTTCATTTATGATTAATTAGAGTTACTTTTTCAAACAGAATAATATATTTTACGCCACGTCATGACATTATACAACCTAATCAAACCAAGGCATCATTAAAGGGTCAACATATGAACATATCATATAAAGAGGCAAACTAATCACTGACAAGTTGTGAAAAGGATATTAGTTAAATCCCGACATTTCGCATTTTTTAAGGTCGGTACAATAACCTTGTTTGCAATTACTTTGTTTCACTAAATAAAATGTTGCGTTATCTGTTCTGTATTTGCTGGTCGTCTGTACCGAGTCAGAGGTCCGTATTTGGCCTGTTTGTACCAACGATTACCGCTGTGGTATTTGTGCTATTATTGGCCAGAGGCATATAGTCCATTGGATGGTTGGATGGTTAAAAAAGTATAACTTAAAAATTCAAAAAAATTCAAACCTATGTTTTGTGTTAATTTTCTGATTCTGGAATGGACGCTGATCAGATCCATATATAATTTATAGGTCAATACTTGTTCGAAAGATGAGATATACAGGAAAATGTTAACATTGTCCTCTTTGGAAAACTATTCAATTTTCTCTGACTTGGTATTTTTAAAGATTGTTATATATATATATATATATATATATATATATATATATATATATATATATATATATATATATATATATATATATATATATGGTTAAAATTTGACTTCTGGAAATCAAGAGGTGGAATTAAGTGCCATGGAGGAGTAATCCCCTTCTGAAGTCTTATTGACAGAAACAATTATCTTGAGGTTTTGTTTTGGTATTTTGTTTGCAAAATGATTACTTTGGTATTATGATTATATGTTTTTCATTCCATACTTCTAAATTTTAAAACCGATACAATAGATGATATTTGTTCCGACAGGGGATGCTTACTCCTCCATGACACTTGATCCCATCACCTGATTTCAAGAGGTCCGTATTTGTTTATTTTTACTAGATTTGTACCTATACCTTGTACATCCTAATAATATATACTTTGTTATCTGAGATTTTTTATAACATATTAGTAAAAATGGCATAAATATTATGCAGTTATAATGCTCGAGACGATTGTTTCTATCATCAGTTGAGCTCCAATTTAAATGTTTATATTCTAAAGAGAAAGTGGTATCATACAAGGCCAAATAATAATCCAAATGTATAGCCAAAATACGTGTAATAGTAAATAATATCCTTTGACATGCTGTGAAAGGTTTCCTTTTACGATTGGTGTACTCCAAATTGCAAAGTCGTCTATCAAAAAGAAAAATATTCTATTTCGCTCACAAAATAGTGCATGCTTTTTTTAGATATGTTTAAAGATACATTCACATCGCACTTCCGGACATCCAAATTCGTAGGTCCTATCAGTAATGGGTGTTACGCAATATTGCTGTGGTTATATCACATTCTGTGCGCATTCACTTGACTTATAATGAGATGTAAACATTTTAAATAGTTTTATCTAAAACTGGTGGTAACTAATGATTGTGATTATTCTGTGAAATATATGATCGTCGATAGTGAATGATAAAAAAAATACAAAAACAAATTATACAAAATTTTCTAAAATAATGAATTCAAACAATGTGTAACACACACAATCATAAATAAACACACAATCATACAAAGTCTTTCTCTCTCATACACACTGAGAAACTACCACACCGGTAGCATATATTGTTTAGTGCATTTCTAACCTGTATTTACATCAGCGTCAATGACATTGATTGTCCTTGTGAGGAATTTTGTTTATTTTTATTTTTATAAATTACGTGCATCGATCATGACTTGTCCTTAATACGCGGATAGATAAATAGGTAAGTGAATAGATAGGTAAATAAATAAATAATACTTTTGAAATAACAATAAGTGTTAAATAATATTGACTCAAGATTAAAATACGGCTACAAAGGTGAAAACATATCATCTCTTCTATATTTCTGTTTTTCTTTGATCCAATCTGCTGTACTATTTAGCGTTGCAAGGGGAGTAACTCGATAATAAAATGTCTATATTTATTTCTCACACCACTGTCTTTACTCCGTTTCGATTCTCTACACAGGTAATTATCTTAAAACTCAAATAAGCGAGAAAATCTTAAATATATGATGACAAATGGTATTGCTATTCATTTTCATGTTTTCGTTGACTACATAATCAAAATGTTTTCCAATTTCAATATCTTACTTTATCCTGGAATGCAATCAGTATTCCAGTGCTTCATCACATTTGCCGCTGGATTAGAAACAGAAGATTACTGCATCTCAATTCAGTTGCTGGGGTTCATTCGGTGCTCAGGTGTTTCTAGGTTGATATTCAGGCTAGTGTAAAATCTGTTTACTGATTCACAAAATTCAATCAAGAAGTAATATCATCAGTATTGTGTTACCCAGCACACAATTTCTTTGACATGAATAAAAATTCAAGTGCGATTTTTTAATTGAAAAACAGTTGTGTAGAATGGAATTAATGGATATTTACCTGGCAATATCGAAAAATATCAAGTCATTTCCAAATAATGACCTTTCTCATTATTATTCTGCTTTTTTCAGTTTTATTTCATTACTGGAGTAACTTTTAGATACATTATTTTTTGTATTTAGAATAACGAGCGATGATGATGATGATGATGATATACTGCTACAGCTACAAAGCAAACAACGACAATAACTACTACTACTACTACTACTACTACTACTACTACCAATGCTTGTATTTCTACTATTATTACTACTGCTAGTATATATACAACTATTACTACTACCTTTCGTACAACCACCTCCACTACCCTGAGTAAAAAAGCAGCAGCAGTAGTAGTATTACTATCAGTAGCCATGGTAGCAGTTAAAGAATAGAAATATTTGTTGTAAAAGATGTACTGTCGTTTGTCCTTTTTTATTGTTCAAATAAATTTTACCAACAAATTATGCATCTGACTAAACTCATTCATATAGTCATCTGTGCTTCGTTAGCAAACTGAACGGCTTTAATATACTCATTTACTTGAAATCTAGATAAATTATGTCACTGAATGATTTTTACCAAAATTATATTTTGACATTTGAGTAGATTTATTTTAGGTTTCGTTTCTTGATTGATAAAATTTAAGTTAACATTTGTATCATTCATATTACAAATATCAGTCAAGTGATTTGTTACAAATTATGCGTATACGTAATAAAGAAAATGATATGTACATGAAAACCCGCTGATTTACGTCATTATAGAGAAATATGATAACATCTAACAAATTTTAAAAGACAATTTTATCTTCACTGAAATGAAAATATATATGAGGTATCGATGTACACAAGCTCATTTCCTTAATGGAAAACTATAAACAGCACAAGTAAAACATAAGTTACAATATATTGAAGTAGTCAACTTTTCATCATCATCATTATCATCATCATCATCATCATCATCATCATCATTATTATTAACATTATTATTATTATCATTAGAATTATTATTATTATTATTATTATTATTATTATTATTATTATTATTATTATTATTATTATATGAATGTTTTCTACTAACTGAAGTTTATGATGTTTTGGTATTATGTTCAATGATAATCGAAATAAACAATATACTAAGAATGTAATTTAAAAAAATATGAAAAAGGTTCAATCTCGGACAAAATGAGTTAAGTTTTTGTTAAAACATGTATGTAAAATATAATAAAAATATAAAAATAACATCCCTCTACTCCATTTAGCTCCATTATCTATTTACCTGTCTTCTGTCTATCTGTTTATCTATCCATCCATCCATTCATCTATCTATCTATCTTTCAATTTTTCTATCTCTCTATTGTTCTACTTATCTATCTATCTATCTATCTATCTATCTATCTATCTATCTATCTATCTATCTATCTATCTATATCCATCTATCTGTCTTTTTTGCTTTTTTTCTATCAATCTACGTTTTTATGTATAGATAAAGGATAGAAATATGAATATTGCATATTGATGAAATAAGGAAGCAAGTGGTGATATGGTTTTAGAATTACATCATGATATACATATACCATATCAACGAAAAATAAAAATATGTAATGTAAAAAAATGTGATTTGCTGTTCTATATAACAGATAACTTTAAAAAAAAACAGAGTAACAATAATAAAAAATAATCTAAAGAAAACTGTATTCTCCTAAATTATTACAGCGGCTTCACTAAAAAAACAAAATAAATATAAAAAAATAAAAAGCAATATTCCCACGTACTTTTTTGGATAAACGGTGGTATTATTTCTACAATAGAAAGCTGTGATTATTTAGATGTGTAATAAGACATCGGGGATGTGTTAGATACTTGATAACCACAGCGTATGAAATAATAACACTCAAGACAAACTTATAATTATGCTTTCCGTAGATTAAGTCTTTTACGAACAAAGGTTGCCTTGAAAAATAATTTCTATCTTTGACAGGGTCTTTAAACTTTCATAACAATCGTGAGCGTCAATAGAATTCAGCCTTCTACAAATAATGTAAAATCGTGGTTATCAAATTTTGTGTAAAGAAACGCGAAGCTTATAAGCAAGTACCTGTGAGGTAAACTTACCTGTACAAATATTGATTCAAACTGAAATTTGAATATTATAGTTTTTAGAATATAATATTTCTTTGTTCAGTATAATGGGGGCACTGTAGGACACGACCATAGAGAGAGAGTGGCGGTGTTTGGTGAGATGGACCGATCTTATCTTGTATCAAGGGTTCTGTTCATTTTCGTTTGCATTGATCGAAACTAATTAATTTTATAGTGTCTGATGTTCGGGGAAAATTATACTCCATGTCTATTTCATATGGAACTACATTTTTTATAAGTAATATCAGTAAATGTTTACAATGATGAAGTTTAAATTTAAGTAACTTTCGCCATCTCTTTTGTTTTACATATACATTGTACGATTCAAATTGTGTAGCAACAAAATATGAGTGGTCAAAATTGCAGAAAATAATTAATTGGATGAACTTATATGAACTTATTCTATGTAATATATATGAATATATATTGTGTTAAAAAGAAAGACAATTAACTTCATTGGTTGACCAACACTAAGGCAATAATCAGATTATTTAATTCAAAATAACAGTTATTTAGACAATGTTTTGATACTGCAAATATTCTCTTTTAAAATAACAGTTATTTAGACGATGTTTTGATAGTGAAAATATTCTCTTTTAAATACAGTTATTTAGACAATGTTTTGATACTGCAAATATTCTCTTTTAAAATAACAGTTATTTAGACAATGTTTTGATACTGCAAATATTCTCTTTTAAAATAACAGTTATTTAGGCGATGTTTTGATAGTGAAAATATTTTCTTTTAAAATAACAGTTATTTAGACAATGTTTTGATACTGCAAATATTCTCTTTTAAAATAACAGTTATTTAGACAATGTTTTGATACTGCAAATATTCTCTTTTAAAATAACAGTTATTTAGGCGATGTTTTGATAGTGAAAATATTCTCTTTTAAAATAACAGTTATTTAGACAATGTTTTGATACTGCAAATATTCTCTTTTAAAATAACAGTTATTTAGACGATGTTTTGATAGTGAAAATATTCTCTTTTAAAATAACAGTTATTTAGCCAATGTTTTGATACTGCAAATATTATCTTTTTATAATTGTATAAGGTTGTAAAAATGATCTTTTATATATATAATGCCAAAATAATTGGTTAAAAAAAGGTCAAAGCAATTGCTGAAGACCATCGTTTCTGTTATTAAGACTTCATCACTTGAACTAGACTTATCAATAGATGAATAGGCCCAGAAGAAATAAGCGGTATACGTAAAGACCAAAACAGAAAAAAATGCATTTCGTAAGACAAAACATCGCAACGAAGACATACAGGGATGAAAAGGAACTAAGGTGATTTTCCTTTTTTTAACAATACCAAATTCATAGTTTTACAAAAGAGGCCAAAACAAATACCTAATTTATTTATCTTGTTTTTGACAATACATAACATTTAGCATTATCATTTAGCCTTGTATAATACCACTTTTTTCTTTCGGAAATACAAATTTATAATAAATTAGAGTTCAACTGATGAAGTCTTATTGACAGTAACAAAAATATAAATGTTACCATGCTGCCTAACTATCTGTGAAAAAAATCTTTTAGTTATGGTTTACTTTCTTTTTCTTTTTTTCCTTTTTTATCTTTTTTTCTTTTTGTTATTTTGCATTAGTACAATGTACGACATTACATATTGCACAAACAAACATTGTAATTATGTTATGACGATCATGTACACAGTGTGGGTTGATTATATAAAGCGTTCGTGAGTAGTATCTTTTAGAAATGTGTTATCTAAAGCTTTACATGGGACTTCCGTGGCCGTATGGTTAGAGCTTTGGACTTTAATCCTTTTACCCCTGAATTTTTCAATCGTATATTCTTTCTATTGTTTATGACTAGTCTATCGTGGCCTGTAGGGTTGAAAGGGTTAAACCATGGAGTCTCTCAGTCCTGGTCAGTGTATTTTAATTTGAAATTCCCTATATAGGTAAATGTGGTACTTTGATTATTACTGGGAAATTCTTCATAATTGTGTACAAATAACTGTCCGATGTTTTGATTAAATAAAAGTAATATACTATGTTCATTACGTATATATTAGTATCCCCCTATACCATGATGCATCCTTGAAGGGGCAATAGCTGTTTTTACCGAAAACAAAATATTTCGATTTTTTCTACTTTTTCTACTTGTACTTTAGGTACAATCACAAATAAGAGTACATACAGACGTTAAAAATCTTGATGCTATCATTAATTATTTGACATGTGGAATAGTAAATAATTCAAAATCGATGTTAAAATAAAATTTTGGCAAAAAATTAAAGCGGCATTAGCTGTGCCCCCCCCCCCCCGAAAAAAAGGGTTTATTACTGCTTATATTTATCTACATAACAAATACGAGATAAACATAGAAATAAAAATTCTAATATTCATATATAGGTTATAAAAATAAAGTCAGGTCCATTTTGATATTCATATACAAATAGTAAGGTTGAATCAAATGCAGTTGAATGATTGCCAAACTGGGTTTCTCAAGCATTTTTCACATTCTATATAGGAATTTAAGAATGTTTATGCCTGTGTATATCTCCTTTTTGTTATTGCATATCAAGCTTAGTTGTAAAATAAAATCCGAAAAAAACGCACACAGCTAATGCGTTTGAATGTTGTCAATGGATTTTAGAAATAATTACGATATGCTTATAAGTCGTGTGATTAGCGCAAATCAACAGCGCTACATCTAGCTATCTATGGGAAGTAATCCCATTATATCTGAAACAAGTGTCACGAAGCGACCGTAGACTAAAGTCAAAATTTGAATTATAAATAATTCCGATTTCCTGAATATCATTTACAATATGTACTTCGATTCTCTCATGTCTCGAAGTGGTTATCCCTCGTGTATTTTGACTAAAAAATATTTGAGTTTTACAAGTTGGTATACTAGACTCGTTTGTATATTATTAGAAGCATTTTAATTATGTTGGAATTTTAAATAATATGATTTTCACTACATAATGTTTGTTTTAAAACTTTAAATAAATTTAACTTATGTGTTATTTTCTACAAAATTTAAACTTGAAAACTTTAATAATAAATCAACATCTTATAAAGGAGTAAAATTTAAGTTAAAGTATCAATTAATACTTTGAGTTTCAGAAATTTGTGTATAAGTATTTTATTAAGAGCTGAAATTTACACTAATCTGATTTTCACTACAAAATTTAAATTTGGAAAGTTGATATTTAAGCACGTTATTAAGAATTTAAATTTTCTAATTTTGGTAAATAAGAAGGTATTAAGAATGGAAAAATCGATTTAGATTTAATATTGTTCCATGTTAGTGATGGACAAAAGTTTTGGACGACCAAGAGGGCAGCAACATATATATATATATATATATATATATATATATATATATATATATATATATATATATATATATATATATATATATATATATATATATATATATATATATATATATATACCGCAATTATACTAAAATCATATAGGTAGCTCGCATCTCGAAAATGAAATGGGGCCTCCGTGGACGAGTGGTTAGGCCATCGCAAGTTGAACCGTGAAGTCCCTCATTTCTGGTCAGCACAGGTTCGAGCCCCGCTGAAACCTACACTGATTAAGTGGGAAAAAAGTTGCTACTTTACTCGCCGAAGGCCGATACTCTCTTCCCGGGTACATTGTATGCGTATTTCTTCTTCCACCGTTAAAAACTGGTCCCTACCATATTACTGGAAAGTTGTTGAGTGCGACGTTAAACATTACTATATATAAATATAAAAAGATTCAGATACCAAAGTATAAATCAATAGAGTGTCCAGGACATAGATACAAATCCGGTAAAAATGGACAAACACGGACCTCTGGAAACTATTGTTATTAAAATATAACTGAAATAGATATTGTCGTCTTTCACTTGATAAAGGCCAAGGGGCCGAAAATTTGTGAAAATTTAGTGTTTATCTGTTTTTATTTTTCGAAAAAATAAATGCCTACCACAAATGTATAACAGCTATGCAGGTGACAAACATTGAAAAATGCCTGCAACCATGAATAAAACATGATACAGAAACCATAAAATGCATATAATAAGTGTATACAGGTTAATAAATGTAGGTGTAAATGTGTAACCATACCGTAATCTGAAATTTACAAAACTACATAAAAAGCATATCATAAGATATAATAAAGTGTATCATTCCAACAGTGACAAACGTTCACATAAAAAAATAAACTTAACTTTCGAATATCAAGTGTCCGTCTACTTGGTCAATTTAATGTTTTTATTAATTCAAATTAATATTATTGATGTAATTATGATAATAATTTAAATATATTTCACGTCTGTTTTTATTACTTTTAAGAATGGACATATATTTGCATGATATGAATTTATAGAGTTTATATGTTGCAAAACATCGAATATAAATCTAATATAAGTAATTATATCACATGTATAAGAGGTCTATACATACCTTATTTACATCAATCGTGTGTGTGTGTGTTTGTTTTTTGTTTTAGCTTTCTACCTGTGTGTTACAGACCACATTAAGCATTTCTGTACAGCTAAATAAGGAGGAGGAGTAGAAGAAAACAGGGTGTAGGAGAAAAGAGAATTTACAATGTAGCCTGCAAAACAACCACATAATAAATGATATATATATATATATATATATATATATATATATATATATATATATATATATATATATATATATATATATATATATATATATACTGCCACCATTTGTTTAACCAAAATTTTGCATTATAAAGGGCTTTGGCGATAGGTTGAGGGAAACCTTCAATGAAAGCATAGCAATATATATATATATATATATATATACTGCCACCATTTGTTTAACCAAAATTTTGCATTATAAAGGGCTTTGGCGATAGGTTGAGGGAAACCTTCAATGAAAGCATAGCAATATATATATATATCAGCTGTTGAATATTTATGTATTTTATAACCATTTTTATCATAGATTATTATTGTTTGTATTCTAACGTTAATAAAGTATCATCCCGTATAACTTAAGATCATTCTTATTTGTTTGTGTTTAGAGTCCACCTTAAAGCACCAATATCTTTTTATCAAGAACAAACACAAAACGACCGAAAAAAGACATTTTAGGAGGACTTATTAATTTATTTTCAGTATTGTCCTGTTGTGTTAACAAAAGAATAACAGTATTAAACTTGTGTTTCAATTATCCCTTCGTACCTCTTCATTTTACTTATAAAACCATATCTTTGGCACAAACTTATAAATAACCTATGAAATAATAACTTTCACATGATGAAAATAAATTTTGATGTTTAACTGTTGATTTAAGGGCTATGTTCCATGTTTTCCCTAGATGATTGTTTTCTTTTCTGTTTTATTATCTCAAAATCAATTTGTTCACTGACACTAAAGAGAGAAATAACATGACCTTATCTGAAAGCATGTACTACTGAATATATTTTAGGTATACTTTACCTGAATTGTTTTTTTTTTCTTCACATATTTAAATTATAATAATCATATGATACTGTGATAACTTGAAATCATTTTTCTAGATTATTTTTCATCATATCAAACGTATCACATGATATAATTCATATTAGATCATATTTCATTTCGCGTTTGTAAAAATTTGAGAAATTCACATTTATGTGCATTTAATACTAAATAAAATTTACGACGTGTGTCTATGGTCAAATGATTTCACTTTGATGTACTATGTGTATGATATTAGAATTAATTACCGCATTCTTTGAATAAGAACAAAAAACATTTTTAATATTTGTTTAACACTAATTTGCATAAAATATGAAAGATCAATCTATTTGATATATTTAATTTGCACAGAATGTATGAAATATAATGTTAACCTATGGAGTCATTTTAGCAACATTTATTACAATTTTATATGATGGCATTTTTATATAAAAAATAAAGTACATAAGAATTAATTTAAATATATATTTTGATTCTTATAAATGTATACGATCTAAATTTAATTTATTAAGTTTCACTTATATTGTGTACGAACAATTAGCGGATACATTGAGGGAATATATATGTTTTTTATTATCAGAAAGATGACACAAAACTATCACAATGAATATTCTAACGTGTGATTAATTATAAATAATTTGATAAAAAAAATTGCATAAATGTACTCCGTCAGAGAAATGATGTACTTTTAAAAATCATTTTAATTTGTATATTAACTTACACGGAGACCTTTGAAATCGTATGTAACATAGTTTAGTATGAGTACAAAGTCGTTCCATAGTTTTATTTCATTTCATCATTGCAATTGTTTGTTTTTATTATTTCAGATCTTAAATTTCGTGTAGAGTTGACTTTGACAAACTTTACCTTGATGGTATCTGGTGACATAGAATTAATCATTAACACTTGCCAATAATTGATTTAAACGTCGTAGAATCACATTACAAAAGATCGTTTCCACAGATGTCTAGTTTTCTACATTCCATACATATTCAAAATCGGCAAATTATGCATTGAAAGCTTTCACATATCTCAGATGATAAATCGTTTGAATTAGAATATCCATACTTTAGTTCGATTTAAATAAACACACGAATGTCTATTGTCAAAGAGATATAAACGATGTTGATTAATGTGAATTAAACGGCAAAATTCGTACCGTTAGCCTTGAAAAATGATTCCCCAAGATTTGTACTTCGCAAAAAATTACCATAAATTGATGTTCATATACAAGTTAATGATGTAAGTACAAACAAAATGAAATGAAGACGGGGAATATGAAATAAAATTATTCATCTCATTATATTTATCTATAGATGAATTTTAAATATGACCATGAAATGTCGTCTCGTCGAGCGTACACACGCAGAAAAAAGTGTGAAAGAAAGAACAAATGGACAATACCTACAGGAAAGCGACAGACAGAAAGATATATAGAAAAAGAGAAGCATACAAACAGGGAGAGAGATACGGGTTGGATGACATGGAAAAAGCAAAGTGAGACAGAGAGAGTGTCAGAGTCTGTGTGAATGTGTGCGAGTCTCTCTCTCTCTCTCTCTCTCTCTCTCTCTCTCTCTCTCTCTCTCTCTCTCTCTCTCTCTCTCTCTCTCTCTCTCTCTCTCTCTCAAGTTATTTGAAAAATCATAATTTTAATATTACTTATTCATCAAACCAATGATGAAACAAAACTCAAAATCTTATTACATAGCCTACAAAGATAGACAAACCAATACTAAAATAATAGACAAACCACCATTAAAACCATAACAAAATAACAGTCAAAAACCACAAAAGCCAAAACAAAATGAAAGACAAAACCCCACTAAACCCTTAAAAAGTGATAGAAAACCCAACTAAAACATTAACAAAACGTTAGAAAAAACACTAAAACCTTACAAAATGATAGAATACCACACCAAACCCTTAACAATGATAGAAAACCCCACTAAAATATTTTTAATGATAGAAAACCCCACTAAAACATTAACAAAATGATAGACAAAAAACCACTAAAAACTTAACAAAATGATAGAAAGAAACCCCCAAATAAAACATTAACAAAATGATAAACAAATCCCCACTCAAACCTTAACAAAATGATAAACAAATCCACACTCAAACCTTCACAAAATGATAGACAAAAAACAACTAAAACCTTAACAAAATGATAGACAAAAACCTACTAAAAACAACAATATTATAGACAAAAAGCTACTAAAGCCTTAACAAAAACCAAAAACAAATCTCCACTCAAACCTTAACAAAATGATAGGCAAAACCCTGCTCAAACCATAACAAAATGATCGACAAAACCTCACTAAAACCTTAACAAAATGATTTACAAAACCTCAGTAAAATCTTAACAAAATGATAGACAGAAATCTACTAAAACATTAAGTAATAAAAAATGATAGGCAAAACCCTGCTAAAACCATAACAAAATGATAAACAAAACCCACTAAATCCTTTACAAAATGATAGACAAAACTCCAGGAAAACCTTAATAAAAAGATAGATAAAACCCCACTAAAACTTTAACAAAATGATAGACAAAACCCTACTAAAACCTTAACAAAATGATAGACAAAAACCTACTAAAAACAACAATATTATAGACAAAAAGCTACTAAAGCCTTAACAAAAACCAAAAACAAATCTCCACTCAAACCTTAACAAAATGATAGGCAAAACCCTGCTCAAACCATAACAAAATGATCGACAAAACCTCACTAAAACCTTAACAAAATGATTTACAAAACCTCAGTAAAATCTTAACAAAATGATAGACAGAAATCTACTAAAACATTAAGTAATAAAAAATGATAGGCAAAACCCTGCTAAAATCATAACAAAATGATAAACAAAACCCACTAAATCCTTTACAAAATGATAGACAAAACTCCAGGAAAACCTTAATAAAAAGATAGATAAAACCCCACTAAAACTTTAACAAAATGATAGACAAAACCCTACTAAAACCTCAACAAAATGATAGACAAATCCTCATTAAAAGCCTTATAAATATAACAGAAAAACCACCGATTTAAAATCTTAATAGAAAAACTATTACAACCTTAACAAAATCATAAACCAAATCCCAATAAAACCGTAACAAAATTTTATCATTTCACTGTCTTTTGTTTTGAATTTTTTGTTTGATGAGAAATGGAAAGAGAGATAACGATATAGAGATAGGGAGACAGACAGACGGACAGACACACATAAAGGGGATCACAAAGTTTAAAATCTGCAAGATACACTATTGACCCATGGCTGATTTTGCTATATTCATGGACGCAAGTAATCTGTTGTATGTTAACCATTAGTGTATTGTTTAATGTTGACCATCTGTGTATTGTATTAGTTAACCATCAGTGTATTGTCTTATATTGACCATCAGTGTATTGTTTTATGTAAATCATGAATGCTTTATTTTGTTTATCATTAGTATATTGTTTCATGTTGACCATTAGTGTATTATTTTATATCGACCATTAGTGTAATGTATTATTTTGACAATTTGTTGTATTGTTTTAATGTTTTAGAACCATAGAAATTGAAATATCAAAAATATCCACAAAAAAATATATTTATTGAAATATCAAAAAATATGGAGATATTGTCAGACTACAGTGTTAAGTTAAGAAAAGCTGATGAGAAAAATTGTTCACATTCAATCATAAGTCTACACAAAGAAAAAACACTCGTATTTCATACAAAATAGAACTGTTTCATAAAGGAAAAAAATACTCAAGCCTTCAGGGCTTTTTGAATTTTTACGTTGATTTTTTCATCGTAATAATAATCAAGCTTCGTGGTCGACAATAAATTATGTTTTGTTGAAATTAAAAACGTAATTGAAAACCTACATACACGGTCTAGTTTCTTGATGATATCTTTATTTCAGAATTTGTCGTTAGGCTATGGCAAGGCATCGTATAAACCATTAAAAAGGATATACAAATAAAAATGTCGTTCTGAACGGAATGCATTCATTTACTGCCACATCATACTCTTAATACCAAATTAGTTTTATCAATCTCTAATAGATTTTACGAATCCGATATATACTGATGTCAACTGATAAATATGATAAAAATAATTCCAAAGTTATAGTTTAAAAAACAGGCCAAACATATTCATGTCCAAAATACTTCATCTAACAATGGAATATATTTCAAATAAAAAGTGTGATGTGAAAAGTTGATAATACAAAATTAGTACTGAATTAATACTATTATTAGATTTTATTTATCAGTGGCATTTACTACAAATATAAAAGTAATGATATGAAAGTAGATTTTATGTAACAGTGGTGCATATTGCAAATAAAAAGTACAGATATGAAATTAGATTTTATCTAACTGTGGCTGATATTTACAGTAAAAATTCTGATATGAAATGAGATTTTACCTAACTGTGACTGATATTTACAGTAAAAATTCTGATATGAAATGAGATTTTACCTAACTGTGACTGATATTTACAGTAAAAGTTCTGAGAAGAAATTAGATTTTATCTAACTGTGACTGATATTGACAGTAAAAATTCTGATATGAAATGAGATTTTACCTAACTGTGGCTGATATTACAATTAAAGAGTACTGATATGAATTGAGATTTTATCTAGCAGTATCATATATTACAAATAAAAAGTGTTGACATGAAATGAAATTTTATCTGACTGTGACCGAAATTAGAAATAAAAAGTACAGATTTGAAATTATATTTTATGTGGCAGTGGCATATATTACAACTAAAATGTGGTGACATGAAATGAAATTTATCAAACAGCAGCATATATAACAAAGGAAAAAGTACTTGTATGAAATTAGATTTGATCTAACAGAGGCATACATTAAAATGAGAAAATTACTACCCATAAGTGATGTATGTGTAGTATTGTAGTTAATATTCAACTGATATCAATGATAATGCAATATACATAGACAAACCATGTGAATATATACATACGAAATGCATACTAAATCCAATATTGTGATATATGTTTCTTCAATGATACTTTTCAAAATATTTTCCAAATCAGAATGTCATTAAAAAACTTATTTTTTGACAATTTTTGTTTCACTGAAATGTCAATACAATACCAAGTAAAATAAAATTCAGTAGTTTGTTTGCTTAGTGTTAAGTGCCACACTCAATAATATTTCATTTGTTATGGTGGCGGCCAGTTTTAATGTTAGAGAAGAGAACCCGGTTACGAGGTATCCGGAAAGATACCTCCGGACTTCCGCAAAGACACTAGCAAATTAAACTTTCTCACAAAAATCAGCTTAGGTTCCAGTGGGGTTCGAACCGGGTTTGACTAGAGGTGAGAGAGTTCATGGTTTATAGCGGGATGTTCTAATCTTTCGTCCACGGAGTTTTCCAAAATTAAGTACATGTGTGTATCCTAACAAGAACTACAACTACAGTTATTATAGCAAACTAAGATTACAATTATTTAGATTCTTTCTTTAAAATGTAACTTAGAAAGAACATGCATTTTAAAATATTATAAACATAATTCCAAAGTTATAATGCTCAAGTGGATCGTTTCTGTCAATTAGACTTCATCAGTTGAAAACTGAAAAATATAAATATTTGCATTTGTAAACAATGAATGTAACGTCAATCAAAAATAATAAAATCTTATTAGGTATAATTGTTAATAACACATACATCGAGATGATAAAAAAATTCCAGCATCCATTATTTCGTTGTCAAAAGGATAATTCATACACAAAATCATTCTGTCAACTGAAGCACATTGGAAAAAATCATATAAAGTGAACAGAAAAAAATTGGGTATTTTTTATCAAAAGCTTTTGGATATGACATATTAAATTCATAACTCCACTTGGTATACTGTTTAATTGGATTATTGCTCACATGAAGTAAATGCGTGTTTCGAGTACAAATTTAGAAAAAAAAATACGATTTATATAGTGAAAATGAATTCAAAAAATGGCAACTTCATACGAGTAAAAATTATGTCTGAACATATGATATATTTTAAATTTGCAATAATCTTCTAATATATATTTATGTTCTTGTAAACCCAAATTAAAATAACAATACTAAGACTCCGACTTGGCGCCTTATTTATTTCCACTTTTGTATGACGTAAAGAGGGGAGGTAAAATGCATAATCTTTTAAAAATCAAAATGTACAAAACCTAAGATATCTGACAAAATACAATGCGTTGAATGAATGATAATTGACCTACATAATGTGAGGTGTAGACATCTATCAAAATCTCAATAAATTTCATTGTAAACACGATTATCTAAATTTCATAAGAAAAAGATTTTTATATTCATTTACATCATGTCTTCTCATAATCTGTCTAAAATCAACGCATTGTACATTGTTTAAATGCGACACTCGTTTCAACGTTACCAGTCAAGTTTTGAAATCATGATAAGGCTTTGATTTTTTTTTTTGGGGGGGGGGGGTAATAATTCAACTAATAAAAATGCACTGAACATTTTAAAAAAGAAAATTTGTATTTCAAATATTTCTTTGCTAAGAGGTATGCAGAGAAAATTACATGGACATTCTTTCTACAATGTGATAATTATGAAACAGATAAATATGACCATGGGGAAAGAAAGCTAAAACGTCAAGTGAGATTGAAAGAGAGACAAATCATAGATGCGTTGAAAAATTATGAAATAGCTTCAAAATTTTTATTTCCTCTCTAAACGAACAAGCAAAGTTCGATGTAATTCACTGTAGGATTCTTTAAGATTGTCAAGAGTTTTTCATTCAAGAACAAATCAACTTGAAATAATTATTTAAGCCTTGGGATACGGAATATTTTTTTGAATTAAAATACCACTGACCTTGTATAAATTATAATTATAAGACAATTGCGTGTGTTATGATGGATATGTATATGTCTTCTACTTAAAAATCTTTCCGAAGTGAAGTTAAGAGGGTGCAGATATTAATGGATATAACAGAAGATACAAGTTGTCCAAATTTAAATACAGGAATGAAGGGTTAACCGCCATATTTGATTAGAATTGTTGATAATGTTGAAAGTAATATTTTTCATTTCTAAAAGTTATGTCAAAAAAGCTTTTTATTCTTTATAAGTGCTGAAAGTTTTGACAAAATCGCTAGAGCCGCTACGAATAATGATAATAATAATAATGAGAAGAGGAAGAAAAAGAAGAAGAAGAAGAAGAATCTGTTAATTAAATTATAAAATGGCAAAACAGTACCGACAATACTTTCTGTATCTTAACACACTCATCAACGCACGCCATACTGATATTACTGCAACATGTATATGATTACCTATATCACACTTAACACAATTAAAAAGCATGTCGGAGTACTTACAATTAAACGTTCAAAATGAAGACGATAATAATTGCATCAAAATGACCTGAAATCTCAGATGATTTTAACATTGGGTATTTTCCCCAGAATTGTAGAAGCAAAACAGCTTTAACATATCTAACAGTTCACTAACAAAGAGGTTTTACCATATGCAAAGGCAAATAAACAATTCTAAATATGCTCGATCTTGTAAGGTAAATTCGCAGTAAGAGTTAAGATTCTTAAGTAGAACAAGTGTCCAAATACACGACTAAAAGTGTCAGTTTCTTTATAATCAAATGTTATGGTTGAAAGTTCTGCAAAAATTTTATTCTGATACATAATAATTTTATTCTATTAACGGTCTTAAATGTCATTATATATAGATATGTCATGTCAATTATGTGTCAAAATGTTGATTAAATGTTCTATTTCTCCCAAAATTCATGAAATTTCTATTATTTCAAAACTGAAATTTCTATTTAAGGAAGAGGCTAAAACGAGTCTAAAGGTACCATATACGAGATGACGTAGGTGGTCTTGTTTAGTTGACATCTAATTCAAGCTGATGGCCGGTCCACCTCGCCTGAAAACTGTGCTTTTTAATTTCTCAATTTTTAAAAATATCGTTCATCGTACAAATTATCATTCATCAGACAGTAAGATACAACATTAATACAATGCGATCTGATGCAAGGTTGTCCTTGTAAGATATCAAATTTGGGTGGAAAATTTTTGTTTTGTTTACCTTTATTCATGCGCTCTAGAATAGAGTTTAAAGGAGGCGGAATGCATCTTCCAAATTTGAAAATAGATCTTGCAAAATATGAGGGGTGGAAAGTTTATTAAATTTTACAAAAAAAAAGAGAGAACTAATCTAAAATACAAACACGATGAAAGTGTTTCTTCAATAGACATTAATGCCACGCGTACGTTTTTATATTGATATATGATAACAAAAATGAGATATACACAGGCATGTAATTTCTTAAATTCATATCTATTTTTTTAAATTGCCCAGTTTGGGAATTATTCACTTGCAATTGATTAATTCAACCTTGCCATTTGTATATGTATACCACACTGGTCCTGACCGTATTTTCACAACAACAAAAAACTCAAAGAGAATATAAGTTTTTATACCTGTGCATAGTTAGTTCTTATTTGTTGTTATACATACAGTACAAGTAGTAAAAGTAGAAAAAAATCGAAATATTTTTGTTAAACAGAGTTAATGCCCCTTTAAGTTATTTCAGTACTTTGATTATATATAACCAATGTTTGTCAATAAAACTACTAATACCATTCCATCATTAGTTATCCATCTTGTTTATGACTGGTCGTGAACAACATATTTAAAAATACTGATGAGTATTGAAGGGACAGAAGACCAAAAGAAATATTATTTTCAAATCTTCGTATAGTTTTGTTGATATGAAATGAAATAACACATGATCAGCCATTTGCCACGGACATCTTTCCATTTTACGTGAATCCATTTTACTAAATGACTCGCCATTTTCGCCCTTAGTTGAGAAGGCGACTTTAAAATGAAAGCAAAATTTTCAAACTAAATAATTGAAAGGTAATTAAATCAAGACGGGGGAAAATATGTTTTATGTCGTAAAAGGGCGAAAATATCAGTATCTTAGAAATAGAAAAATGAATGAATTCTTTTGAATCCGAATCATAGAATGAATGTTATTTTGATTTTGAAAATCACATGTTATACAGTAATTGTGAAAGTGTAGAACTAAGAGATCTGTCTTTATTTTTAATCATGTATGCTGATGATACTGTCCTTTTCTCTGAATCTATTTCTGGTCTACAAAATTTACTGGATAATTTACATGTGTACTGCATGAATTGGAATATTAAGGTAAATGTAAACAAAACAAAAATTGTAGTATTTAGAAATAATGGTAGAATTGCTAAAAAAGCAAAATGGAAATATGATCAAAAACCAATTGAAATTGTTGATTGTTTTAATTATTTAGGGATTACTCTATCATATAATGGAAAATTCACCCGAACACAACATATTTTGAGTCAACAAGGAAGAAAATGTATGTTTAATATATTGAAAACTTGTAAGGATGAATGCTTGAATGTTGAAACTAAACTACATGTTTTTGATACTTTTGGGGATTTAATATGACTAAAGATATAGAGAAAATGCATACAGATTTTTGTAAGAGAATTTTGAGGTTAAAAAATTGTACTCCAAATTTTATGCTTTATGCAGAATTAGGCAGATTTCCATTAATGATAAGTAGAAAAATGAGAATTCTGAAATATTGGGTTAAATTATTTAATACTAATAATATTATTTTGAAAGGAATGTATGAGGACATGTTTGAAAATATTGAGTCTCAAAACTGGTTACATCAAGTCAAAGAGTTGCTTTTATCTCTTGGCTTTGGCTATGTTTGGTATAACCAGCATGTTCCCAATCGTAAAGTTTTTATTGCTCAAGTAAATACTGTTTTAAATGATTTATTCATTCAAGAAATGAATGCATACTTTTGAAAACTCTAGTAAATGTTACCTTTATAAGTATTTAACAGATACTCATATGATACAATATTATATCCGTAAGTCTTTACCTGAGAAGTACATTTTTTCACTTGCACAATTTAGACTGTCCTTACATGAATTAATGATAGAACAGGGTAGATACAGAAATATCCCAAGAGAAGACAGAATTTGTGAAAAGTGTTCACGTCATGAAGTTGAGGATGAATTTCATTTCCTTTTTATATGCCCTTTCTATACAGATTTAAGGTCTAAATACATAAATAAATATTACTACAAAAGACCTTCTATGTTTAAATTAGTACAGTTATTAGGTATTAAAAATAAAACAAAATTGTGTAACCTAGCTAAGTTTATTACCAATGCCTTTGCACAGAGGAAAGATAATTGATTTATTTCAGTGTTCTTCTTCCATTTTCACTTTCATTTTCATGTCTACTCTTGATCACTCTTGATCTACTTTATGTACTTTTTCAATTTAATTAGTATATAATTATTTATTTATATGTATTGCACATGTATATATGTGTGTATATTTGCATGTTCACAAAATTGTATATCATACTCTTATGTTTATGCTGATGAGCCGTAAGGCTTAAGGCAGTTAAATGAAATGAATAATTGTAAATGATGGTGAGCAAGAACCAGAAATGCTGTTTTGGACAATTTTGCCAGCAGGATTAGCCTTCATTTCTATCATTGGATAATCGTCTTAATCAGGTTCATATAGGAATGGAAATCAGAGTTTATTACAGTAATATTGTAGACCAAGAAATAAAAAATCTAAATCTTCAAAGTAAAACTGCTTATCAACACTTAACTTTCCTCGGATAGGAAACGTCAATAAGAATCATGGTAAAAGAACGGAAAAAGCATGTATGATTTAACTCTCTAAATATTATTAGTTAGATAGTGGGTGTGACAGGGGTGATACGGAAATATATTGGGTCCATTAGAAAAATTTGCATTGGACTCGGTGAATTTATCCCACCGAAGAACTGCATGTTTGTTGCTTCTTTACGTAATTTTTGAATGCAGCTCCGTTCTAACAGTAGTTATTTCTTCTCTGTTGCGCGAAGCAAACCTGTCCGTCATGTTTGTTCACAACTCTCGTTTGCTAAAAGTCACGTCATCGGTAAGGGTGATATCAAAACTAATATCAGGTGGATAGATAACCTGATACAAGAATATGTCGCATCCTTTTAAACCAATCATATTCCGAGTATTTTGCCAGAGGTGGGATAATGTCTTATCTTAAGTCCAATGTTACAAAGAATATTATCATTATATCGACAGATATTTTCCTTATTTTATGCAAACATAAGACTTTTGTGGTTTTTTTATGTTTACCACTGCTGGATATTTGACAACGCTCGGGGATCGTTTGAGCTCCCTAGGTATACATAAATACAGTAAGTAGTATGTCGGTAACACTTTTAAAATATTCTATTCTTGATTCAAAGTTATGTTTTTGTGACGGTATTGCAGGTTAAAAACTAAGATAAGCAGTTTTCCAGAGTTACTCTAAGCCGAATTTGACAATACGTTTAGGTTTAGCATTTGACCTTGTCGTATACCACTTTTCGAAGAAATGATACATTTATTGAGAGAGAGAGAGAGAGAGAGAGAGAGAGAGAGAGAGAGAGAGAGAGAGCATTTTATTTCCCATGTTATTAGAATCCATGACGAAGCAATGATTGATATATTTATAGTTCACAAATATTTTCCTTTATGATGAGTGACATCAATAACTCTTGACAAACATATCTACTTTCGCAGTTATTAAAACTTTTGTACGTTAAGTGGAATTAATATGAAATTCTGTTTAATATTGATAATCCAACAGAAATATCTTGAAGCCAGTCAAGCTATGCATAGAAGACATGAATTATTATATATGTAGGAAGTACAATTGGACGTTTTGTGGCATTTACAAAGGTAACACTTAAAATACGTTTAGATTCACCTCAATATGATGGGAAAAGAAGTCAATATTTATATATGTAAACCTAATATTATGTAATGAGAAAACTTTATAGATGTCATGTTAAAAACAAATATTTACCTGAAATAATTATGAACCATTACTCCTACCATTTACACAAAAAATTAATGATAAAACTCCTCCAACACTGAAATATTTCAGTAAATAAAAGGGTAAGGAGATATCCGTACCGTGTAAGCACTCAAATTATATACATTAACAAACAGACATCTTGACTCATCAATGTAATTATCCAATATATCTGCAAGCGTCAATATTTGATAAATCTATTTGTAAATATTATCAATGTATGGAATGTCATGTGTCATTTCATCTACAATATTGCCGGTATTATTATTTTTAATTATCGTTATTATTATTATTATTATTATTATTATTATAATTATTATTATTATTTTATTATTATTAATTATTACAATTACTATTCATTATTATAATTATTATTAGTTATTATAATTATTATTAAAATTATTATTATTATTAGTGTTACAATCATGTATCATTATTTCTATTTTTATTATCCTCATTACTTCTATATAACTAGAATGTCTACAAATATCAATTTATCTAATGCCAGTTTGGTCTATTTTAGTACCAAACTTTGCATATGCCCTTGTACTTTCAGTGCCCTTTTTGGCCAATTAGAGTGTAATTGATAGTCACTGTAAAACAAAATTATTTTAAAAAATACTATTAAGTTCTTGAGAAGTAAAATCTGTGCAAAACTTATTTTCTGTTGACCGCCCTTTGTCTCGTGACCTTGACACTTTGTGGCAATAATTCTCAGGAAATTCTTTACAACTTTCGAATATCCATCTATACATAAAACGTCCATCACTTCTTTGCCAACATATCATTTGCAACTCCACTTACATCACATGAACTTATATTTTGGTAATAATACGGTACTTCAACAGAACCACATCAAAACATAATAAATAACGAATAAGCCAATGACTCTACAGAGGTTTTATAACTATACTATATATCTGAAAATGTTCGCCCCCGTTTATTTTCACCCTTTTACGGCAGAAAGCATATTCACTCCGTCTTAAATTCGCCCTAAATCACCATAGTATCATGAATGGCATGTTTATCCATGCTTCAATAATTTAACTTGAAAATTTCGCTTTCATTTACAATCTGCTCTCTCATCTAAGGGCATAAATGGCGAAAACAGAATGGGAGCGGAAATGTTCAGGTATATAGTAGTTAATATAAAGAACGAACAAAGTGTCTAGAACGATACACCTCTGCACCTTTTGAGGATGCAATTTTACAAACAAAATATGCAAAGAAAAATATCTTATCAGTAAATGGTTCAATCATTTTATGATAGAAAACATAAAAATTAAATTTCATGAAATTTCTTGAAAGAGCATATCTAATGTTCTACATAAAGACTAATGTGAATCCCAAATTCCCTATCGTCAATATTCCACATTTGAGTAGTAATCTCCCTCTAACACCTGTACAAGGTGTTTGTCTCACAAATGATCCGATATCACCTACATGTCATGTAAATGATCCAATATGCCAACATATGAACATTCTATATATAGAAGCAAATTATTTACTGTTGTTCAGCACAAGGGCATCGGTAATCGTGTTTGATCTCGACATTCCGCAAGTTTTACGGTCGGTATAATTTCCTTGTGTGCAATTACTATGTTCCACTGAATGAGATGTTGAGTTACCTACTCGATGGTGATTGTTGAGTTGTCTGTACCAATTGTGACGAGGATGTATTCCTCATTCTTTCATTCAATTTAACTGCGGACTCAAGGCGGATTTGACCGGTCAACAGGGAATGCTTTCTCCTCCATGGCACCTGATTCCACCTCTGGTGCTTTCCAATGTTCATAGGATTTATACATTCGCCTAAACATCCTGAAGATTAATATTTTTTGTATCTGTGCTTTTATATGCTAGTCTGTTCAACAAACAACCATTTCATATAAAGACAAACTGCTGTCAAAAGAACATGAAAAATCTTTTTTAAATCGTCATTTCACACACTTTGAATAAAGACCATGTTTGCAATTTCCATATTTTACTATCGTAATTTCTTCGTACTTGGACAATTCTAAAAAGACTATACAAACAGGCAGGAAACTGACAACAAAACTGTGACAAACCTGATGATTTCTTCTTTCCTACCATTAAAATTCTATATTTAAGAAGTAATATTATTTTATCTCCCGCATATTGTGTTTATATCTCCCAGATAATCTGATATACCAGTGTATGTTCAACATACGATCATTTCAAATACAGAGACAAACTACTTGCTTATCAGTTATTCAGTGTTGACATTTCAACAATTTTATGGTCAGTAAATTTACATTGTTTGCAAATAACAATGTTTAACTATCTGAAATGTTGACTTATTCAAAAGTAGTTGTGAATTTAAATTTTGAACAATGTTTTATGCCACACTCAACAATTTTTCAATTATATGCTGGCAGCCAGTTTTAATGATGGAGAACAAAACCTAGTTACAGTGTTCCTGGAAAGAGGCACTGGCCTTCCACAAATAAACTGGCAAACTTTCTTACAAAAATCAGTATAGGTCCCAGCGGGGCTCGAACCTATTACAACCAGAAGTGAGAGACTTCATAATCAAGTGCGATGCTCTAACCACTTGACTAAAGAGCCACCCCCCCCCTCCAAATTAAATGTATCGTTTATACCTATTGTGACCAAGTAATATTGCGAATTTTTGTTTGATTTCTGACTTGTGACCAGTACATTGGAGATGTATACTTATCCGTGGCAAACGATTACAAAACAGGTTTAGTGTTTGTCCTAATATAGGGCCTACACTACGTTTTTATTTTGTATTATGAACTTCCTTAAAGATAATATGTTGGTATCAATACCTTGTACATTGCAATTTTACTTTGAAGTTATAAAGATTTTTCTCTTTTTTTTCTCATATATTTGTGTGATTACAGAGAAAAAAAATATCATAAAAAAGAAAACATCAAAACTGTAGGTTTCCATATTTTATTTTGATAACATCCGGTGAATATGACATTGTCATACTTTATATTACACGCAGTGTATATGCAATACAGAAATAAGAATAAGACATTGTATGTCATTTTAGTGTACACTACATACACAGTTCCATGCTTGCGGATTACAAGATTTATCTCCCATTTGCTGAGTTATCTCCTCTTTATAGAGGGCATCTTATAAAGATGTATGTGGGCAAATTTCTGTTTTTCTGCTAAAAAATCTTAATACACTTTACAGCCCTAGGTAACATTATTTACCTCATACATGTATGCTAATTTTTCCATATTTTTTAAAGTTCTACTGGGTTCATCAGGCTGTTCTAAAGTAAAATTAAAAAGAAGTTTTTTCTTCCAATTAGTTCATTATAAGAAACCTGCTCTAAAGAAAGATAACTTTTGCACCGCAAATCCGGAATACATGCAGTACATACACAACAATATGACTCTTTGTCATATTACTTGATCTGTGGAGCCAGCCTGGCTCAGTCAGTAGCGCGCTCGACTCTGGATCGTGAGGTCGTGAGTTAGAGTCCCGCTGGCAACAGGTTGGTTTCCTGTCTTTCCGATGAGACAGTAAAACCAGAAGGTCCTGTGTCACAGTTAGTATCGGCACGTTAAAGAACCCTCACTGCTCAATGGCTGTAAGTGCCGAGCATAGGCCAAAATTTGAAGCCCTTCACCGGCATAAGGTGACGTCTCCATATAAGTATAAATATTCTTGAGTGTGACGTTAAACAACAATAAACAAACAACAAACAAACTTGATCTGTGTCTTCAAAACTGTCATGTTATTTTGACCAACACTATCATGTATAACTTACGCACCCCTGCCATTGTACACTGAAAAATATATCATTTAACTTTTATATTCAACAAATCATTTGATTGGTTGAGACATGAAAATGAAAACCTTGATAAAAAATCAACATTTTGATTGATTTCACTGGTATTGGAAAATACTGATCTACTTTATGAGACAACTGGCTTTGGTTTACTAGACACGGAATAGAATTCCAATTTGTTCATTAATTATTTACATGTACAACAGAATACAGGTAATGACTTAGAACGCCTAAACAACATAATGAGGAATGAATATAATAATTTGTGTGTGGATCGAGTTATTACAAGATAAAAATCATAAAACATATGCCCTCATTTCAACACATGCAAACAATATTTTATTCTGTCTTTTTCTCACGAGATAACTTAATCTACATAAAATCAGCTCCATTGTCTTAACAATTTAATTGCTTCTATTACTCTTGTGACCGACAATTAGCATCAAGTCTTCAACAGTGATCTACAAATAATAACAGTGAAAACAAGAATTTGAATTTTAAGTAGTGCTTTATGCCACACTCAACAATTTTTCAGTTATAAATCAGCTTAGGTTCCAGCGGGCTTGTGTGAGAGACTTCATGGTTCAAAGCATAATGCTCGATTCACTCAGTCACGGAAACAAAAATATAGTGAGCGAGTGTATAAGCACAACTGAGGTATCTGCCAGATATGTCTGATTTAGTACATGTATGTACATATGGGGATTGCAAGAGAACTACATCATTTCTGCAAAAAAAATATATATATATAAAAAAAATATATTGTGTGAAACTAGGTTCAATTTTATAAATAAGTAAATAATGATCTCAAATTGTTTGCAATTATGTGCAATTATTGTTTGGGTGTTGATTACAGTGAAACTTGTATATAAGGTCTTACAACCTCCTTTGGGGCACAAGAAAACCAGTCTTTGACTTTATAGGGAGTTGGTCTTTATATAGAAGTTGATTTGTACACAAATGGTACTATTGGGGACAGCAAGATACTTTCTTTGTGACCACTTGGTCTTTATACACAGATGGTCGCTAAAGCAGGTTTTACTGTATTCTTTTCCGTGTTTTGGGGTTTTTTGTGTGTATTTCTACTATGTTACAGATGTAAGCTTAACAGAAACAGTCGGAGAACAGTCAAATAAAACTCTTACAACAAGGGGAATTCCTGTCCCACAAAATTATGGGGCGCTATTTTACTTTGTAATACCAGTTAGTGATATCACTCTTTTGAATAGGTGATTGATATCACTTCTTCAATAAGTGATATCATTTATTCGAATGGGTGATATCACCCATTGGAATACCAAATAAGTGATATCACCTATTCAAATAAGTGATATCTCCTATATAAAAGAGTGATATCACTTATTCAAAAAGAGTAATATCATTTATACGAATAAGTGATATCACTTATAGAAACAAATAAGGTAATATCTTTCATTCAAACTGGAGGTATCACTCATTTGAATAGGTGATATCACTCATTCGTAAAATTGATATCACTTAAGAATTTATAAAAGTGATATCACCTATTCGCAAAAGTGATATCATCTATTCAAATGAGTGATATCACTTATTCAAGTAAGTGATATCAGCTATTCGAAAGAGTGATATCACTAACTGATATTAAAAAGTAAAACAGCGCCCCATACAAAATGACATCACAATTGAATTGTGATATAAGTTATTTAGAACATAAGCACTGCCGGCAAAGATTAGACCAGGAAAAAGGTCTTCAAAACATATGATTTGAATACATCTTGATAAAGAATGACTGGTAAAGTGTCAGGTTGATGTCATCCAGTCAGGAGAACCTTTTTAGGCTCTACTTTGCACAGCTTGTAACTCACTTCTGTCACTTTTCTATAAACAGTTTTGATTGTTATTATTCCAGTCCATTTAACATTATTTTTTTTCTTTTTGTTCAGTCTAGTACATGTTACTGTGTATTTCGTTTGATTCAGTCCAGAATACATGTACATGTATTATCTTTCTTTTTCTTTAGTTCCTTGCAAATGTTTTTCTTCTTCAATCTAGTACACATGTTATCTTTTGTTTGATTCAGTCCACTGCACATGTATTCTCTCATCTTTTTTTTCTGTACAGTACACATGTTATACCTGTTGTCTTTTTTTTCACTTTAGAACACATGTACAGTTCACCCCCAATATACTGCCACCTTTTGTTTTCCTAAATTTTAGCGGTATAATGGGTTTGGCAATATATCGAGGTTTACTATTTTTGAGGTGTGGTCGTTTTCATCTTGACATGTCTTTAATCCCTGTTGTATATCATATCCTGTTTACAACTCACTATCATAAATTCGGATATTTTGACTATTGTTTAAATTTGGACAATTTGGCCACCCTATTACAATGGCCAAACTTAAACCGTCCAAAATATGTAGTAATAGACAAACTACATGTTCGACAACAGGAAAATCTAGATCTGTTTCTGACATTAGCCTGGAAACATTTCTAATGTTAACTTTCCTCATTTTTGTTTAAAATAACTCTTTGACAGGCCGGTTACACAAAGGTTTTAAGTTTATATATCTCATCTAGTCATAATTATTTCTTGACAATAGGTGATAATTGCTGTGTAAAAACACGACGTGTTGATTATTTCCAACTCTCACTGAAGCATGACACTCCTAAGCTGGTCCCTGTCTGACTTCTACACTTTGTTCATACAACCGGATACCAGTTTATGACACTCAATATTAGAGTTATCCCCCTTTGCAGTCGAAGTATGAAGTAAACAAGCTACCGTCGGCTAACAGTTTTACTCACATCTGTTTATTCCATCTGGTTTGGCGATATGTTTGAGGCATTTAACATGTATAAATGACCATTTGTACTGGAGAAACGGCGGCAGATGGTGGTATGCAGGTTTTGGCGTTACAACGAGGAAATTATATGGAAGGAAATCTGTTCTTCAAGAAATAGCGGCGTTATGCAGGTTTGGCGTTATAACAGAGGGCGTTATAGTGGGGGTGAACTGTACATATTATCTTCCATTTGATTCAGGCTAATAGTAGTAATACACATAAGCATGTGTATTATCTTTCTTTTACTCTAGTCTGATACATGTTCTATCTATCTTTAATTCAGTCCAGTACACATGCTACCTTATTTTGATTCAGTCCAAAACATATCATGTAGTGGTGCAACCATATACCATGGGACGGTTTATCGAGGTGTATTTGGCACGGTTCGATTCACGGTTCATTTTTTCATGTTCACGATACGTTCCAGATTTTGCCATATTCCAGATTAACTGTCTGATATTGTTTTTAAACTTAGAGGTTGACTCAAAACAAAAATGGCTGCTGCTCTCAAGCATGGTCCTCCTTTGTATTTAAGTCGGTACATAGTAAGCATTACTGCCTAAGAGCGGTAGAGAAAGAAGGTAAAATGTTACAGATAAAATTGCACCATTTGTCTGTTCTGCTGTTACGTTGAAGTGACATTTAAATCGGGCAACACAATGAACATGGTCAACGTAGCCATACTCCCATAGGCATATAGGCCTAACTTGTTATCTGAGATAAACTGCGTGTGCTCAAAGGGGGAAACAGGTCCCAGTACACACTCTCATGGGTACCAGAGGACAAGATACAGGGCAAATAAATTTACAGATGGCCTTTAAAACTTAAAGGCAAATTAATTCCCCTTGTTCAAAAGCAATTTCAAGATCAATTATAAACTTTATGGTGATTGGGTTTTCACGAGACCATTTTCTCCAGTACATTCTGGAGCATTTCATGCAGTGATAAATAAATGGTGCAAAGATGCGTATTGCGTATTCGTTTTTTGTTTTCCAAGCCGTTTTCCTTTTCAGGTTTTATAAATTTTTCCAATGGCAGAATTTGTTTCTTTTTTTTATTTTTGTTCGGAATTCAGAAGTCTGGTAAAATATATCGTATCGAGAGCCAAATATCGTGATATGTATCATTGTTAAGAGAAGTGTATCGTTGCACCCCTAATACCATGCACATTTAATATCTTTCTTTTCCTTTCAAAAAATTTGTTTTATTTTTTCAGTCAAGTACGCATTTTACCTTTGATTCAGTTCAGTACATGTGAATAATCCCTCTTTACCTTAAGTTCAGTGCACATTTTATCTATCGTTTCTGCAGTCCTCTATATAATTCAGTACAGTACACATTTACAATCTCTCTTTTCCTTCAGTCCAATACACATGTGATACCTGTAGTTTTCTGAAGTCTGGTACACATGTTATCTTCCATTTGAATCAGTCCAGTACGTGTCTAGAATCTCTCTTTTTCTTCAGTGCAGTAAACATGTTTTATCTACCTTTTCAGCAGTCTAATACAAGTGTTATCTTTGTTTTGACTCAATCCTGTACATATACATATACAAATTCAGTCCAGTGCACACAAGTTATCTTCCTTTTTCTTCAGTCAAGAACATGTGTTAACCTTCTTGTTGTTCAATCAAATACACACACGTAATCCTTCATTTATTCAGTGCAATACATATGTGATAACTTTCATGTTGTTGGATCCAATACACACATTATCTTTCTTTTTCTTCAGTCCAGTACATATGCAATACCTTTCCTCTGATTCAGTCCAGTACACGCATTATCTTTCTTATTCTTTGGTCCAGTACATGTGATACCTTTCTTGTGATTCAGACCAGTACACACACGTTATCTTTCTTTCTTTTCAGTTTAGTGAATGTGAATATATTTTTTTGCATTCAGTCCAAAATACGTGTATGTTATCCTTCTTTCAGAACAAATTTGATGATATGAATGTCATCACTCCTAAAATGTTCATCGTGTCTTTCCATGGGTATTTCTTCTACCATAAATCTCTCATTTATCAACTGCAACAAACAATGTAGTGCAAAGTGTTTATTGACATTTTTTATGTGTAAGTTCCGGTCAAATCTGTATATTACATATCACATACAAAAATATTCTCTCAGTTTTATTGGGCTTTTTCATAAAAAAAATATGAAGTTCTCCATGGTCAAGAGGTTAGAAAATCCTACTTTAAACAATGTTTTTCATTTCATCTCAACTCAAAGTGGGTTTTGAGTCCAGCTGAAGCCTATAAGCTGATTATGTGAGAAAGTTCACCAGATTACTTGAGAAAGACCAATGATCTTTTAATGGTGTCATACAATATTTTGACCCCAGGGTCAATTTATAGCAGGGCTCATTCGGTCATTAGCCAATCTAGTCACTGACTAATTACTTTAAAGACTGGTTATAAAAAACTGCAACTGGCTAATTTTTTGGCTAATACTTTTGTTGATGTGTGCATCATACTACTGTTCACAAGAGGAAAATACATCACAATATGGACAATACACTCAGCAACAGTAAAGGCATGCTTGATTGGTAAAGGCAGAATTGTCCCAAAATTATCCCAATCACGTACATGTTATCTGCCAGACGTACGTACATGTTATCTGCCAGACATACGTACACGTTATCTGCCAGACATACGTACATGTTATCTGCCAGACACACATACATGTTATCTGCCAGACATACGTACATGTTATCTGCCAGACATACGTACATGTTATCTGCCAGACATAGCCTATAATTACCCAACACATTTCATATCAATTCCACTGAGCTAGTTAATCAAAATTTCAATTGAATACAAAAAATCTAGGTTGGCTAACTTTTTGGCTCACAAGTTCCTGACCATCCCCTCCATCTGTGGACCAAATTGGTGAAAGATAACGGATGTACAGACAGACTATTAGACAGACAGGCAACCAGATAGAAATTATACCATAATACATCTTATGATGGGCATATCAAAATCATTAAGTACAATTAAGAAAAAAAAGACATACCCTGAAAAATTCCTTCTCCAGCTCTGGCTTATTTCCTGTAATTCTTTTTTCATAGCAGCAAAATATTTCTGTGTCAGGAGAACAGTGAGCTGTTAAGGATTCTACTAAAGGCTTCAGTGACTGCAAATAAATATGTACAATGTAAGCTATAAAAACAATTTTGTTACAGATTTCTGTGAAGTAATAAGATCAACATTTTATCTTTCACATAATCTCAAGTTTATGATTTTTACATAACTGTGCATAAACTTAAACTTGAATATAAATGTTGTTTTATGCCACACTCAACAATTTATCGGCCAAATGGTACCATTATGGGTGCCTGGTTTTTAATGGTGGAGGAGAAAACCTGGTTACACAGGAAAAGACCATCCACCTTCTGCAAGTAAACTGGTAAATGACTGTGCTAAAATCAGCTTAGGTTTCAGCATCAATTTAAAATAATAGTGTATAGTTATATTATGTAGAGCTTTTCCTACCCCCTACATTCTGGGTCCAGGGTCCGAACAAAAAAGAATGGGTGAAATATACAACATTTTAACTATAAAACAGAAAAACTTCATTTGAGGATTTGTTTAATTATATTTTTTTCTTTTATTTTTTTTTTTTGTAAATCCTGTAACTGGACCCAAAAATGGCATAGAAAAAAACCTATTGTGGTATGTGAGATATAGCGAGTTTCTGGAGCCATGAGATCAAACATAATTTCCTGAAGCACAGCTACTATCGTAGCTCTTTTTCACCCCTGTATGTTGTCATAACTTGAGATGCAATAGGGAAGTTTCATGTTAGTCCAGATTACCATTATAATCCTGCTTTAATTATCACCATCACATTATTCTTGAAAAATGTTCGTCAACATTGTTACTGGTTTTGGAAATATATAGAAAGCCCCAACAGCGCAGTTGGTAAGATCGCCCTGCTAGTGTTTGGAAGGTCCTGGGTTCGATTTCCAGTCTAACTGTACATTTTTCTCTGCCTGCTACATTTCAGTAATTTGGCGTTCGAATAAATAACACACTATCAAATATTTTTAGAGTCTCATGGATTTTTTACACAAAATAATAATAAAGTGCAAAAACATAAAGATATTCCATGTACGTTGCAAAGGTAAATATGAAAACCAGAAGAACATGTGAAGAACAAAGTTCAAAAGGTGCAAATAAATGCAGCATCATAACAGTAATCTTGAAACTTGAAAGTTCCCTATTTTTAAGATTTTGCAGTGAATGATAATATTTTAGGAAACAGAAAAAAAAAATTAAAATAATTAAAAAAGGTTACTATACATATATATATTATTTTATGAAATTTGGTAAAAGAGCACCTTTAATTGAACCCATTTACCCATAAAGACACATTTGGAGGGGTCCAAGTCATTGATTTACAGAAGAGTCCAATGTTTTTAGGGGGTCAACGAGTTAAGATCTAAACTATATAGACATTGGCCTGGGCTCTCAAGAGTTAAGTCATCATTAAAAATATATTAGTCTCATGTGCTCCAATTAGTAGTTTTAAACGTGGGTGGATTGGTAGGCATTGTTTTTTCTTAATTTTCTCTTAATTTGGTATGTACATGGGACAAAATCTCAGATTTTTGATAAGAAAATAAATACATGGGAAAAATTTCATATAAAAAACTTTGGTTTGGATTTTTTTTTTTTGGTGGGTTGGGCAGTCACATCAAACAAAGCTTTCTTATTTTTGGCCCTGATTTAACTCATTCACCCCTAAAGACACAATTGGACTGGCCTAAATCATTGGAATACAGAGGATTCCATTGTTTTCCATGGGTTGTCGAGTTAATGTGGTGAGCATTTTCACACGATCAAATCACTAACCTGGTCATAATATATGCAATCAGCAAGGAAGACATATTGGTAATGACCTTGGATGATATCATTTCCCCATGTAAGGGACTGAGCGTGTGCATTTTCTCCAACCAGCTCTTTGTTTGTGGTTACATTCAGGTTGATTAAAGGAACAAACTCTGGCAAATCAGTTATCGTAACTTTTGCTCTGAAAATGGAGAAAAGAGTGAGAGCTGCAAAGTATACCAATAAATAATAAGTAATAAAGTGAACTTAAACAAATGTAGATAATGTGTGTACACGACATACATATACACATAGAAAGGTGACAAAACTATGTCAGAAGCTGTACACTATATAAAGCCTAAAAAAATTCTCCAGACTGGACCACATCAACCTGATGTTTCACCTTTTACTCTTCACAAAAATGTATTCAAATCAAATGATTTGACGACTTTTTTTCTAGTATAATTTTTGCCGGTGTCATAAAATAATTGGTCTATAATCCGTCTATAATTTTCGATCCTGGTAGCAGAATATCATTATCATGAATATTTTTTACTGAATTTAATAAAAAGAACTGCAACTTAGGTAGGTCTTAATTATCACCCACAAATTCTAAATATATTTTAGTGTTTATTCAATCGAGATACATAATGGACCTTTACGATCGTTCCTTACACAGTGATAAATGATACATTGTACTTTCTAAGGAAACTAAATATAATTGAAATAAACATTTTGATTTTGAAGTAAAGTAGAAGACGTGCTAACGTTACCCCTATCCCGATATAGAATTTCGTCTTAGTAATGTGACAATATATAAAACAAGTCTTTCAGAGTATGGTGAGATTAGCTTTTGGGGGCTGGTATACAGAGCTACCGGTATATAGCTTCCATATCACCTGTTGACAGAATGATTCAAAAATCTGAAAACCAATTCTATTGTTTTGACATAACTGCTATCACACATTTTAATATATGACAGGATGTTATAATAGTTTCCATTGTTTACACACCTTTCTTAAAATTTTGGACAGTAAAGTTAGGTGTCACCGTCAAGTCAGTTTGTTTCATATTCAAACACCACTATACAAATTGATATTATTAAATAAAAAAGGTAATAAATTTCATTTTGATAACTAAATGCCTCAAAAGTCATTTGCTGGCATTAAACTGAATTTTAATGCAATTAAAAGATATACCATATGGCACATTCTAAATAGTGACAGAGAAAAAACACACACAATAACACATATACATATATGTACACATAAAGCTAACATTCCATATAGTTATAGATGTCCCCAACCTGGAACTGTTTCCTGTCTATTGTTCTAATCGTGTCTCAGGTATAATACCTACCATAAACTATCAATTCTATTAAATAATAACAATATACAAAAACAGACATCACTACATAAAACTATCATTTTCCCACTTTTTGATTTACTAGGGGAAAATGGGAACATGATAAAACATAAAACACCCAATCTATTTTGGTAACCTGATACCGATTGGCATTGATTTTGAAAACTTGCAGTATTTTCAACAATTATAATATAGGTCTATAATGAATAAAATTTCACCTTATTAAACCTTTCTTTTCTTTCTAGATTTTACTTGGACCAAAAATGTTAACATTTTCAGTCTGGCTGGAATGATTCTTATACACAGGGACAGAATACAATAGAAACCCAGACCGAAAATGTTAACATTTTCAGTCTGGCTGGACACATTTTGAGGCCGGACCGATTATGACACATCACACGACACCTGAAGTGCGTATGGTCTTAATATTTTACATCACAATAAAACTGTGAAATCACTTTGTGGGACGGGTGTTTTCCTTGTTGTGAGGCCAAATAGACTTGCAGTTGTTAATCAAGGTGCTGCACTTGCTTTATAGGCATTATTTTAGTTCAAAATAGAATGCACAGCTCAAACGTCCAAAGACCGATTGCAAATGAACTCAATGCACAGCTCAAACGTCCAAAGACCTGTTTGCAAATGAACTCAAAGGTGACATGTGTACATTACATAGAAAAGTAACCGACTGTGTCAGGAGCTGTATATTGAAGAGCCTAAAACATTTTCTAGACTAGACCACTTCAACCTGATGCTTTACCATTTTCTCTTTACAAAAACATATTCAAATCTGAGACTTTTTATGGTCTTTGCCAGAACTGAGAAGTGCTTATGTTCTAAATATTCAACATCGCAATTAAATTGTGACGTCATTTTGCCAGACAGGTCTTGCTCTTGTAATAGTGGATAGACTCCTAATGAATACTTTTTCTGGCATTTATAGAACTACATGTATTATTGACAAACAACACCACTGCTGTGGATAATCTTAAACATGCCATATCTTCAATGGCACCGTTTGGCTTATTTAAAGGAATTGGCCAATGCAGATACATTAAGAATTGTTAAACATTCAATTTGTAAAGCTAGTGTCTGATTGGTCACAACAGTTTAATTCTATATATGTATCAAGTGTAGTTTAAATACCCAAATGTTGCGGCAACAAGACCAACAATTCCAGTTCCAGCTCCAAGCTCTAGTATGCGTTTTCCATTCAATTTACGCCCCTGATCAAAATCTTTAGTTTCCAGATATTTCGACAAAACCAAAGCTGCGTCCCAAACAACACAGCCGACATCGCCCACACTTAACTGATGGATATTTAAAATGTTTTCGTTATTTAATTCACATGTTCTTAAGAATGTGTTTTCCAGGGGCGCAGACATGTTGAAACTTCTTACAAATTTCCGATCCCGATTTAAAATAGTTTCACTATAATACTTAAGGGTTATGGGTTGAAGTCAAATGATTTTCACCTTTTTGTAATAGAATGATTTTATTTTCATTTATTACAAAAATAAACAATCTAATGTTTTGATAAGAAATCGGTCTAACGAAAAATAAAAACAAAACAATCAAGCACGGAAACAAACAAACAAATCGGGTTAGAAAGCCTTTTTAAAATTTACTTGTCACTGCAGGTTTCGGTCTCAAACCAGTTCGGACTAAGTAACAATTTACTTACACATGTATATACGCGTAAATGGACTGTGTATGATTTTGAAGAGAAAAAAACCGGATTTTGTCCTCAGGCAGATATTAATCCTTGAATGAAATTAAATGAAGTAAACAATGAACACATTATAAAATTTTAAATAAGATATATTAAGTTACTTTAAAGAGAAAATACTTGCCACTTAATCAGAGACATATATGTAACAGGGTTATGTTCC
>BROG01000215.1:687500-1026589 GCA_030159075.1 Atrina japonica | reverse complement strand
CTGGTGACAGACTTACCACAGGAATTAAGGCACGATGAAATCAGAAAATATTTATTATAACATATCTTTTAATATTTGTTATTTGTATTGATTTCAAAGATCCACCCACACTACACAAGACCATTTTCCCAGTATGTGCTAAATATTACAGGTTAGCCGAGAGTGTTGACATAGAATTAAGGTACAGTCTAAATGCAAATCCTCTAGACCGGTAGAACATTATAGGGAGTAACCCCGAAGTTAGTTATACCTATCGACATTTTTGTTTTATATTTACACGTATATGTTATATTAATTTCGATAATCTCCCCACGATTATACTAAATAAGTGACTTTCTTGATGCTTGGCAAAAATATTTATCATTTGGGAAAATGCTCAACTGTTTGGAGACGAAGACCGACAGCAGCAGGAGAATGACTCACGTGACCTAAAATTAGATAGATCCGTATGTAAAATACTGTTAATTATTGTTTGCTTAAAAATAAAGTAACTGATACTGAAAGCTCTCTTTGTTACTACAAGGGCGGATCCAGGAAATTACAAAGAGGGAGCGTAAAGCATTTTTTTGGGGGGGACAAGACGAAAATAGTGTGTTCTTTCTTAGTAAAGAATTGAACATCGTCGATGGTTAGATTTTTGGTATCTTCTGTAATCAGCTGATAATAATTCAAGGCAAAATCGTATAAAGTTTTAATGAACGCAAGTTTTGTTTAATGAAAAAATTTTCATATGCATACCTGCTAAGAAAATATATGGAAACGAAAATTTTCGTTTCTTATAAAATTTTATAGGGCGAAAACTTTTGATAAAAATTTAATAAACCCATGTGTACTCAAAACCATAAAATTCACAACATGCAGACAAAGCTAGATTTTCAGTAAGAGGGGAGGTTGAGTACATTAATTTTGTAATTTTTATTTATTTATTTTTCAACTTTTTTTCAACACATATTTGCCTACTTCATGGCGCATACCCTTTCCATGATCTCGGTCCATTACAGGCTCGGTCTATCAGCAATCTCGACAGACACTCTCGGTCATTAATTAACACATTCGGCGTATATTAAAGTCGGCCTATATTTTATGTGTGTTATATTTACTTTGCTCTACATCTCTATTCTAAATATCTGACGCAAACCAGAAACCTGCGTATCGAAGTTGCTGTCCGGTGGCGTTAAGCTATTATCTTGTGGTCTGTTCAAACGATTGCAGGCTTTATTTGAATGAAATGAATGATTATATTGCCAAAATAAAAACAATATAATTGTGAAAACTGTGCGTACCCCAGGTTTTAAATCGTGCAGCATGTCCGGTAGTGTTGCGCATCATCATCAGAAAATAAAGAAGGACTGTATGTGCATAAAACGAAAATTATTTTTTGGAAAACAAATTTTTTGTTATGTTTTTTTTTTGTTTGTTTGGCTTTTTTTCAAAAAAAAATACTGTAAAACTGAACATATATGTATCACAAGAAACAGCGCATAATCAAAACTAGGGGGAAAACCTCTAAATTAAATAAAATTACATCAATAGCGTTGAGTAATATTGCAAATAATAATAAATTAATAAAATTGAAAAAAAAATACATATTCCTGTCCTCAAGTACCTGTAAAGTAACCTGCCAAATCTTACCTGTGTTTTAGTGGTAAGCAGTATTTGTTTTTATATTGCACGTGAATAATATTTTTCCGATATAATCGAAATCGAGTCCATGTTGATTAAATTATAGATAAACTTCTATAAACTTACAAAATCATAGCGCGCTTGACATGTATATTGTTCTCAAATACTGTTTATCATACAAGAATTACCATAATCAAAATATTTACGAAGCATCTGTTGCATGTAGATATCGCGGAGTTATCTACCTTTGACCGTATGGTAAATATACATCTCCGTAAACCGTCAGTTGATTGATTTTTACATCCCGTCGAGTCTTTTTCACTTATAATGAGATGTCACCATCTTTAGGTGAAGTGTCACAAATTTTGACCTGTGCTATGGACTGCCGCCAATGCAGTGAGAGTTGTTTTACGTGTCTCGCCTTACGTGACAAGGGACCTAGGCTTTATTTCTCATCCAAACACCCGTGATTTTCACTTCGTATACCGAGCGTTTGGCGAGGGTAAAGCCACTACCAATTTTCGAAAATCTTTGGTATGACCCGGTACCCGGAATCGAACCGGGAACCTTCTGCTTGCAAGTCGAACGCCGTCTACCACTACACCACCGTAAGGCGCAAGCGGTTGAAAAACAAAATCTAATGAAAAAAAAAAACAAACAAACAAATAAACGATAATTGTGTTAAACGTTTTAGCAGAATTGCTCCGTATAAGAAGGCTATTCCAAACCTTTTCTCTGATTAGCATCAGCGGGCGGACTGGTGTTGAGATCACGAAACAAAAAAAAAACAAAAAAAACAAAAACATTTCGGGAAAAGAAAAACTGGAATAGCCCTAATAATGAACAGTTAAACATTCAACACTGATTTTCATCATCGTGAAAACTATTATTTCATTGGTTATCTATAAGTATGTAACAAAGATAAAAAAAAGTTTTTATAAGTTAAATTTTGTTTTTCTTTTGTTAACACATCACTGTGGATAACATGTAAATGTGCATTAAATTGCATTTGTTCCCCCGAATTTGTCCTGTGGTTTTTTTTCTGTCGTTTTGTGTCTTTTCGTGATAGAAAGGTTTTTTATTTTAGAGTGGACGCTAAACATAAAAAAAACTTGAAATGCCCTAATATAACGAAGTACTACAATGAATACCAGTAGTTGTTCAAGATGTGTACTACAGCTCATAGATTACAGTAGAAGCAAGAGTCGATAGAATCAAAGTATTTGTCATCGCCAGTCATATCAGTAATTGCAGATTTGTTCAAAATTGTGTTTTAAAGATTAAAATCTGATTATAACAGGAGACAAAAAAAAACTTTAATTTACGAGTCTTATCTGCTACCTTTAATACTGGCTTTCATTTATACTCTTAAATTTTGTTGCAATGTCTTGAACAGACGGATAAGGTCCCTGACATATTAATAACATTTTAAAAATAGCCACGGAATTCAAAGAACGTCTTATTGCATAACGTATAGCTATTGTAACTTCAACTTTGATAATTGATGTACTTCAGAATTCCATACCATAGAGACAATGTCACTGTATCTTCATCAGTTGAGCACCAATTCGATATAAATGTAAAGTTCGGAAGCAACAGGTGGTATTATACAAGTCCAAAATAATCTAAATGTAGTCCTAAATCCGTCTAAAAGTACCGGTAACAAATGTAAATAGACGACTATCTAAATTTTTCAAGAGTGTAGAATTTAAACGGTGCTATCTATTCGAAATATTACTTTAGTATAGAATAATCAGCTGGTACCGATATATCAGGTACTGGGTTTATGTATGCCCTCGGGGACTCAAACGGGTCCATCAGCAGCGATAGCGACCCAGCGGTTGTAAATATTATACACATTATATACCAAAGTTTTTAAAATTGATAGAAAGGATCGTCTTGGTAATTTGCTTCACCACCCCCTCCGCCGTTTTGCAAAATTATAGATTTGGTATTAGTATATGTTTATAATATTCTGTAATGCCATAGTACACCAAATATTCACATAATTCCAGTTTATAATTTTGTTTTTAATGTTTTTCTCATAACAACATAGGATGACCTTAGATGTAAATACATGGTTACTCCTCCACGACACCTTTTTTCATTTCTAAATTTTGCTAGATGTCCGTGTTTGTCCAATATTCACTATACAATGTATTCGTTAATTGTCTTCTTGACTTTCTAACGGTTGACATTTTTGTATATATTTCTTGTATGTATTAAGGATTACCTAAAGGTTAACATATTTGTATATATTATTTAAATTGTTTCCCAGAATTCCAAACGATTACCATTTTTGTATATTTTCTTTGTATTTGTATTTGTATTATGCAAATTGTCTTCCAGACCTTCAAACGGTTTAAATTTTTGTACATATTACTTGTATATTGTCTTCTAGACTTCCTAACAGTTTTAAAACACTTTTCTATATGTACTTTGTACATTGTCTTTGTATTTTGTGTATTAATTATGTATGTTATATATTGTCTTCTAGACTTTCTAACAGTTACCAGTTTTGTATATGTACTCTGTATATTGTTGGGGTTTGTTTTTTCACTTCATAACGGTTAACATGTTTTTATATGTACGCTGTGTATTGTATTCTGGACTTCGAAACGGTAAACATTTTTGTACTTTGTATAATGTCTTCTGGACTTCCTAACAGTTAACACATTTGTATATATACTCTGTACAACTACGGTTGACATGTTTGTGTATGTACCTTGTATATTGTATTATGGAATTCCTAACGGTCAACACGTTTATATACATGTGTGTACTTTGTATATTCCTAACGGTTTTAAAACATGTTTGGATATGTACCTTGAATATTGTATTATGGAATTCCTAACGGTTAATATGTTTATATATGTACTTTGTTTATTGTATTCTGTACTTCCTAACGGTTAATATGTCTGTATATGTACCTTGTATATTGTATTATGGAATTTCTAACGGGTAGCATGTGTATATATGTACTTTGTATATTTTATCCTGGACTTTCTAACGATTAGCATGTTGGTATGTGCACTTTGTATATTGTATTCTGGACTTCCTAACGGTTAACACGTTTATGTATGTACTTTGTATATTGTATTCTGACTTCCGAATGGTAACCATGTTTGTATATGTACCTTGTATATTGTGTTATGGACTTCCCAACGGTTAACACGTTTATATATGTACTTTGTATATTGTATTCTGGACTTCCTAACGGTTAAAACTATTGTATATATACTTTGTATATTGTATATGTTTTATCTCTCTTGTCGGTGCAGGTCCGAGTTCCGCTGGAGCCTAACCTGATTTTTGTGCAAAAGTTCGCCAGTTTACTTGTGGAAGGCCGGTCGTCACTTCCAGGATTTTCTCTTTCACCACTAAAACTGGTTGCCACTGCATAACTGAAAAAAAGATCGAGTATGGCTTAACACCATTAAACCAATAGAGAGGTTATATTTCGTTTTGTGTACTTGAACGCATATACTGGAACTGTTCATCAATTTTCTGTGAAGTGGTCAACATAAAAGTCTTACGTATAAGATACTAAATCTTAGAATGATATTATAAGTCTTATGTGAGAGATAACAAGTCCTACGAAAGAGATCATAAGTCCTACGTAAGAGACACTAAGTCTAACGTAAGTCCCAAGTAAGAAATTATGTCTTACGTAGGCAAAGCTAAGTCTTACATAGGAGATGGTATATCTTACGTAAAAATGAAAATAAATAAGATGATACTAATACGCTGCAATATGCGACAGTACAATGACTTAAAATTATGTTACCTTCCATATTTTCTTTTCTTAGTAATTGATCGTTGACGTTGTCAAAATCTATTGACGTTTCTTCCTCAGTTATTTTTTATTACGTTAATCATTGCTTGATTTTGCAATAAGATGACCATTCATATATATATATATATAATATATATATATATATATATATATTATATATATATATATATATATATAATATGTATAATATATGTGTGTGTGTGTGTGTGTGTGTGTGTGTGTGTGTGTGTGTGGTAGTAGTAGTAGGACAAATATGAGATCACAAACATGAATTCCATTATACATTCTTAGTAATACTGTATTTGTTTGAATTTGTCCTCTGAATTTGGTAGACATCCAAAATAAATGAAAAATGGCACGTTTAACCGTGGGAGTCTAGACCTAATTTTGATAATTAGGTCACTAGTTTACATCTATAAATCTCTGACGTATCTTTTGTTTCATTCTGGTGTTCATGAATTACGCCACACATTCATTCATTATCTCTGTAATAAACATCGGAATGAAGTGGCTAGAATTTTACTCTCACGGATAAAAATGTATTTTTTTTTTCTGTAATAATTAAAGGAGCATAAGCTGTGTTTACCCCAAAAAATATTTTATTTTTTTTTCTACTCTCTTGTACTTGATGTACAATAACAAATAAGAGCTATACACAGTCATATTAAAATATTGTATTCCTATATATTTTGTGAAAATCAGGTTAGGTCCAGTTTGGTATTCATATACAAATAGTATGGACGAGCTTTTCAAATTGCAAGTGAAAAAGTGCCAAACATGGGTTTCTGAAGCAATTTTCACAAAATATATAGAACTTCAAGAATTTTTATGTCTTTGTATATCTCTCTTTGTTATTGTATATCAATCTATGTAGTAAAGAAGGGGAAAACAAAATTTTGAAGAAAAAAAAACACAGCTAATGCCCCTTTTATTGATTTTAAATCTAGTTTTGATGGAACTGGATAAAAGACGAATTCTAGAGAAGTTACTAAAAAATACTTGAATCTACTAAAACTATATAATGAAATAAATCAGGCGAATGATCTTTAGTTTCATTAATGATATATTGAAATACATGATGACATTTCTCTGATATTGCGTCTGTATTTTTGAATAGTTTTCTACTATTGTAATATATTATTTTGGTATATAAATTTGGTAATATGTTTGGTATCAATGAGACCTAGGCTGATGTAGGTTATAGCAAATATTTGGCTATATTTACCAGAGTTATGGGACTTTAAAATCTTTATAAATGGCTTCTCTCTCGGAGGATTAGTATTTCACACATTATTTTCTTTGTTTTTTGTTTGAGTTTGAACAGGTCTTCGTGTAATCTTCCGTATGGGAGTTTAAACTACAATCTCGTTTAATGTGAAAATAGGCATCGAACTGTAATGTTAATTTATTTATGTCAATTTACTCTCTCTCTCTCTCTCTCTCTCTCTCTCTCTCTCTCTCTCTCTCTCTGGAGTCTCTCTCTCTCTCTCTCTCTCTCTCTCTCTCTCTCTCTCTCTCTCTCTCTCTCTCTGAAATATTCGTCGCATTTGAATCGTGGCATTCACTTGGAGTGATAGGGGCATTAGCTGTGTCTAATATATATATATATATATATATATAATAGTCAATATTATATGGTATAATATATATATATATATATATATATATATATATATATAGATTTGTTTTACTTATACTACGTGTACTTGATGTATAATAACAGATATGACCTATACAGTGGAATGGAATAAAAATTATTTTATTCCTATATATTTTTGTGGAAAAAAGGTTGAGTTAATCAATTGCAATTGAAAATTGCCAAATCTGGGACCTTTAAGCAATTTTCACAGAATAGTTTTGAATTTAAGAGTATTTATGCCTATGTATATCTCTTTTTTGTTATTGTATATCAATTTAAGTAGTAAAAAAGCAAAAAACGTTTAAAAACACAGTTAATGCTCCTTTGAATATACATTATACGTTTATGTGAAATAAAACTTTAACAGCTTTAGACTGAAAAAAAAAAATTCAATGTTAAAATGTTACAAATTTCAATTAGGTTCAAAGGTTACGTTGCGTCTAGGTTATCATAAGAGGGTGTGATGAGGATTTGACCTCGGGGTCAAGTGCTCGTCTGTGACCCTTGGAAGGTGTCCCACTTCAATTGTTAGGAAATTCCTTATCTCAGCATAAAGCGAATTGCGATTAAAGAATGAAACCGTCTACAAAAGATCCGTCACTCATTCGTGAAAAATCGCCAAATAATTAGAGGTTGTCAGAGTTTTTTCGCATACGGTAGTATATAAGGAAAACTGTGTGTCTGTGGAGATACAAATATTTCTATACTGTGTCAAATCATTGTTGTTCCGATTTGACTTCATTTATATGTTCACTTGGATAAATTTATATGAAATCAGACAATATTTCCACCCTACTATAATGACAGATGATAATGATGTTTTTCACCAATCGCTGGTGAAAGGTATAATGTCAACTTGTCGTCAGTTTTGTACAGTGGGGTAAGATGTCGGGAAGTTGAACTGTGAACTGCTTGTGGGAAGTGTACAGCGTTTGACTCGCAAAAGCAATGTCCGGTGTTCGAATTCCAGTCCCATATCATGCCTAAAACAGAATAGCTATTTAGTCGCTAGGCGTTCGGCATAAAAAGCGAAAGTGAAGGAGTCTCTTTCTGATGAATCTTAAACCGAGGCCCGTATTAGAGAAGGCGTGAAACAATAATTAACATTCCCATCATTGGCACAAGTCCATAGCACAGGTCGCGATTTGTGGCACGTCACATATGGCTGATGACGTTTCAGTATAGATTAAAAAATTTTAGCAGGAAGTAAAACAATAATAAAATTGAACACAAAGATTATCTAAATCCAATTACCATCATTATTATTATTATAATTATTATTATTATTATTATTGTTATTATCATTATTATCATTCAATTGTTGATATGTATGTAGAAATACAAATGATATAAAACGGTTGTTTTGATGGTCAATCTAGAATTCCTACTGATTTGTTTTACATAGAAAGTGAGAGTCATTCAGACTCTCAGTTTTGGCGGCAATAATACATTTGCATGCTAATTTGTCAAACGATAGACTATTTGAAAATCATCATCATCATCATCATCATCATCATCATCTATTATTATTATTATTATTATTATTATTATTATTATTATTATTATTATTATTCAGTATAAGTCATACTTATTATTATTATTATTATTATTATTATTATTATTATTATTATTTATCTATCTTTGTGCCTATTTACAACTAAATTACAAAAGTAAGACGATATTAACTCCACATACAACTTTTCTATCTACAGTCTCTAGATTTTGTCCGCACTTTAAAAAAACATCAGTTGTTGTTGCTATCAGTTTACAAACCTAAGAATCATAAATAAATCTTTTGAATATTTTCTCAAGACACAGTTTAAACTTTCTTTGTTTCCACTTCAGTTTAAGTGGCAACTTTTACAACATTTAAGTCAGTGAAATGTCTGTACTTTGCAAGTTTCCCCCTTGAAACAAATATTTCCCGGCAGCTGCTGTTGCAGGTCGTAGAATCGCAGATCAGAACTTGTGTTTGAATAAAAAAAAAAGAGAGAGAAAAAAAAAACTCAAAGTTTTAAAGCATGGGAATATAGTGCAGAAGGTCTAAAACAGTTTTTAGCGTCAACATTATGGTGTCATCTAAGTGCACTAGATTTATACGGTGTTGAAAATTTGTTGAGTATGGTAAGCCAATAGAGTGTGCAATTTAATATAAACAAGTGTCCTATCTCAGATGATATCTTATCGGTCAATCTTTATACCGAAATTGCTTCATTCGTAAGATCGAGATAACCGCTAAAACGGAAGTGAAACTTACATCTCTGCAACAATAGTATACACGTGAGAGTTTAAAGTACTGTAACAGCAGATTTTAGTGTATAGATGTGATTATTTGATTTATTTTTTGCTATGTTCTCGACGACTTGAAATCCTTCACAAGGACATTTAAAGGTGAAAATATCATTATTGAAAAAGAGGTCAAAGAAATATATACGTACATTTTCCTGTCAAATGTGTATAAAGATATCATGTCCTTTAAAGTAAACACTTAATTGGACATTGAATAATAGTATCGAATAGCCCTTTGAACGAGGTTCAAATGACCTTAATTGGGTAACGATTCTGTAAACCACAGACTGTATATATGGAAATTTTCGTCATTTGTTATTTTCGGCGTTTTTTCTATCAAAATCAAATACACCCGTCTAAAGTTCGTACTAAATAACCATAGTCACATGGATGTTATGTTTGTCCGTGCTTTATTCATCTAACTCGAAAATTTCGCTTTTATGTTAATTTCGCCGTCTCGTCAAAGGGTGAAAATGGCGAAAATTAAACAGAAGCGAAAACGTCCAGGTTTATAGTATCATAAACTCGTTTTATACATATAGCAAAGGTTAACCACTTCATTTGGTTTAAAAAACAATCACAAACAATGATGTAGAAAAATCATACTGCTATCATAGTATCTTCATCAGAATATTGAAATGCACCAGAATAATACACTGGTGCTCCTTCCATTAAACGATGCATATGCTAACCAATCGAATCACAAACGGAGCGCTCGATTCACCAAGACCAAAGTGGTTTGAGGTCAGTGCATGAACCTTCTATATCGAATATGGCTGTCGACTATGAGAATGCGGACGTCCCGAAGCACATTTAAAAAAAAATAATCTGTTTTGACGATATTTTTTTTAAATTCATTTCGTACGATTTATTAGACCTGCATCATCTAATTGCTCAAAGTCACCATTTTCCAGTATTGCAGCAAATACCATTGTCGAAATGTTTTGTTAGACTATTTTTAGTGACTTGTTTGTTTATTGTGAACTGGCGGTTCAACCCAGGATACTTTCAAATTGATGCTTCTGATAAATGTCAAGCTTGTCCTGGGTCCGAAGTCACCAAATTTACTTAACACTCATGCTCGACTAACTTTTAAGGATTTGAGTACCATACTCAACGTATTTTTTCAAATTCTGTGAGAAAATCATAAATTTGAACGAATGTTTTTATGTTAATGGTAAAGAATAACTGAAATGGTTTTCAAATCCAGAAGTTTTATTTTTTATTTTTTTTAAACTTTATAGTAAAAATATTTTTAAAAAAACATCGAGCTTGAGTATTGAGTAAACTTGTTGACTTCATTATTCCTGGTTGTGAATAAAACTTCAATCATATAACATAGCTTTGATTACGTTACAACGTCACTTCCGTCTTAATGTACCAATCACGATTCCGGAGGATGAGTACCTCGCACCGAGGAAGCTGATAGTAGTTACGTCAGTTATGACGTCACAGTTCACAATTAAAGGAGATTGAACATTTTGACACTGAAACAGTCTTATTGTTTTAGATACCATATAACACCAGTTACAAAATATCACGCGGTTTGAACGTGACAGATTGTAAGTGACTAGATACGATGTCAATAAAAAGGGTAATCTGGAATATAATTTCTCCTTTTAACATTTGAATGACTATGAAAGGAAATTCCCATAATATGAAGAAATATGTCTAGTGTGAGAAATCAGAAATCTGAGTGACAAGTTCTGTGAATAAGCTGGAAAACCCCTCCTTGTTGAGGCTATCTAATTTATTAAAAACCTTTGATCACGTGTGCCTGTAAATGCAATAAACATTTATAATTACAAATAATCTATAGATATCAGCAAGAAATAGTTTCTGTTCGTTTTTTCACTATAATCAGCGTTATAGTCGTAGAGGCGAAGGATGATGTAAAGAACGTTTCATTATTTTCGCTTCAATAATGAAAAAATACATGAAAATATATTAAAAACTTAATTATTACATGTATCATTATTAATATTATTATTATTATTATTATTTTCACAGGAATTTAATTTACACACACATATATATATATAACATGGGATATTAAAGAAAGACCGAAAGAGTACAGAAAAGTTATGAGGACAATTAACTAAAAGCACGGGAAAAGGGCTCTCTAGAAAGGTTAAAAACCTGTTGGATATGATGTTCCTATACAAATGTTATCTTTAATCTAATGTTATGTTTGTTTCCGGTTCCGATTATTATACGGAAACATTGTAAAGGAGAAGTATTTTCAACCTAACCTGACGCAAGTTATACAGAGGTGAACAGCCGTCCGGATGTACTACATAACAGCTGAAGTGGTTCCGTGTGTTAAATCACTCAAATATGTGAGAACTTTTTTCCAGATGAAAAAGAAGTAACACACTGTTTATTTTTATTTAAAGGAATTATGAAATGATAAAAATCATAACATTTCATTTAAAAAAAAATGCAACATTTAACGTATCGTGGAAACATAAAGAATATCATATTAGTTTGTATAAGTCTTTAGCTACCTTTTTCATTTTGTTGACTTGCTTTTGTTGCCAAAATATGTAGATATTTGCATGTACATATCAAAAGTGTTGCCTATATCTAATATATTAGATTACATGGAAAACATATTGAAAAGATAAGCAGCTTTTCGATTGTATATCCATCAAATCGTATCGTTAGTAAAATTAATTTATTTCTAATACATCTATTTTTTCCAAAATATTAAATCCTAACTTAATAATTTTTCAGTTATACGGCGGCGGTCGGTTTCAATGTTGAAGGAGAGAACTCGGTTATAATGTAACCAGGCAAGATCACTGAACCACCAAAGTAAACTGGCAAACTTTCTTACAAAATCACAAGTACACTGGCAATCTTTCTAAGAAAATCACAAGTAAACTGGCAAACTTTCTCACAAAATCACAAGTAAACTGGCAAACTTTCTCAGAAAATCACAAGTAAGCTGGCAAACTTTCTCCGAAAATCACAAGTAAACTGGCAAACTTTCTAAAAAAATCACAAGTAAACTGGCAAACTTTCCCACAAAATCACAAGTAAACTGGCAAACTTTCTCACACAGTCAGCTAAGGTTCCAGCGGGTCTCAACGCCGCGCAGACTAGAGTCGAGATACATCATGGTTAAAAGGCCGATGCTCTAACCAGGACCTGCAGTAGAGTGAAAATGAAAGACAGGACTGATATGAAGTACATATTTAGTAAACAAAATTAGTATTGAATATGGAACTTCTTAGATGTTGGTTCAACTTTGTTGTCAGTCTTCAGAAGCTAAGCATATGTCAACAGACTTTAAGGTTTAAAAATTGTTAATTTACAACAGCAAGTATTGTTTTATCGGACTAATACCAGTATCATGAAGCCTGTCTGATGTATGGCATGATATTGGACATATAAATAGCCGATGTAGGAATCGTGATACTGAAATGTCATTATCACATATCAATATGTTGGTCGACCTGTTCCAATAGGTATATGAAGAAGACTTAATTCAAAAGCTTCTGAATCAAAAGAAGATGTTTTGTCAATTAATAATGGCAACTTTTCATACGTATGTCAATGCGATATATACCAACGAAGTACAACTTAAAGACATTACAGAATCAAACGATTCCTACTTGGACATTTTACTTGGACACAGACGGAAAATTAACAACCACGCAATACGACATACGCCATGATGATGGTTTTCCGATTGTCCATCCCGCCTTCGCCTGCATATGGCGCTTATACCTCGCAGATAATATGATACGTCAGGGCATATTCAACATATGGACATTTCATATACAGAAACATACTACTTACTGATAAGTTGTCGTCACACATTTTTTAGGAATCGCGTTTAATATAAGTTTTTTTCAAATTTTACGGTTGACATAATGACGTTATACGGTTCACTGAATGAAATAATGAGTTACCTGTTCAATGGCTGTTGTTGAGTCGTCTGTTTCATTTCAATTTTACTGCACTGTGAACTCGCGAGGGTGTGATATGTTCTATAGGGCATCATGATTATACCTCTTGATTTTCATTTTTTGTCCAAGGATTCATCAGATTGGTATATTGACTCCTTAACCTCCTGATATATATATATATATATATATATATATATATATATATATATATATATATATATATATATATATATATATATATATATATATATAATCTCAGATACCAAAGTATAAAACGATAGAATGTCCAGGACTTAGATACATATCCGGTAAAAATGGACAAACACGGACTTCTGGAAACCAAGAGGTGGGATCAGGTGCCATGAAGGAGTAAGCATCCCCTGTCGACCGGTCACACCCGCCGTGAGTCCACAGTCAAGTCCAATGAAATACGTGAGGAGTGAATCCTCGTCACAATTGGTACAGACGTCTCAACAACCGCCAACGAAAAGGCAACTCAACATTTCACTTAGTGAAACAGAGTAATCGTAAACAAGACTATTATACCGATTGTAAAATTTGCGGAACGTTGACATTAAACGCGGTTTTCGATATCCCTGTGCCAATAATTTGTCAGTGAGTAGTTTACCTCTGTATATGGGGGGCCTCCGTGGCCGAGTGGTTAGAGCATTGCGCTTTATATCACAAGGCCTCTCACCTCTGGTTCGAATCCCGCTAGGGTCATTTCGAATTAAGTGGGAAAGTTTGCCAGTTTTCTTGCGGAAGGTCGGTGGTCTTTACCCGGGTAACCGGGGTTTCTCCTCCACCAATAAAAACTGGACGCCATCATATGACTGAAAAATTGTTGAGTATGGCGTAAAACAAAAATCAAAATAAAAAAAAATAAAAAAAACCTCTGTATATGAAATCTTCATATGTTGTACACGCCCTGGCAAATCGGATCATTTGTGAAATATAAACTCTATATGCGGGTGACTGAGGGATATTACTACTTAAATGTGGAAAATTTACGACGGGAAAGCCGAAATCGTCGCGTTTGTCGTATAGCTTAGTTGCTAATTTCCCGTCTGTTTCTATATTAAGTAAAATGTCTAAGTATGAAGCGTGTGTGCTTGATTCTGTTGTATCTTTAATTTCTAGTTCGCTGGGATATATATATATACCACAATATATATATATATATATATATATATATATATATATATATATATATATATATATATATATATATATATATATATATCACAAAACACAGGAATAACAAGGCACCTACAAACTCATCATGACCCGGCTGAGGTTCGAACTCTCGACCTACGGCACCAATCGCCTGGCTCCCAATGCTCGACTTTCTAACCACTTGGCCATCTACGCATTCGCTAAATGTTTCGATAGCGGTGATTAGAATTCCGAAAATGAAACTCGGTCGTAGAGACAGAGGTGAACTGCGTTTAATCCTAATCATGCAAATGACAATGGATCGATTACGATGCATGTAGTGATATTTGTGCTTTATATATATCGTTTTTATTTGCAAAACCATTGGGTCATTTTTGTATGTAGAACAACGACACTAGCGTCAATATCATGATCCAGGGTGAGCAGTATTGTAGATATGGCGAGACGACTCGCGTGACCGATGTCGTCCAATCTGTCTCGTGCTCTCTTTATAGTTCATGTTTGATCCCTATTTCTTCACAAGTAAAGCTAAACAGAGGTTATACACGGTTTGGATATCGTAAATATCTTCTGCATTACACTATCATGTATCTCAAGCAGCTATCAAAAAAGAAAGGGTAATATTTTGGGCGTCCACGTTCTGTTTACCATATCAAATATGACAGTTGCGAGATTCAAATGTAATTCCAAACTCAGCTTTTTATCACAAATTTGTCAGCAAATCGTCCAAGTGATTTGCTATTATATAATACTCACATAGATCAAAGGAATACATCGTATCTACTTCTTATATTTAACTTTGTAATTTACATAGATCAAAGGTATTGAATGAATACGCGTAAATTTGTGTTTTATCATTGTCAATGACATTCGCCTGTTAACGTTTCGATTTTAACAGGATTTGATCATTTAATCCACGATATCATATTATATTGGTCATACAGGTTTCATATTCCATTAAAAGTCACAATACCACGTTTTCATATATAAATCTTGTGTTTTTATTATTATACTCTCTCTCTCTCTCTCTCTCTCTCTCTCTCTCTCTCTCTCTGTTTCTTTCTCTGTCTCTGCATATCTATATGTGAACTTTGAAACACATTCGTGAGGAAGAACAATCGCTTCAACAGACTGGTTATGTCACTGGGCGATAAGTAATTTAAAAAATCCCTGAACACACCCCCCACCCCCGAAAAAAAAACAACAAAACAAAACAAAACACAGCAACAAAAAACAGAACGTCAGATTCGACTGTAGATTGAAATTTTTTGATAGTTTTTATAGCAGGTTGTTTTAAAACTGCATGTAGTTGTTTCAAAGGGACTTTATCATATATACATTGTTTTATTCGTGGATTTGCTCACAAAGTTTCCATTTTGCGAGCCTTTTTTCATTATTTTGACTATATGCTTGTTTTTAAATTTATGGCTGAGACATCCAAAGTATTGGGTCAGATTTACGATTTTCCCATAAAAAATAAATAGCACTTAGAGTATCGTGCTCAAAATATGCGTATGTACTCAAAATTTGTCTTTGATATCAACCCTTTCAACCCTACAGACCACAATAGATTGGTATTAACAACGGAATAGAGCATACCATTTAGATATTAAGGGCTGAGAGGGTTAATATCTTTCCAAATATGCAATACTTTTCATCATTATTTATATTTGCGTGCAATGAATATGCAAACATGTCCATTATCAGTATACATTTAGTGTATGTTCATCTTATAATTAAACAACATTAGGCGAGCTTGAGAATTGAGTACATTGAACACTTCAGGTCTTGGGATTATACAGGCAGAATCAAACAAGAAAACGTTATCGTTTAACCTGTTCATTAAAAATGAGTTTATAATCATGTATTGTAAAGATAGAAATGTGATCATGTACGAAAATGAATTAACCAGCTGTAAATTATGAATTAACAGTTTCAATATGAAATAATTAATATCTTATTAATGTTGTATCTGTCCTATATCGATACATGATACCATAGACCACAAATGTTTTTTCTTCTTTTTTTTCTTTTTCAGAATGTTGACACTGTCGACACTGTAGTTTGTATAAGAAAATGTTCATATTATTATTCATTATATTCATAAACGTTTTCCCATTGAAACTTATCAGATTGACCCAGCTGTTGGTACTTTAATTATTAAAGAATGAAACACGACCTTATTCAATCTATCGTCTGCTTTTGTTGGGTGCAACGCGTCAGATAATTGATATTTCTTGAATTCTCACTAACGACAATTATTTCTACTTCAAACATGATTCTAACGATGAGCTTATTACAAGATTTTAAAAGAAAAATCCAAAAGGGACTTCTTGTTGATCCCGTCACGTCCAGTTTCGGAGTTCCTGGGGGGGTGACAAGTTTTGAACTACCATATTTATATTGGATACCTAAACTTCATAAAACTCCATATAAGCAGAGGTACATAGCAGGGTCCAGCAAATGTTCTACCAAACCTTACCAAGATATTAACAGCCATTAAGGAGAAACTTCAGCAATACTGTACAGTTGTTCATTCCAGAAGCGGTGTAAATTAGATGTGGATACTTTAAAATTCTAAACAACTTTTAGAAAATTTGAAGGCACTCAATTTTTTTTCAAATTCATAGTATCAAAACATACGACTTCTCCACACTTTACACAACAATTCCACATAAACAAATAAAAGACAGACATTTTAGCATCATAGACAACTTTTTATTTCACTAAAGGTGGTACCCGAAAATTTAAATATCTAGTAATTGGTTATCATGATACTTATTTTGTCCAACACCACTCTGATTCTACAAATAAATACACCGAAGTTGATATAAAAAGATGCTTGAATTTCTAATAGACAATATATTTGTAATGTTCTTTCAACAAACTATCGGCATTCCTATGGGAAAAGTCTAACCCTGGCCCGTTTTTCCGGGAGGGGGATGTCTATGCTACAACACCAGGTACATTATCACCGGATTATCTCCTCTCCAATTAAACTGGCCACCACCATATAACTGAAATTTGTTGAATGAGGTGTGAACACTATTAAACATTCAAAATTCAAATGTTTCAGTTGAGTGTAATACCCAATAAAAGTCGAATTTTCACCACTGTGCAGATGACATACTTGCTGCGAATTTTCGGTTTTTTTTCTATTTTCATAATTTAAATAATTATGCCAAACTATTATCTATCAGTTGTGAAAAAAAAAATATTTTGATAAGTGTTTAGTTATCTAATATTTTGATTTGTTTAATGACCGGGGGAGCTTGACACAAATATTGCAGTTAATCACACACTCAGGTAATGATAATCAATAAGTCTAGATTTTCTCACACATCGGCGCACTTTATCTACATGACCAGAAAATATGTAATATTGTTTCAGAATGCGAGGAACGGATTTCACACGGTCTTTAATCAATAGTACAAAATTTCTCCATTCGTGATTCCGCGCTACTCTCATTCTACCGTTCATCCTACACGCAAATCATTTTAAATCTGCAGTGTCTATTAATGTTTACATTATTGTTCAAGACTTTTTTTTACCTTCTAATAAAAGAGTCGATGGATGGCGTGAATATGATAAACCAAGCAGTAGATCATCAATACTAACGAGGAATGCTTGTTGCAGATTTTCAGTCAATCGATCCCATAATTCATTCATGATTGCAAAAAGCCATTAACCATCAGCTTTAGTTCTTGCTACCGGCTACTTTATTGATGAAGAACACTTTTACAGTCAATGGTCCTTGTTTTATACATTGTATGTAACTAACAATAAAGATTAAAGTACGAGTGATGTGAAATAAACATGGTGCCAGTCATTGGTTTTATGCTGTCAATCACTAGTTTTTCTTGTTTTACTCATTTCAGATAAATTTGCAAAATATTACTGCATGGGTGGATGGAAAGATAGATGGATGGAGGAATGGTTGGTGGGTGGATAGATAGATAGATAGATAGATAGATAGATAGATAGATAGACAGATAGATAGATAGACAGATAGATAAATTTAGTCATCATATTCACTTCGATTACTAACGTTTAAAAAATTTAAAAACAATGCCTCCATTAAAATTTTGGAAACGTAAATTTGTAGACGATTCGTTGAATGCAATTTCAGACATTTATAAGTCTGTAAAGTTGATCAATTTGTGCTTCTAGTAGCATGTTTATATGTATGTGTCTAAATGGATGAATTAATTTTTAAATTAAAACTGTGGTTATTTCGAATTCCGAAAAATTGCCAGTTTACTTGCGGACTGTCGGTGGTATCTTCCAAGGTACATTGTAACTGGGTTCTCTCCTCCAACAATAAAAACTGGTCTCCACTATATAACCGAAATTATAAAATTTAAAAAAAATTTAAAAATCTCAAATTCCTAATGGAGTGGTCCCTTTAATATCGAGAAAACGAGATTCTACTGTATATGAAACACACACACACACACACACACACACACACACACACACACACACACACACACACACATATATATATATATATATATATATATATATATATATATATATATATATATATATATATATATCTTAAACTTACAACAATACCATTGCAAAACATAAGGAAGTGATATATCTATATAACAATAACTATCTCTTATTTTATGAACAATATATTTTGCACAAAGCGACTATTTATTTACACTTAACTACCAACAACAAACTATTAACACTTTTAACACGTCGATGTAGGTCTATTTAACATTGGTAACTCGAACCTCTTGTACATTTATTTTGAGATAAAACGCGGACTATGAAGCTTGTTGATGCTGATAATACATCATTACATTTGTAATTGTTAAACTCTTAAAATCTACTTTTACCAGTCTGCTGAATGGCATTGCGTCTCAGAATACAACATAAAATTATGGTGATACATTCCTGACATATATGTCTCCTACTTGTTGTACGAATACTTACATGAAATTACTGTCTATTATGGTGGTACATTTCTGTCATATTTCAACGTCATTGCTTTTTGCAGCGGTGATCTATTTTAACTGCGTATGTGTCAACTTCAGTTTTGAGGCAATTTTGTTCTTAGTATTTCAGTTATGAACTGCAACATTCATCCATAAACATAAAAAAATCTTATATGATGTACGGAAGTTTATCTTCTGAAATTTGTGTACTACCATGTAGCGCATTATTTAAAAGTGGGTGTGCTTCTTGGATGACTTAAACGGTCCCCAACTGATGGTATTGTCACCAAAATCCAAGAAAAAAATCAAATCACTGTTGCAAAATTGTCTTTTTAAAATCAAATCATATGTACTGATGCAATACAGTTGACGTTTTCTGTCTAATTATTCGACCAAGATTTTAAATTTATATATACATGTTTATTGAAACATTTGGTGATTATTTTAACTCCAATATATTGCGTATTAGTAATGCAAAAGTAAAAAAATCATTAATAACTTTTTCTTGTCTATTGGTATCATGGCCCTTTCCCGAGGGAATCGTTCTCTTATATTTTTTTCTTTAGTTTAGTTCTCTCTATAATTTTCTTTACACCTGTAGAGATACGTAACATTTTACTAATTTCAATAATTCCAGTATTGCCCGTATTCTGGAATTATAGCATTTCACGTCTGCGATATGCTTATTGTAAAAAAAAAAACGCAATTTAGTAAAAGGGAAATAACTATGAGTAGTATATCCAGGCTCTCCACGTAAGAATATTGCCCGTTGTCAATTAGAGCCACGCGTTGACAAGAGAAGATTGATATTGTTAAGTTAACATAGCTTGGCGGGGTAGAGTTTAATGAACCCTTTCTTGATCTTGTCGAGTTTAATTTTTCGATAATATATTAAAATTGCACTGACAAGGTTTTTGTTCCTACTTTTCATCATACATACGGCATAAAGAAAAAACACCGGCTTTGTTTACAATATGGGCGCAGACATGTTGGACACCTTTATTTACAACATGGCCGCAGACATTTTGGACACCCAGTATTGTGAGGAGGGGAATAAGACAAGCGATCTGATTGGGCAAAATTAATTTTACCGCTAATAAGTGAAATTAAGATGATTAAAATTTAAATGCATATCTGTAGTACTTTGCGAATTATAGGATTGACCGTTGAAATTTTAAAGAGAAGGGGCGGATGAGAATAGATATTTTCTTTTGGTGCGGAACACAAGTGAAAATTCGAAGTAGAAATGTAACGGCAACCTATACTTTTCATTGCATATTTTGTTTTCTAAAGTATTTATCTTTCAGCACATGGTGCTGATTTGACCATATAATAATAATATTAGCTTTAATAATATACATGGGAGTGAAAAAAAAGACCTGAAGTTTTGTAAATAAGAATTTTTATATATAGGAAAATATTTGGTGGTGTCAGTTCGTAAGGATTCCTTACCTGTCCTTATTGTAAATGGTGATGTGTTGTATCTTTGTTGTACTCTGTCTCCTTCTGTAAAAGAAATATATCACTGCGTCGTGCCAATGAGTCACACCCATTACATAACGAGAACTAAACTAAACAAATTCATCAAGACATTACATGAGTGACGTGAAATGCAGTTTTAAAAACAGAATATTTACGTTTTATGCAGAATAATAGGAAATACCTTTCTATCTGTTCTGTTTAAAGTGCATCTTATCCATACGAAAATTTGAAGAAAATGAGAAATAAAATAGTCAGAGTTGCCACGGAATGTTTGCATTTTGTCTAGACTTAACTGATGCACACGACACCAGTAAAATGATCACACATATAAGGCGGGTCTCTTGTAAGTTAACCTTTCAAAACCTGTGGTCACATCTAGACTCGCCCAAATCGATGAATAGAATGGACTACTCTCCTTTATTCAAGAGTGAGCAAGTTAGAATTACAGATAAAATAATTGTAAAATTTTGATTTCAAATCATACTCTCATGTATTATAACTGTGGACTTAAGTATTCTTTGAAATGGTTGAGACCATATAATATAAGGCTTTAGAGGGTCGATACGTTAAGGATGTATCTCATTACCCTTTTAATCCCACAAACCGTATCGTACTCAATTGGAAAATATCATTCCATTGATTTATACATTGGGGAAGGGTTTTCGAATGTATAATGTAGTCTACGAATAAGAACCAAAGAAGGACACAATAAAACAAAAGTAGAGTCAAACGAACAACAACATGAACAGAAAATACACCCTACTGAAAACCTAAACTACACATTCAAAATTAAATCCAATCGTCTTTGATATTACCTTTGGATTAACCTTTTTGTATTTTTTTTTCAGGTAAACAATGCGAGCAAAGATTTGAATACTTAGTCATTTCTTTTGCACTCATTAAATCAATTATAGTGGTCACCTGTTAGAGTGTTTTAAAACTCTCAAGATTCCATGTTCGATTTATGGGACCGACTCAGACCTAGCATTTTGAAAAGTGGTAGTTGTTCTTTCACCAAGTGCTCTAGAGAAGAAGTGAAAGTTAGTGGTCTTTCATATGAGACTTAAATCCGAATGTCTTTGAATTTTTTTAATAGTGTTTTATGCTACACTCAACAATTTGTCAGTTATGTGGTGGTATATTACAGTTTTTAATGGTGGAGGAGAGAACCCGGTTACAATGTATCCGATAAAAGAACACCGACCTTCCGCAAGTAAACTGGCAAACTTTCTCACATTAATCACCTTGGATTACAGCGGGGCTTGAAACTGCTCTGACCAGAGTGAGAGACTCCACGGTTCAATTGCGTGGTCCCCTTAAATTCGATGCCCCGTGTCACGGGAGGTATGATAGGCCTACATTTAAGAATATTTACTGCATTGGTGTCGGTTGGTCGAAATAGGTAGGCGAACACTTTTTAGCTGAGTCCATACCACTACTGTAATGAAAATGTTGGTACATGGAATTGCATCAAGCCAGTTGTTGGTGATAAAAGTAACTGGAAGGAAAGGGGTCCGTTATTGAAGTATCTAACAATGTCGGCTTTCCTACAAGTATACATATTGATATAATCTGGAGAAATTGTGATTGAAGCGAGGTACAGGTTTGACTCGATCATGAGAGTCCGCGCCCGATAGAGTCTAGACGTAATGTTCCACTACGCAAGTTTTCAGTTATGGTAGAAACAGATTCAGCATCTTGTGTAAGTTGATCATCATGTTTATCTAACTCTCTATAGTTAATTTTCAAATTAAAAGAAACTGAATATTAACGGTCTTGAATGCAAGGTGGTCTCCTAATCGAGGTATATATATATATATATCGCCTTTAGATGAGGGGCCATTTAAAATAAAGTCGAAATTTTCGAGATACATGATTGAGGCATGGACATTGATACATTTCACTCATAAGACTAGTATGGTGATTAAGGCGAATTTAAAACGGCTGAATCTGTTTTCTGTCGCAAAAAGGGCGATAATATGCTGTTATTCATCATCTGTACAGGAAATTTATATTTAGAAGATTTACGTTAACATAAGGCCACAACAAATTAACATCTTGTTCGACGGAATCGCCGCTCCGATTTTTCCGATTTTGTTTTTTTTTTTCTCCGGAAAAAAAATCATCCGATCCGTGATTTTTTCGTTTTTTACATTTCAATTCCGTTTCCGGTTTCGATTCGTTTCGTTTCATTTTGCAGACAAGGTATAAATAGATCGACACTTGATGATGATCATGGATGAATCGATCAATGTCTTCGCTTCTGTGTGGGAGAATGGTAGAAATATTCGCCCAAATACTCATTTCAAAGGACGACATGCTAGGCCTTATCATGGCTCATGAACATCGAAATTATGGGATACTACGAATTATCGAAAACATGGTACAAATTACCGAAAACACAGTACAATTTGCAGAAAACAGGCATGTATAGACTCAAAATAATCCAAGGAAGTATTTCAAATGCTACTTTTTAACTTAAACGTAATGACTATTAGATGTAACTATAACTTTTTCATTTTTGTTAACTGAATCAATCTTGCAAAACAAGTTCAATTTGATCAACATGGCGGTGGTGTTTAACAATTTTTGACACCGAAAGGTTCTGATATGACTAAGAGAAAAGTTCAGGAGCTAAAATTTTGTCTTCAGAATGAAAATATATTTAATTGATACACTCAAATGCATGTTTTCAGCAATTTGTGCCGTGTTTTCGGTAAATGACCCATGTTTTCGGTAATTCGTTCTGTTTCCGACGTTAAGACCTCAGATGTTGTCAATGTGAATTTTAGTGGCAAAATTTCATTCTGTGAAGAACTTGGACTGAAATTTATAAAAATTGTTGTTTTAAAACCTGAGAGTCCCACAGATGGTGCTGCTACACCTTGCTCTAATTCAACAAAAACAAATGCTTTCAAAATTTTGATTGGCGCAGTGAAAACTTTAAAATTATTATAAGCTTCACACAACAAATTGAACATTTTGTATTTCAATACACCAAGAAATTTTAAATATTATTGTTAAATCAATAGTTGTAATATTCCAAGTAGTAATATTTTATCACTGAATAATACTGTATTCTTACATTATTGTATTGAATAATTCTTTTTAAAGATTTTGATCTTTTTTATCTCTCTGGGAAGTGAAGGTTGATGCAGGTATGGAGCATATATCAAGGCATAAACATTCCATTCACTGAAAGAAATGGTGACTGACTGAAAATAAGACATCTGTTACATGTAGATTTCCACAGTATTTAATATCACCTAAATATACAGAAAAATACATAATTTACAGCAATCATGCAAATGAAAAGTCTTTAATATGGAGTGTAAGCTAAAAATATTACTAGAAAAAAAAATTTCGCTTGACATAATTTTCAAAAAAAAAAATGTCGCTCGCCTCCCCTTTGTTTTTGTCATAAAAATCCGAAGAACAAGATTTTTTTTTGGTGTGGCCTAAATAACTAATTGATTTTTTTACACAATTTTCATTTTCCGTCAGTAGTGGGACATAGAATTTCATTGATTCAAATTTAAATGTCAAAAGTACCGTAAGCAGACCAAGAACTATGCGCGAACTTACATACCAAGTGTATATCATTCTATGGCCTACCTCATACCTTGCGGTATAATTATTCAATATATCAACACAGATATTTTACACAAATTAGAACTAGACAGTTATTCTAATTATGTAGCTCACAGAAATTATACGTGCACTCTTCTTGTATGACCGCAAATGTAGGTCGTCTACAGTTGGGGCTGGTCCTTTTCGTGACTTCAGATGTGTTTCTCTAAAGAATGTTTGTTTGATATATTGTTGCCATTATCTTACAGTGCACGAAGAAAAGTTTTACATATAGTACATACATAACACAAATTACGCTGAAAATTAAATAAAATTTGCATTTCAGATGCTGCAATTATAGATGAACAAAATTGTCCTAAAATCAATATTGGGATGACAGGCGAATGTTCTATTAAATAGTAATCAGGAACCGTTTTCACTAAAGGTCGTAACTTTACGTGTAGTCGTAAATGTAGACTTAGACGTCACTTACGTCTAACATGAGGTCGGATCTTTCTTCCTACGTATAAACTTACGTCTGAGTCTATTTCTGCTACAAAGTACTACAACTTTCACATGTAACTAAGTTTACGACCCTTTCGTGAAACTGAAACTAGGTACACGTAGATAAAATCGCAATTCGAGTTACGGACAAAGTTACGACCTTCAGTGAAACTGACACTTGATTATCAATATGTGACGTAATGTTAAAAAAAACAGCTAGTTACCTTAGAACTGATGGTACTTGTATTTTTATATCTGTAATTTGAATGTAATTCCTATTTCAAAGATCTGATAAAAATATAACAATGCACATTTTTTCATGGCATGCCGTTTTCGTCTACTTGGGTATTGACACTGTGTGAAGGAATTCCATTTTAAATGTTTACTAAACATTATTTCGATCTTTTTCTACTTTTTCTACTGGTACTTGATGTACAAAAACAAATAAGAGCTATACACATACACAGGCATAACAAGTCTTAAATTCCTATATCTTTTGTGAAAATAAAGTCTGGTTCGGTGTGGTATTCGTATACAAATGTTGGGTCAATCAGTTGCAATTGAAAAAGTACAAAACTTGGGTTTGTCAGGCAATTTCCACCAAATAATTTGTATGACTGTGTATATCTCTTTTTTTGTATATTGTGTCTACTGTATCATCTTAGTTCTAAAAAGGGGAAAATTGTAAAATAAGACAGCTGATGTCCCTTTAGTACAATGCATTAGATGATTCGTCCTCACGTATATCATTTGGATTTGACTGTGGACTCACGGTGAGTATGACCGGTCGATAGTGTATGCTTACTTTTCCGTGGCACCTGATTCCACCTCTTGCTTTCCAGAGGTCCATGTTTGTCCATTTTTACCAGATTTGTATCTATATCCTGGACATCCTAAATATTTATACTTTGGTATCTGAGATTATTTATATATAAATAACCCAATAACGTCAGCATGATTATGTAAATAGCGTTAAGATTTGTCATATACATACTTCATCAAATAATTCAGATTAACAACACACATTACCGACTTCCAGTTTATAGTTTTATTTAGGTAAAGAATGGTACGCACCTTTTAATCCTGTTATGAATTTTTTTCACCGCCCAAAAACCGTGTAATCAAACAAGAAAATCTTTATAATCCAATTAATAGAAAACACATTTAATTGTGTACAAAACATTTTGATATTCAATTCTGACAAGTTAATAGCATTTGCAATAAATTCTGGGATTATCCTATAAAAAGGTGTGCATTGTAATCTGAGTTAAGTAGTACTAAGTTACTTACTATATAGCAATGATCAAATCATGGGTCGCAAAGCACCAGGAATATTATAATGTATTAAACTTCAGGATGTCCTAGAGACAAAATTAAAAAGCTGGTGAACATTGGACAAACAAGGACCACTGGAAACCCAGAGATGAGGTTGGGAGTAACAAGCACCTCCAGCTGACCGGTGTCGTATAATAATCGGTCCGGCCTCAAAATATGTCCGGCCGGACTGAAAATGTTAACTGCTGTATTCTACTGAGAGTTTTAAAAGCGTTATCAATTTCCCAAATATATATCGGATGTTTTTATGTAATGACATCTGCTTTTGTATATTGTTATTATTTAATAGAATTCATAGTTTATAGTAGGTAGTATACCTGAGACACGGTAAGGACAATAGACAGGAAATCACCCCAGGTTGAGGACGTCTGTAATCGTATCGAATGATTTGTTTTCTATATGTATACATGTAGTGTTTGTGCGTTTTCTCTACAGTAGGTGTGTTCCGTTTACTATCTTTTAAATTGAAATTTAACGTGATTAAAAATTAAGTTTAAATGACACGTGAAAGCAAAATTCAAACTTAATTATGAAATATGCATCGGCAAGATAGAGATAAGACATTTACATTTGTAGTTAGGAAAAAAAAATAAAGATTATTTATTTACCTTTTCATTTGTGTGTGGTGGTGCTTGAATATGAAACAAAATTTACTTTGCCCCCTAAGTTTATATTCCAGATTTTAAAGAAAAGTGGGAAACGCGTGATAGCAACTGTGACAAAACAAAACAATGGGTTTTAGTTTTAAATCAGTCTGTCAACAAGTGATATGGAAGCCATAGGTCTGCATGCTCCCGCAACGGTAATCAAACCATACTCTGAAAGCTTTATTAATATATTGTCACATTATAAAATGGTATATATTTTCGGTAGAAATGTAATAACATCCATGTGTTGTACACTTAACTGGGGTATGTACGTGTTAGAAAATAAATTCTAGAGATTTTACCCACGTTGACGTGACGATATGTCACCCCTAAAAGAAATGATGCACTGAACAATATCAAACCAGCGATAATATAGAGCCTGCCCTCAAGATTGAATAAACACCACTAAAATATATATAGATCTAACACGTTTAAAATAAATGGGAGTTGATAATTAAGATATGTCAAAGTTGCAATTCTTTTTATTAAATTCAGTTTTTAATATCCATGATAATGATACTCTGCTACCCGGACCGAAAATTATAGACGGAGGCCGGACCGAAAATGTTAACATTATCGGTCCGGCCGGACACATTTTGAGGCCGGACCGATTAATATACGACATCGGCCAACATCTGCCCACTCCACAGACAAATCAAATGAAATAAGTCAGGAATAAACCTTCGTCACAACTGGTGCAAACGAATATATACTTAGTGATATGGTGTTCTCACAAGGATCCAAGTATTAGCAGTTAAAGTCAACGTTTCGTTATTTGTACGCTCGATAAAATGACCTTATTTAAGGATTGTTTATCATTTTTTTGAAAAACATGGAATATACATGCAATGGCTCATGGAAAAAATTCTGTGCAGCAATTTTTTCCATGAGTCATTGCATGTATATTCCATGTTTTTCAAAAAATGAAACACAATCCTTATACATGAACATGTATTTATATATATATATATATATATCACCATTTTCCGTGATTCTGTAGTCAGCTGAATACGAAATTCATTCTATATAATTGACTTTTCGGGGGAGGTTTTCATATGACGTAACGGCTGAACAGATGTATGTCAAGCATTGAATTTAAATACAACCGGTCTGTATACTTGCAATGAAGGAAAAACAGTCGGTATGTAAATATTTACAGTTACTATGCTTCACGAATTAAAATGTTGAGTTTTTTTATTCTATAACAGTTGTTGAATCATCTTTACTCATTGTCACGTGGATTTATTCCTCTATTGTTTTATCTGAATTTGAATACGGATTCGACGCGGGTGTGGCCGGTCGACAGGGGATGTCACTCCTCACTGGATACCAGATCCCCCCGGAATTTTCAATACGAGTACGTGATGAAGCAATATACTAACATTCCAAGGCAAAAATTGTTCACGACAACATTCAGTAAAATATATATGTATTGGTAATTTTTTTCCGGAAATCAAGACCAATACACTGATTGTTTTACAATTCATTTGATTGTTGCTGAGTTGGACAGAACTGACGATAAACAAACAAGTTATTAAATGATATACGGTATCCCTACTAGTCTTTTTTGGACATATAATGGTGAAAATATTTATATAAAAACTATAACTTTATAAAAACTATGTATATATATATATATATATATATATATATATATATATATATATATATGTATATATATATATATATATATATATATATATGTATGTATGTATGTATGTATGTATGTATGTATGTATGTACCAATCCGCCGATATATTGTTAAATAAACACCGAATTCCGTAAATTCGTGTCTAAGCGATTCATTTGATCTGATATCGAAACCGATCACACTTCTTCATCACATGTAAAACATCAAAAACATTGTACGTATGACATAAATGCAATGTCCGAGTTTGACTGAATACAAAGTACGGCAGTTATGTGATTTATCATAATGTTTTATAATAGATAACTCAGATCATCGTACGCAGCCACCGACGTTACCAATATTTTCACACATTCTGGGAAAATCTGCTAACCCCGACTTCAAACCGATCCTGACATTGATGTATCCATGTTATCATAATGTCATCAATTTCAAAAAGAACTTTCCCTATACCGCAGAAAGTGATCGCATTAGCTGTGTTGTTGTGATCGCCCCCTGTGGCACGCTGGTAGCTTCAAAACAAAGATTTCATGAGAAATGACTGATGCTCCCATCGTTGCTTCTTCTAATTGAAATTATTTTCCCACCATAGTATTGATTAATGATGCCGATAGATGTGACGTACTTATCTCCCCGTAAACAGCATCAATTCCTTTGAGTGATGTTTTGTATGGCTCTCCCAACGCAAAACGATGCTTTGATGAAGTCACTGTGAGTATTGAGAGAACATTTGTGCAATTTAGAATACGAATCATTGAATTTAATGTACCAGACGTAAAGACCGACGTAATGGTTGTACCGGATATGTAAACTTTGATCGAAAAATGTAAATGATAGCATTGACTGCTCGTCTTTAGGGGAAAGATGAACCGACTCTGTAGACAAAGTTTATCGTAATATTTTAGTTATTGTATCTCTTATCTCTATCTATTTTTATTATAAAACACTTCATTTCTTCTGAAACTAATTCTCCAGTTAATTGTCAGATATATATATATATATATATATATATATATATATATATATATATATATATATATATATATATATATATATATATATATATATATATTAAAATAATAAGGTATTGAAAAGGTATTGACGATTCTGAATGGCGACGTAAATAATATGAAGGTAATATCTATAATTGTATGTCCTTAGTAGTTAGCAATCACGTTTTCACGGTTGATAAGATGATCAGTTTGTAAATTATAATATCTGGACTGTAGTTTTACTCTATCGCTGCTAATCTGACGCATACCACTTTTTAAGGAGTTATAGTCCAAGTCACATAGCTGGGCAGGACAGAGTAACCTTTTGATTGACATACAAGTGTGAGTAGTTTCACTGGAAATACGTTTTATGTATCGCTGAATACTCGTATTACTAAGTATAATGACAATAGGGACGACAACTCTTGCCAGTGTTATTTTAATATCGGTATCCTTTGTTACCTAACATTGAATCCCGTCCTGGTCAAGTTTCACTATATTTGATTATTGCTTGACGGATTTGTTGCCATGATTATCATTTATGTATCTGTAACTGATTTTGCTTCTTTTATCTTCAACGTATTAAATAAAACATAAGCATATGATATGGAGTTGATATTTCTAAAACAAGACAATGTAAATGTTAGCATATTCTATTCACAGAGTTGAGATACATGAAGTTTGTGCGCTCAAATGCATATCGGACGATATTATGTACAACATGCAGAGAAATTATAAAAAAGTTATGCTTTCAAAAATTGTATTATCAACTCTTATATTGAAACTATATACACCTTTTCCAGATGCAGACGTGTCTTGCCACCATATACAGTAAAGCGTGACACCTATTAACCTAGTGTCATACCAGCATGTTTTGATAAGCGTCAGAGAACGATCATACAATTTATTCGCAGCCATAACAAATGCCCTAATCTCGTGCCACAATATGAAGGAAAGCGTAAGAGAACTACCGTATGATTCAGTGTCGCTCATATCTAATGCCCCAGTGTCGTGCCACACTTTCAACGAAAGCATCAGAGAACTACCATATGATTCAATGGCGCCCATATCTAATGTCCTAGTGTCTTTCCATTATCGGTAGGAAAACGTCAGAGAACTACCATATGATTGAGTTTCGCCCAATACCCAATGTCCGAGTGCCCTGCCACAATATGAAAAAAACATCAGAGAACTAGCATATGATTGAGTTTCACCCAATGTCCGCGTGCCCTGCCACAATATGAAGGAAAACATCCGAGAACTAGCATATTATTGAGTTTCGCCCAATACCGAATGTCCGAGTGCCCTGCCACGATATGAAGGAAAACATCCGAGAACTAGCATATGATTGAGTTTCGCCCAATAGCCAATGTCCGAGTGCCCTGCTACGATATGAAGGAAAACATCAAAGAACTAGCATATGATTGAGTTTCGCCCAATACCCAAAGTCCGAGTGTCCTGCCACGATATGAAGGTAAACATCCGAGAACTACCATATGATTGTGTCACCCAATACCCAGTGTCCGAGTGTCCTGCCACGATATGAAGGAAAACATCCGAGAACTAGCATATGATTAAGTTTTGCCCAATACCCAATGTCCGAGTGCCCTGCCATGATATGAAGGAAACATCCGAGAACTAGCATATGATTGAGTTTCGCCCAATACCCAATGTCCGAGTGCCCTGCCACGATATGAAGGAAAACATCAGAGAACTAGCATATGATTGAGTAGCCCCCAATACCCAATGGCCGAGTGCCCTGCCACGATATGAAGGAAAACATCCGAGAACTAGCATATGATTGAGTTTCGCCCAATACCCAATGGCCGAGTGCCCTGCCACGATATGAAGGAAAACATCCGAGAACTAGCATATGATTGAGTTTCGCCCAATACCGAATGTCCGAGTGCCCTGCTACGATATGAAGGAAAACATCCGAGAACTAATATATGATTGAGTAGCCTCTATGATACTAGTGTCTTTCACCATCTGCAGAAAAACGTCAGAGAAGTACCGTGCGATTGATTGGCGTCCATTGTCAAAGCGTTAATGTCTTTCCACAAAATGTAGCAAAGCATTAGAGAACTACCATTTAATTTAGTTCCCATACCCAATGTTCTGTTTTGTTGCACTAATGCTTAACTTGTGGCGTAAGTTAATTTCAATCTAACAATATCGTTAAATATTCGTCGTATGAAACTTCCCAGGCTTTGGATATTTATTGATTACTATATTGAAAATCGAAAGAAGCATTATAAACGGATCGACTCTGATTGATATAACTCAGGCAACAAGATATCAGGATTTTGACTGCATTGGGAACACCATACACTGATTATTCAAATCTTATTCAAATGTAATTTCTTAAATGGAAATGGCGAAATCAATTCTGGAAAAAATGCTGTTTTGAAAACAATTAAACAAAACTTTCACTTTTAGAAAATGTCTGTAATCGGTTTTTGGTGTCAATATCCATGTAAATAAATCATATATTTTAGTTTGGGTTGGTTGAGACGTCTGTATTAATTGTGACGAGGATTCGTTCCTCAAGTATTTTATTTTGATATGACTGTGGACTCACGGCGGGTGTGACCGGTCGACAAGGGATGCTTACTCCTCCATGGCACCTGATCCCACCTCTTGATTTCAAGAGGTCCGTATTTATCCATTTTTTTTACCAGATTTGTACCTATATCCTAGTGATGTATACCTTGGTATCTGAGACTTTTTATATACATTTATCCTTTAGTATTTTTTTTTTTTATAATTTCGCACAATATCTGTTTCCCATACGAATTTTGGTTTGTAAAAAAATGGTCAGACTACAACAATAATTTATGCATATTTTTATAAATTTTCAAGTGATTTTTTCATAAAAAAAATAAATTTATCCATGATCATATTTGTGATATGTTATTTTTTATGTCTAGCAATATATTTCACCTATCTTGAAATGTCATCAGCAGGGATGGAATTCCATTATGGCGAGAAAGAAAATGGCTCGTTTGTAGGAGTTTAGTTGGGAAATAAATATTTAACATTGCAGCAAAATTTGGAAAAGGAGGCATTCCTCCAACTGCAGGAAAATACCATGTTTTAGCATGGATAAAAGAGAGATTCATATTCCCTAAGTAAACATCTATGTTTTTATGTCTTTGACACGAAAAGGTTTCCACTACATGTTTCAATTTCTGAATTTTGAATAGTATTTCACGCCACGTAAAATGGCGGCCAGTTTTTAATGACGAAGGAGAGAACCTGGTTACAGTATACCCAGGAAGAGACCACCAGACTCCCGCAAGGAAACTGGCAAAATTTCTCACAAAAATTAGCTTAGGTTCCAGTGGTGCTCGAAACTGCGCTGACAGGAAGGAAGTGAGAGACTTCATGGTTCAAAGCGCGATACTTTAACCACTCCGACAAGGAAGTCCCACATGTTTCAACAAACGAGTTAAAACATTCATAGTTAAACACATCGTGGAAACCTTCCTTATAAATAGACGGAAATCTAGGAAAGCCAGGTGATTCGAAATTTCATCCTTGTCATCAGCGGTGGGCTACGTATAAAGAGAGGAGAATGGTTTTAATAACTCTAAATGAAGAAGTTTTCAGTCATGTTTGAAAGCTGCTTGAAAGAAATACAGCATTCTGTTGCATGGCTCTTCTCCTTCAAACAAAGTCTGTGATATGTTTGCTCGTTGTTACAATCTGAAAGCATTCCAATAAGTTCATTCATCTCTTCATTGCGTTACCCTTTCTTTACTATTTAACTTAAACATTATTAACCACAGTGTAAAAAGATATGCCTCCAATGTTCCTGAGATTCGTCTATCAAAACGTATTAATGACTGGGTCTGACCCCGGATCAGTCAAGTTTAAGACTACCAAAGCTAAATTGTTTGTTTTATAGCCTACGTTATCTACTAACAAGCAGTTTTCAACTTAATTCTCTGGATGTGTAACCGCGAACTAGATAAGGAAATTCAAAACGCTAGAGTCAAATTAATACGAGTAACTTTACTTAAGGAGAATAATTAGGTTTACCTACCAGATGCAATGCTTTATCGGTAGAAGCGAAGTGTATCATACAATAAAGAAAGTCAACAGTTGGTCGTATACATCACGTTTTGGACGGCTACCGTGTGACGTCATTATAATTCTTTTCACGCTCAAATTTCTATATGTCATGATCTATTGGTCTGTAAGGTATCAGCTTGTACATCACAGAGTTTAGTTTACTCCACATCAGGATCATCGGATGACATACTTCTATGAGAGTTAATGGCATTTATTTTATTCATCTATTTATTCTTCTGCTTCAAAATTTTTATTAGATATATCGAGCGCCGATTTCAAATTGTCAGCACTTGTGAAGCATCAAAACGACTAGTTATTATCATTAGCAGCAGCAGTAGTCGTAGTAGTAGTAGTAGTAGTAGTAGTAGTAGTAGTAGTAGTAGTAGTAGTAGTAGTAGTAGAAGAAGTAGTAGAAGAAGTAGTAGTAGTAGTAGTAGTAGTAGTAACAGTAATAGCAGTAGTAGCAGCAGCAGCAGTAATAGTAGTAGTAGTAGTAGTAGTAGTAGAAGTAGTAGTAGTAGTAGTAGTAACAGTAATAGCAGTAGTAGCATCAGCAGTAGTAGTAGTAGCAGCAGCAGCAGCAGTAGTAGTAGTAATAGTAGTAGGAGGAGTAGTAGAATTATTAGGTCTGCCTTATGGCTAGCTATTTTGTCCCCACTTAATAAACAATTATGTGTATAATGTAAGTTGTTTTTCAATGGAGATGATTTAATAAACGTTTATTCTCATCCTGTGTTAACTGATACAATACGAACATACAATGTTTAAAATATTGTCTGAAGGAGATGGGCGTTATTGTTAATTTGAAGAATGAGTTATCATTAATCTGAAATCAGCGTTATCTGTAATCTGAAAACGTTTTTGAATATACTCTGAAAGGGGCGTTCTCGTGGGATTATTTCAGATGTAATCAAGTTATCGGTACTTTCCCATGAAACTTCTTTTAAGATCCATACTCTCTCTCTCTCTCTCTCTCTCTCTCTCTCTCTCTCTCTCTCTCTCTCTCTCTCTCTCTCTCTCTCTCTCTCTCACACACACACACACACGACATTTATACCTACCTGGTAAATTAAAAATTTACAACTACATGGCAAATGCATGACATCTAAAACACATAGCAAAGAGAATCAATGGAGATCAAGGATTATGTTTCCCCTGTAATGCAATTTTATAACCGCCTGACCTATAGACAGAGGTCAATTTTTTCACAAAAAGGCGAAGCGCACAAATTTCCAAAGCAATATAGATACAAGCAAGACAGTAAACAGATAGGGACCACTAGACAATCCAGACGTGGGATCATGTGCCATGGAGCAGTAAGCATTCATTGTTGACCGATCGAACTAAATGATATCATACGTAAGTACTGGTAAGCCTTTCAACAAATCCTACTATTATAACCGTTAAATCATCAACCGCTGCGTTCACATTTAGACTTGCCAAATTCAATAAATAATGTGAGCTACTATCAAAATTGAAGAGTAAATAAGTTCATACACCCCTGAATTCTGATATTGGACTTAACCATTCTTTGAATTGGCCAGGTACAAATGTGACTTCAGGGTTTGATGAGTTGACATTGATGATATGAATGATAGTTTAAATGTGTTCTGTTGTGTGGTGAATAATCGGTCCACTTTTCCATACTTGCAACATTGTCATTTTAATGCATATAGTGTTGTGATGAAAAAGATTCTATTCATTTCAAATCAATATTTTTTTAAATAATCATATTTCTCCGTTTTGCAGAATTATACATCAAAATGCAATTTTCTTAAAGTAGAAATGTCTTTTATTTTCCATACATTGTAATCTAATCTTCACACCATAACTTTCATCTACATTTCATCGTTTTTAAATTTTCTTTGCATTTACTTTCAATGACTGTGGACTCACGGCGGGTGTGACCGGTCGACAGGGGATGGTTACTCCTCTTGGTTTCCAGAGGTCCGTGTTTGTCCATGTTTACCAGATTTGTATCTATATCCTGGACATCCTTAAGATTTATACTTTGGTATCTGAGATGTTTTATATTTCATTGCAATACCAGGAGAAGTTTGTATCATTGTTATATTGATGTGTTGAAGACGGCAACCGACCGAGAATGTAAACTATTTCTCACGTCATCATGAATCTGAAGAAAATATCTGATATTTTTCTGTCATACACTTGCAATTTTAACACATAATTATTCCTTTACCTACACTAAAAGAAACGAGGTGTCAGCCACCATAGTTGATAATCTTAATATCAATATTTCGGCGCATGCTGAGTGTCAGAGAGATGTGTAATGAGAAGTATTCTCAAATGTTTGAAATTTGGCCTGAAATCTAATTGATTTTACCGCCAAAAGATTAATTTTTAGAAGTGTATAATCGTCTGATAAAGTTTCAAAGAAAATCCCAACCATACGATATGGCTACGTGTAATAACTTTACAGCCTTCATTATAAAAAGTTTCGCATTCTATCAGCGAAACAAGATATCGTGGATCAAGGTTAACTTTAATAGATTTATGAAAGTTCAACACGACTTACCAACAGTACTTTGAACAATCCATATACAAAATGTCATCGCTATATGTGAAATATAAAGTCACAAAAGAACAATAGAGAAACAGAAACAAAATAATTAATTAATGTTCTTTTTTGTGATTTGGACATAAAATGACTTAATTACTTCATTCATACACAAAGTCCAACACGTACATGTATTTGAAATTGAATGACAATGTTTGATTGTAAAACAACAGACTCTTCTGTAAATCAATGATTTAGACTAGTTCAAATGTGTCTTTAGGGGTAAATGAGTTCACATCCCATGTGATTATATTTGGTCTCTGTGAGATACTATAATGAAATAATAGTAAACCATGTAGACTTTCTTTTAAAATACCGTATGAATGGAAATTTTAGCGAGACGCAAATTAGCGTTTCGTCCTAAAAATATGGTATATAATTTTAACGAGAAGTAATTTTAGCGATTTTATAATTTATAAAAGATAACTCTTACCTACGATGAGGAATAAATAGTTAGCGATATTCAATTTTAGCGATCTCAACAACCTCGTTAATAATGCCATAATTGAATTCTCGCTAAAATGTCTGCTTTATTAGCGATTGGTTTTATTGTTTGTTGACATTGTTGAAATGTGATCACCACTTTATATGATGCTTCATTTCAACCGTAATTTATCTCAGAAGCTTGAAACCGAATAAATAAATAGATAAATAAATAAATGAATAAATGTTACACCTGTTTTATTATACTGTTTTATAGGATAAAAACGAATCCTGGTAAATAATGAGTATGACATTCTCCGAGAATGTAACATACATGTATCTCTTTCTCTGAGAAAATTTGAGAATCCGCCTCAGAGGAATACAATATCTTGTTGATAAATGCTTTGCGGTTACTCTCTACTAGAACACATGGTGGGGAGATATTTTTATTATTATTATATTAATTTAATATTACTAACATCTGTTGGAAACAGATTACTTACATTTCACATTTGATTTATGAACTGTTATTATACTGACCGTATGTCAGTTTCTCTTCCTATCTGTGTGTCAGTGTTCAAAAACAAACGTTGGAATGAGTTTGAGATATACAGGTGACCTCCGTGGTGGAGTGGTTAGAGCGTCGCGCTTTAAATCTTCCTGTCAGCACAGGTTCGAGTGCCGCTGCAACCTTAGCTGGGTTTTGTGAGAAAGTTTGCCATTTTACATGCGGAAACCCGGTGGTCTCTTTTGGTTTTTTTTCCTTCACCATTAAAAACCAGCCGCCACCATATAACTGAAAAATTGTTGAGTGTGACGTAAAACAAAATTCAAAATTCAAATTTAAATTGAGACATACAGTGTAAGTGCGTGTGCACTTCAGACCAATATGTTCGTTTTGTTTTTATGATATCTTTCTCAAAACTTAACAATTTTACATTTACAATGGCAATCACTTTTTAATGGTCCCGAGGAGGGAGGGGGCTTAGTACAGAACATCCGAAAAACGGCCACCGGCCTCCCGCACTGAATAAGCTGCCAAACTCTATCTAATGGTCAGTTTTAATAGGTTCAACCGCGACTCGAACGCGCATCGTCTAGAGCAGACAGTTACACGCATTTAGTATACATACGGGTACAAACGTAGATCCCATTATTCAAACCATTTCCTGAAGAAATTATAAAAATACACTACGTGAAGCATTTTGTATCAAGCACTATGCCATTTGAAAACCAGTTATCATTCAAAAAATTGCAGCTACTATATTGAAATTGTGGGGAAATCAAAATTCTTTGCTTCATGGCATGATTATATTTACTCTTAAAAACAATTTCCAATCAAACTGCAAATGTAGAGCTGTTCAGCGATGATAAAAACTTTATACTGTAGTACAAAAATAAATATAGGGTTTTTGACTTTTGCTTCTGTTGTTATATATGAACCAGAAATGTAAGTATTTAACAAAAATCCACCGCAAAGTCTCTCTCTCTCTCTCTCTCTGTTCTAAATCTCTCCAGAAATGTAAGTATCTCAAAAATCCACCTCTCTCTCTCTCTCTCTCTCTCTCTCTCTCTCTCTCTCTCTCTCTCTCTCTCTCTCTCTCTCTCTCTCTTCCCAAAAATGCACTCACTGTATAACATGAAACCGTCATTTAACAATATTAAAATAACCATAACAACCAAAATTCTTTCATCCTTTTGATTTTTTAACAAACTCAAATTCCGCTGTCATTTTCAATAATTTTCAATTTTACATTTTATTTCCATTTTTTATGTACAAGGTAACGTATTTTTGTGCAACTTGGTCCACTCCTATGTGGTCAAGCGGGCCATGGCTTGACATGATGTTTGATTGACAGATAATTACTTGTACCAATACATTCACAGGCATATATTGCATATTTCTACTGTAATTGACATGTATCATACTTATCCGAGATAGCGTAATTGGCATATACTACAGTTCTTAATTGCACGACCTTCTGTAACAAACATTTACTGTCACTATGACCATTGCATGGTTAAAATATTTGACCACTATACCAATGTCAATGCGTACTTAAATCTCTCATTTCACGACCGTTTCACCGAATGTTTCGGCAAATGAAGAGACAATAGCTGACAGAAATGACAGGGAAATAATTATGAGAAATTCGAATGTCTGTACCAATTTGTGACGCCGGGAATAATCTCATGATTAAACGATTTCTCTAAAACCATCAAAACACATACGAATCGCAACAGGTGGAATGGTTGGAATAACCGCACGCATAATGCACAATTTATCATTTGTATTTTCCTACGCCGTTGTTCAAGACAGCGACTTTCAGTATACACAATTTGTATTTGACTGGAAATTGTGTTAGTAAAATCAGTTTTGTTTCGATTACAAAAATGTTCTTTTAGAAGATAAAATCAATTAATTTTAGTGCAACAATTCCCGGAGGAGTATATAGTACGTTACCGGAATCTCGTTTGTTCCTGGTTCCCAACTTCCACCACACCACGAGGAACATGCATTTTTCTTATTGGTATTGGCGGCGCTTGATTTTTTTTTTTTATTATTCACCATTTGATTTTTCGACAGGAAACTCAAGTTTTAGTGACTTGACTTCCCCCATGTTACACTAGCTCTGTGAAATCAATGTTATTTTAGTCTTAAATGGGCACTAGCTGTGCTTACCAAAAAACAATATTTCATTTTTTTCTTCTTTTGCTACTTTCCTACTTGTACATGATGTACAATAACAAAAAGAGCTATACACAGGCATAAAAACAAATCTTATATACCTTTATAGTTTGTGAAAATAAGGTCGGGTATGCATATACAAACAGTAAGGTTGAATTAATCAATTGCAAGTGAATAATTTCCAAACTGGGTTTCTCGGGCAATTTTCACAAAATACATAGTGTCCTATGATATATTTGTATTGTTTTTGTCAGAAATTACTAAATATGCATTGTAGTCATGATGCATATAGTAAACCTGGCATGGGGCAATAGGAATTTAAGATTTGTTATGCCTGTGATTATATCTTTGTTATTAGTTTTTATCAATAGAAGTAGTAAAAATGTGAAGTACATTAAAATAAACACAGCTAATTCTCCTTACATCGTTTTCTAGAAGGCAGTATGAAAAGGGACCAGTGATCGCGTTACAGAGATGTACAACTGCCGCAGAATAACAAAACTCATTTGCCTAATCTTTATAACACCTATGTCATCAAACTACGGTCGGTATTGCAAAAGACGCTGAATTAATTTAATCAATAAACGACGAACCACCACCTTAATACACAGGAGTTTTTTTATACATATCTTATTGTATATAGAGTATTTTACAAAATTGGATTGGACACAAATTCGTTAAACTTAGAATGTCTCTCCATACACATATGATTCAAAAATTGGTTTACATATATATATATATATATATATATATATATATATATATATATATATATATATATATATATATATATATATATATATATATATATATAAACAACTGATTAAATAACTAAATAAATTAGACTAAGAAACATTAAATAAGATAGAAAAGGGGCAGAATTATTGGCATATGCAATACATATCATATGGAGTCATACACAAGGAAAATGGGTATGATTATCTGTTAAAGACTAAATAATCACTGTTTGAACTGTCTTAATCCTGCCTAATCTAATCTTTTATACGTTTTGATTATCTAACTAACTTGCCTGGTCAGTTCTGAATTATCTCTCCGTGTTGTTCTCACAGATACAACATAACTTAAAAGGTAACAATTGAGTAACCATCTATAAGTTAAAAATATTATTGTAATTTCGTTTTGTACTTTTTAAACTTTGGTCTAAACTGTACCATCTGTTATCAATGCGATATTATATACTGTAAATTCATCATTATTTTCCATGTATGTTGTATATGACATAACGATACATTTCGTTAAATCAGCAACAAAATTAGATTATGAAGTGGAGATGTTTAGCTATGAATTCCATCCATTCCCCGAAATCCACGACAAAATCGTGATTTTATATTCGAGCTTACATGTTCTTCGTTTAGTATCGCAGGTGTTTGAGAGAGAAAATGTGAAAAATTACATACTACACCAAAAGAATTGACACTCCAGTAAGTTTGAAAGCTGTGTGACATTGAGATTGCAGTAATTTGAAATCCGACTATCCACAGTTCATCTACAGGATGGTCCCCAAAAATGTACCTACATCGCATATCTAACACGCTGTAAGTGCAACAAATTTGCACAAAAACTTCGATTATCTACCATTGCAGTGTTTGATTTTTATACAAGAATAATCAGTTTCCTATTATATTCGTAAATATTCACAAAGATGATGAATTGGATAGCAACAGAAACGTACATGTTCTTTTAACACAAACCTTCTCGGTCGAAAGCTTGTGTAAGAGAGGGAAAAATTAAATTTGCATGCTGGTGTCAAATTACAAAGATATGAATGAAGTAAGTTTGTGTAAAAGTTATCTCTCTCCATACAAAGATTATTTCATTGATAAATACGTGCCACATGTTGGCTAAATAAACATGGTTTTTTACTCAGATCGTTTCTATCCAGCTGTGGCAGTTCCTTGCAGAAAGAGAAGTGAAATTGAGGAAAATGCTAGATTAAGGAAAAACCACTTCGGAAATTACATAGATATTGAATTCGGGGGGAAATATTTTTCGAATACAACCTGACAATATGTTTTTGTCTCTCTGCTATGGCATTTATACTTAAAGCTTGGTTATAACTGAAGTTGTGGCCAATACAGTTTTCATTATAAGAGGGAAGACATATTCCGTAAAAGACATAAACAAAATTATACAACTATTGTATCACTCTTTCTAAACAGCTATTCTTAAGTTTCAAATTTATTCCTGATGCTAGTTGCATTACCCCGTAGTTTCAAACTCCATGTCATACGTTCCATTTATGCGATTATACAGGTGCTTGAAAATGGGGCGTGTCCCTAGTTTCAGTACAAAGCACGAGGTATTACTGTTGTTAATTTTGAAATATCAGCATTCTGTCCCCCGGGAGATTCTGCCACGCGATGCGCTGATATGCATTACAATGGTTGTATCTCCGAACAATTGTAGACACGTTTATATGTGCATTCGCACCTGCCTTCCACGGACAAACAAAGCGTGTCAAAATTAATCGATGAGCTATTGAATACTAGAATTGGCTCTTAAACAGATTTGTTCTAATTTTGCACGCGTGCTCCACAGACAGTTTATATTCATCCCTTTATTTCCACGAATATCATTAAAAGTAATTACGGGTGCAAATGCCGGCGATGTTAATTTGGTATGAAGCCAGGGTATACAATCTAAGGTCGTGTAGTATCACGGAGTTGTTTTTCTATTTCTATCTTCCATTTGGCATTAACCATCCAGAGCGTGAAATTGTGAATGAATTTGGTAAAAGCGAGTTTGTATACTGTCGTTAAACATCCGTTAAATATTCTATGTCACGTGTTAATTGCAACAATTTTATACTAGTAGCGTAAATGAGCAGTATAACGCATGGTATTAAAGAGTCATTAAACGAAAGTAGAAAGTTAAATACAATTATATAGAATATTCATCATAAGCAAATGACCCTTCTGTGTGAGGAACAATTAGAACCCAAGCGAGGACTTCTTGTTTAATTGTAGGTCTGAAAAGTTTATTAACTAGCCAAGGGTTCCAAGTTCAATTTTAAATTCAGTTTATTCCTCATAAACCAAATCAATGGTATAAAGAAAATACAACATATATATTTACAGTACACATCTCTCTCTTACATGGCAAGGTGCATGCATTATTATAGGGAAAGTAGTATTATTAAATGTATAGATATAGATGTGTACAAAAGGAAGGAAACAAAGAAAAAAGAAAACAGAAACCATTGTTATCATTACTACGACTGTTTTACAATAAATAATAATTTGAAAGACTATTGTAAGTTTGGTTCCATCGAGAACAAATTCTATCATTAATGAAACTGATTAATGAACATATTAAATTTTTCAATGTTTTCACATTTCTACTCTGAAAAACATGTACGTTGAGTGGGTAACCCCTTTTCAAATACAGTTTACGCACATCATTCAACTCTGGGCATTTGAAAACATAATGGTACTCATCACCAAGTTTTCTTGTATTACAAAGAGGAGAAAAACTTCGGATCATAGCAAAAACTTCGGATCACAGCAACACAGCAATGTGATGATTTAGCTGTGTGTCTTAATTGGTTTCTCCCTGTCTTTAGGTGAAACATTCGATTTCAAATTTGATTAATTAAATTAATTAAGATAACTGTTACATTATTAAAACAACTTTCATACACAATGCATGCATTTTTTTTTTATCCATTTATATATTTACTTCTGCGTGTGATAATCAATCATTTTATTTCTTTTCATTCATTCATTCATTAAATTTTAATTTTCTATTCATTTTATCCATCCCTGACATTTATTCATTTACCTATATACATGTATCAATTTATTTTTAAAATAAGTGTATTTGGATTTATTTTATTCCCGATATTTCAGATGTTAAACTAGATTTTCTAGATGTTTTTTTTTACCTTTTCAGAATTTGTTTTATTATTGACAGCGACATCTCTTTCAACATGATACTACTGACATTGCTTTGTAATCAGTTGCTTTTATTTGTTCACATGACTCTGTATTCTGTTAATTGTACCCTTTAGATATAACACGTTCTTACCTGTCATATGCCCTAAATGACGTAATCTCGCTAAACGACATTTTATTTATGTTGATTATCCAATTGTACATTGTTGCATACATGCATTTATATTATAATGGTTAACTTTTATATATTTTCCGATGGTTATACATTATGGTGGTGTCGCTGTCGACTGGTGGTAGACTTTCTCTGAATTAAACCACGGCACCTACCAAAACTACTGGTCGGCGTGAGTTCGGGTCTAGTTGGCTTCTTAGCTGATTATGTGAGAAAGTTTAATCGTTCACTTGCGCAAGGTAGTTGTTTTATCCTATCATAGACAACTGTTTTTTCACTAAAGGTGGTACCCGAAAATTTAGATATCTAGTGATTGGCTATCAGGATACTTATTTCGTCAAACACCACTCTGATTCTACACATAAATATACTGAAATTGATATAAAAACATGCTGGAATTTCTAATAGACAATATATTTGTAATGTTCGTAGACGTGGTCTTTCAACAAACTGTCGGCATTCCTATGGGAACCAATTGTGCCCCTTTATTGGCGACCTGTTCCTTTATTCATACGAAGCAGACTTCATTCAGAAACTGCTGAATCAAAAGAAGAAAAAATTGGCGATGTCCTTTAATTTGACATTTAGATATATCGACGACGTTTTGACAATTAATAATGACAATTTTCATACATATGTCAATGCGATATATCCCAGCGAACTAGAAATTAAAGATACAACAGAATCAAGCACACACGCTACATACTTAGACATTTTACTTAATATAAACACAGACGGGAAATTAGCATATAAGCTATACGAAATGGCGACGATTTCGGCTTTCCCATCGTAAATTTTCCACATTTAAGTAGTAATATCCCTCAGTCACCGGCATATGGAGTTTATATTTCACAAATGATCCGATATGCCAGGGCGTGTACAACATATGAAGATTTCATATACAGAGGTAAACTACTCACTGACAAATTATTGACACAGGGATATCGAAAACAGCCTTTAATGTCAACTTTCCGCAAATTTTACGGTCGGTATAATAGTCTTGTTTGCGACTACTCTGTTTCACTAAGTGAAATGTTGAGTAGCCTTTTCGTTGGCGGTTGTTGAGACGTCTGTATTGTGACGAGGATACACTCCTCACGTGTTTCATTGGACTTGACTGTGGACTCACGGCGGGTGTGACCGGTCGACAGGGGATGCTTACTCCTCCATGGCACCTGATCCCACCTCTTGGTTTCCAGAGGTCCGTGTTTGTCCAAAACCGGATTTGTATCTATGTCCTGGACATTCTATTGATTTATACTTTGGTATCTGAAATTTTTTATATTTGTAAAATCTCGTCCGCCATTAAAATGGTGACCGCCTACTTCAATGACAAGTATACAGCGTATCACAAAGCAATAAAAATAGAAACAACGTACAAACAAAAAAATCAACAAAAAATATTCTCAATTTCAATTTGATTGATTATTCGAATTGCAATCGGGCTTTTAATTTATGCATATTAAGTTGGAGTTGTCGATATGTTCAAGTCGTGACGTGGTTTCCAAAACATTTTCCGCAAGAATGCAATTTTAATCTTAATTATTACCAGGCAATTTTGAAAGAATATCTTTAACACACATACAAAACATTGAATTGAAAATATATACTAAAATCTTATTTTTGCGGCTTCAACATCATTTTGATTTTTTGGTTTAATTTGGATTGTTTTTTACGCCACACTCATCAATTCTTCAGTTATATACTTGTGGCCAATTTTAATGGTGGAGGAGAGAACCCGGTTACCCGGGAAGAGACCACAGGCCTTCTCACAAAATTCAGCTTAGGTTCCAGTGGGGCTCGAACCTGCGCTGACCAAAAGTAATAGACTTCAAGGTTTAAAGCGCGATGCTCTGACCACTCGGCCAATGAGGCCCCTGCTTCGACGTGAAGTTCGCGACTTTCCAGTCAAACATTGTATAAAGTCTGATTACCTATCGGGACGCGATTTCAGATCTAATCCGTGAGAACTATCAAAAGACCACGTAACATGATAAAATCCGTAAACAATATTAAACAAGACAAATCCAATGTATTTATTATCATTGTAAGCAAACAACAGTTCAACACGCACAAACAAAATTTTAATCAAACAACAAATGGATTTAATATTTCAGTCAAGATCCAAAGGAGATTGGAATTAGATATAAGAGGGAGAATTAATCCGAAAATCTACCTGGGAAATGTATGGAAGAATAGGTAGAAAGTGTGTAAAAACCATGACAATCCATTCTCTTCTCGGAGCCTGGAAGCTATATTTTGGTCAACATGTAATTATTTTATAGTGGTCACTTCTATCGAGTCACGTAACGTGTTTGTTTGACGGCTTATAATTGTTAGCTTTGACATAATGATGTTGTAATTATTGCTCACTATCAGCACGCTGACAGGCCCCGTACTATCGCACCCGTGAGAAAGTTACAAGGTTGATTGGCTCTACCAATGACCGCGGTCAATAAATCTGTACGAGGTATGGGAAAGTTGGTTCTGTCTTAACGCTCGCTACAACTAACTAATCACATGATAAAGATAAGAATTTTAATAACATATGTGGAATATAATACCAACAGTGTCAATTACAAAGGTATACGCAAAAACTGAGGAGATCTTTGTTTTCATACACAAATTTACACGCACTAAAAGTGAATTGAGAATAATTAAAAACAGAGTGGAAACACATGTTGATATGAAACGTGTTTTCGGGACTATAAACTCTGCTACATTAAATTAAATAGCAATAATTTCGAAATATATTATTATAAGAAAGAAATAATTAGAAAATCTAAACAAATGTTTGGGGTTGCACATGCATGTATATATATATATATATATATATATATATATATATATATATATATATATATATATATATATAAATTCTTTTGTACGCATTGCTGAGGAAGATTTGTCTTAGTCATTTATTTATGTGATATGGCAAAAAATGTTACTGCTGATGAAAATCCATATAACAGTCAGTTTTCTAGGAAAAACTAATTTGACCGTAAACAATTAAACTCCTAAGTTAAGGCATGACAATAAGGTTAATTTGGTTTTTTTTCTTCGTAATAGTATTTGTAATTTTCCAAAAATTGCAGTTTTGAAAAAAAGTTTCATAGTTTATTTTTATACTTTGGTAATATGAAATAACTAAGAAAACGAAAAAAAAAATGAAGCAAGATATGTTTGTCCCAATGTATACAAAATATGTAAATCATATACAATGTACCAAATGACATCTTTTAATAATAATAATGTACAATCGTATACATAAATCTAAAATAAAAAAATAAAAAATGAGACTGAGGAAATGATTTATGTCATATGGCCTGTTACTTTGTAGAAATCTTTTTAACAACCCGTAAACTGTAAACTTGCATTGCAGATGTTGTGTTTACTGCAATCCAATAAGTAACCCTTTGTTTTAATTCTAAAATCGGCAAAAGCTACGAAAAGACATCATCTTTTTAATAATAATAATGTACAATGGTAACTCTTAGACTGTTTTCCTGTTATACATTTCTTGATTGATTATTTGTTTACTGCCCAATTCTCTTGTTGAAAATATCTACAGACAGTCACCAGTGCCACCCGTCTATATATACATTTAGGATTACCTTTCTGTTTATAAAGGAGGCCAGTTTTTTTTATAAAGGCCAGTTTTTTTCCAAGTCCCTTGACTGCATACTTCAACTAAATTGAACCTGTGTATAAGGGTCACCTGCACATAAAGGTCAATATTTTCTGGTCCCTCGGGTGGCCCCTATAAACAGATTTCACTGTATTTTAAATTGGAGCTCAACAGATGATTCGATTGTCTCAAGCATTTGATTTTGCCTATAACTTTAGTCTTATGCTTATGACATTGATAATCACTAAGATGTTGTCACTGCTCGTGGACCACTTTAAACTCCTAGGGTATACATAAACTGATAACATCATTTTGATTCTAAATTCTTCAACAGCTAAGATAGTCATCTTTTCACAGTGATTACTTTTAGACGGTTTTGGTTATACATTTAGATTCTATTATTTGGTCTTGTGTGACACCATTGTATCTTTCATAATATTAAATACATCTATTTTAAATTAGAGCTCAGCTGCTGAAGTCTAGTTGACAAAAATGATCTTCTTGAGCATTGCTTTTTCCCCGTTTTCCCAACACTATAACTTTGGTGGTCGTTGACCACTGCTGGTGGACCGTTTGAATCCCAGTGAAGGTATGTACCTGGTATTTTGGTACCAACTGATAATCTTATATTAAAGTGATATTTGACACTGATGGCGACATTTAAATTCTAATTTCTTCAAAAGATAAGATAGTCATATTTTACTGTGGTTACTCTTTGACGGTTTTGGGAACACATTTAGATTTATTATTTGGCCTTGTATGATACCACTTTCTCATTATAAAATATACATCTAATTTAAATTGGAGCTCAACTGATGAAGTCTTATTGACAAACACGAGATCGTTTTGAGCATTTGTTTGTGTCCGTTGTTCAAAACTATAACTTACGTATAATGTTTATAATATCAGTAAATAGAAGTATTTATGATAGAAATAAAATGTAGACTAATTTTATGAAGTCCTATGGGAGTCAACGTTTACAACATGACATTAGTTTCATCTAATCAAGTGCACCAATACAGATGCAAAACCTAAAGCGTGATAAATGCACCGCTTTCGTTTACAGGATAATTTAAAAGATGTAATATCGTTTTAATTATTTATCCCAAAATATATTTAACAACAGTTATTTTATCTTGTTTCAAAGTGGGTGGGAGTCACATTGAATCGTACATCTTAACCGCCCGTATATTTTCATCTCAGTTTTTCAATCCAACCCGTCACAGTCAATGTCAAAATGGTGATAAATCATAATGAAATCTACGTTTTGATAATTAATCTGTAATAATGTTCATTTCAAAGAGTGGCGTGAAATTGATTTGATAATAACGCTAATGATTCTCTGCTTCTGCGTTATCTCACATATCTCTAATGATGCCAAACAGGACGGCTGGTGAGCGGCAGATTGACACTGATTCATGTATGAAATTGACATTAGAATCCAGCACGTTCTGGCACGTCCATCGCTGAAATGTTGACTGCGGACAAGTTTGATTGCCAATTCTTGGACATAATTAATTTCAGTCGCAATATCATCGAAAATGATACGCGGAGGTTCGCAAGATGTATTGTAGTTACATTTGCAGACAGTTTCGAAGAAAAGAATCGAGTTTTTATCATGTAAAAAACAGCATTTGTATCATACAGCATGTGGACAAATGCGTTTAAAACATCTAGTTTTAAAAGCCGATCTTATAAACAAACACGCATTGTTATACATAATACACTAACAAAAACCACTACACTGTATAGTTAACTATTATATTTAATCTCAGTATTTGACTACAGTGTATATTCAAACCATGATTTACCATGGCAAAAACTTTTATTTATCATACCGATAGCTTATATTCACTATAATAAAAGCTTTTATTTATTTTAAGTAAAAAAGGTTACTTTAGTAACTATACAATAAGAGTAACTCGTATGTTTTGTCAATATATATTATACAAATGAATTATTGTTTCATTACAGTTAAACTATGTTTAGTAGGACTATACAAACAATTATAAATCGAGTTATGAAATTTGTCAGGATATATTTTATACAAATGAATATTGTTTCATATTTGGGATTTATTTTATTTTTCAACTGCTAACCAGAACAATTAAACTGATAACCAGTGTAGAATGTTCAACTGAAACGATGTTATTTGCTGATTCAGTTATATTGTTGCACATGACTATACCAGTGCTCATTTGTTTTGCAGTCATGTGACCACTTTATAGTCATGTGCTAACTTTATAGTCATGTGACCATTTTATAGTCTTGTGACCACTTTATGCATAACCAGACTTTATTCATGTGACCACTTTATATTCAACTGCTAACCAGTGTTATTTGCTAACCTGTGAATGACTATTATAGTGTGCTTAACATGACCACTAGTGAGGTCATGCTGACCACTGATTTTGCAGTCATGTGCTCAATTTATAGTCATGTTTACCACTTTTAAGTCTTTGTGCTAATTGGATAGTCATGTGACCTCAACTTATGTCTTCTGACCACTTTATAGTCTTGTACAAATAATTTATAGTCATAATCACACACTTTATAGTCATTAGACCACTTTATAGTAAAAGCTCACTTTACAGTGATGTGATCACTTTATAGTCATGTGACCACTTTATAGTCATGTGACCACTTTATAGTCATGTGACCACTTTATAGTCATCTGCTCGCTTTACAGTCATGTGACCACTATATAGTCATGTGACCACTTTATAGTCATGTGCTCACTTTATAGTCTTGTGAACACTTTGTAGTATGTATAACACTTTAAAGTATATATGTTCACTTTAGCAGTTTATATGACAACATTTATTTTATGTCATCTGCTCAAAAAAACAACAACCTCCAGTCACTGTGATACTTTATCGCTCAAAATGTGACCACATTCCTTGTAGTTTCTCATGTGACCACTAATTACAGTCATGGTGACCACCTATATAGTCATTGACCACTTTTACAATAGTTTATGTGCTCACATTTTAGTAAAGTTGTGGAAAGGATTTAGAGTCATGAGAAGGATGCACCTTTATAGTCATCTGTTCGATTTTACACGTATATGGTGTACCATTTTATAAGTCATCTTCATTTTCAGCTCACTTTATAGTCATGTGACCACTTTATAGTCATGTGAACACTTTATAGTCATGTGAACACTTTATAGTCATGTGAACACTTTAAAGTTATATGTTCACTTTACAGTCATGTGACCACTTTATAGTCATGTGACCACTTTATAGTCATATGCCTACTTTGCAGTCATGTGCTAACATCGATATTGATGGAAGCGGCGAATGCATCAGGCCCAATGGACCCTATAATACGTTATGCTAGGAATTTTAGTTAGGTATAATTGACGTGTAATCTTTAAGTAGTTACAAAACCAGATAAATTTAGAGTTTTCTTTCTCGGTATTGTATGACTTAAGCTTTTTATGTGGTTTGCATAGATAAATTTGTGAAAAAAAAAGATTTCGAATGCAAAATTGATTCAATCGTGTATGTTTCAATTAAAATGGGGTTAATTACAATTAAAAAGATGATAAATGAATAGAATGGTGTGTAAAGTGAATACATGTACATCTCTTGAGCGATTTATTTACACGAGAAGTAGAAGTTGTAGTATCTTTGAAAATAATGCTGATGGTGACTTATTTATCCTTTCAAAGGTATCGACTTGGATGGTTGAAAAGAAGGTTAAAGGATGTTTAGGTATTTTAAAAGAGCTCTATGATACATGTTATATTAAAATCCGCTTGAAAATTTGGGGATACGCTCCTTCAGAAAATACCTGAGTACGGAAGCTCAAACAGGCAAAGGAAAATTTCTACAAACACAAAACATATGAGATAAAGTATAGAGGGTTCTGAGGAAACTTTTGAATTCTAAAAGCGGATTTAATTCAAGTGAGAGAAAATTTTAACATTATCTCAAATAAATAAAATACTTTGGTGTTAATAAAGAACGAACCACCGTAATCCCCGGCTAGATCCGTCAAAGCTTTACTTCAAAAGTCCACATGTACCACAGTGTGGGTGAAACTGCTGCTGCTGCTGCTGCTGCTGATGATGATGATGACGACGACGCCGATGATTATGATGATGATGATGAAGACGACGATTATAGTGTTGATGACGCTGCTGCTGTTGATGATGATGATTGTTATTTTTGGCAAATTCTTTTATCATTATATTTTGTAAAATTGCCCCGATGTCTGCACATACTGTTTTGCTTTTATTTTTAGTTAGAAAGACGAAAATCATACTGGACACCTATTATGGTGTAATTCAACGTCTACAATTTCTGCAAAATACGACATGGTTTTGATGTTTTCCTATGAGAATATAGTTTCCTAAGCATTTTAAACTTATTTTTTTAAATACAATGAAAGGTTCTTTTGAAATTAAATACTAAACGCTTTATTCATTTATAATAATATCCAAGTAACTTTGTCGTGGGAAAGCCCATACGAAACTGTGGCTAGCAAACAAGCATTCATTGAGATTAAAGTCGTAACATTCCTATAAATTAAATTATTATTATGATAAAATCAAGTTCCTCACCTTCCTCGTCTTGTTTAAAGGCAGTCGTGCAGTAAATTCCTTCACGGTAATTTCTAAATAAACGAGAAAAACGTTTAAATTTTTTGTCTTGTTTAAAACAATGACCCCGTATTGAAATACACTTTATCACTATCTGCCGTCGATTTATTACGTCTTTTATTTAGACAAAATAAATTGATATCATGAATTAAACTAAAAGTCACTTTGTCCACAATTTCTAAACGACTTAACTAACTTCCTTGCACTCTTTCTCTCCGCATGATCAAGTTCTATGTATAAAGTTGAAAGGTTATCTACCCGTTTCTTGCATATATCTTTACATTGTATCAAAATTCGCAAACGTTTTAATTCCGCTCATTCATGTCCAAGTTTTTTCCTGTGTGAAAAAAACTCCTACCACTATTGTCGGTCTTTTCAAGATATAATTCAAACCGACCTGGGAGTACATTTAAAAGAAGCAACTAGATCCTTTTGAATAAGCAGCTCATTGAGTAAGGGTACATCTTTATGTGTTTATTACTTGTTCCTCGGGTTGTTTAATTGCGAAATATGTCATTTTTGTGATCATTTGTATATCCTCCCTGCCTAGTTTATTTCTCAATTTGTTTTCAGAATAAAAGAGTATAACAGAAAGGGATATCAGTGCTAGTGCCGTGCTATAGATTTTAAATGTAATTGATGTCAGCAAACATAACATTAAACAACTTATTCCATTCAAATTTATGTATGAATTTTCATTTAGTAAGAATACATATTTTCTATTTTTTATTTAAAATGTTCCATATAATATTATTATTTTAAAAATTTTATAGTAGACTTTCGATTCATAAAATCCAACTTTTTTTAAAAGAATACCAAAGATATTTTGCATCTATTGGGTTATAAAATTAATCTTTAAAAAATGGCACTATATGGTATTTTTAAAAGAGTGGAGAACACCAGCCTACACGAGGCAACGTTTCATGTAAAACCATCACGATGGGGGAAACTTTAAATTTCGATAATTTCGGTAAAATTTTGAAGCAATAAAAATGTAGTCGTATCATAACATTTTTCATACCAAAAAAAAAAACCCAGATAATTAAATATACTTTTTATACGATGCCTATTCAAGCTGTCTTCTTTTAAATAAAAAGAAATATTAACTTCGGTGTGCTACTTGATTCTTAATAAAACGAATTACCGGGGTTAAGTTTCAAACCTCTTCCATCATTAAAAGTTGGCCGTCACGGCATATAACTGAAAAAACTCTTGAGTGTGTCATAAAACACTATTTAAAAATAATAATAATAATAATATAATTTGCCTAAGAAATGTTCTGTCCTGGATTAAGGTGTGGTTTGCAAACGACATTTCGTATTTAGAATTTCTTCTGGTCAGCTATCTAGTGGTGACTTACTACAGTATAGATTGTGGGGTCAAGTTACACCACCGTGTAGTATACTGAACTTGAGGTCACACATATCGGAAACTATTCAACTTTAAAAATTAACAGGAAAAATTGCGGGGTTTTCATGTCAACGACAACGGTTAAAGGCTCAGCTGGAAATTCTCCTGGATACGGCTTTGCCATGACGTTTCTCATTCTCCCATGGAAATTCTAAACACACCAAGAGACCAATATACAAAAAATGTATATCACTGAATCTTTGCTAGGATATTTTTATTGTTTGGAAATTTTCCCCCACTTTTAAATTCTTCGCTAATTGATTTGCTTGAATAATTTTTATAGGTGTAGCCTATACACATTAAATTTGAATTTTGTTAAAATTTCAACGTTCCGGTCCCTTCCTCATTTCTCCCGGCAACCGACGGTAACTGAGGAGCAGCAAGCAACCGAACAAATGAAATTTGCAGAGAAATGCGACAAAATAGCAGTACCGACATTACGTGGTTTTAAGTGGCCTCTCTGCGTTCACGCTAAAAGTCGTCTATATTTTATCTATAAATGTAGAATGAATGTAATTGTAAGCAAGCGATTGATGGACAATCTCATAATTATTTATAGACCACTGTCCTATGAAATATGTGTATTTTTTTTTTTGGTAAGAAATTACTATATGCATCATGACTACTGCATCATGAGTAGACCAGTACATGTACGTCTTTATTAAATATCTGTGTGTTATACAAAAATAACCATTCCTATAATGTTCTACTTTCATTTCATACAAGAATTGTCTTTGACATATTAATAAGAAATGTACTCAGGTTAAACTTGCTAAACTGTTAATTTACTTGTTTGTTTGTTTATTGTTGTTTAATTAAGAATATTTCATTCATGTGGAGACGTCACCAAATGCCGGTGAAGGGCTTCAAATTTTGGCCTATGCTCGGCACTTACGGCCATTGAGCAGTGAGGGTTCTTTCACGTGCCGACACCTACTGTGACACGGCACCTCGGTTTTCACTGTCTCACCGAAGGACAGGAAACCAACCTGCCGCCGGCTGGACTCGAACTCACGACCTCGCGATCAAGAGTCGAGCGCGCTACCGACAGAGTCAGTTAATTTACTTGTATGAAAAAACAAAATCAAAATTCGAAAATGCCGGTGAAGCGCTTCAGAATTTGGTCTATGCTCCGCGCTTACGGCCATTGAGGGTTCTTTAATGTCCCGACATCTACTGTGATACGGGACTTCGGTTTTTACTGTCTTGTCCGAAGGACAGGAAAAGCCAGCCGCCTCCGCCGTGGCTTGAACCCGCGACCCTCCGGTTACGAATCGAGCACTCTATCGTGGAGCCACGACGACTCTCTTAAACCAATAGATCATTTAGCTGATATAAGAACTGATTTGTGAGCTTTTTGCATTGAGATACATGTACATGTATTTCTGGTGTTACACTTAAGCGCAATGCATTACCTCTTTAACCTCACCGTGACGCTCTAAATGAAAATGTGAAAATGTAGCATAATAAAGGGTCATTAAACGTACGCGTGATTTTGTCCTTTGACCCTTAAAATCATTAGGGTCCTTACTTTCAAAAAGGTTGGTAAGTATGCAACGTTTAAAAATATTTGAGTACACATTTTTTTCTGTGTCTTCCCACACGTCTGACTGACTTACTGACGTTCACACGGCACCGCTATGGTATCCCCTGGCGGAAAAAAGTGAACAGGTAACGCTAAAATATTTAACTCTTACGGTACTGTCCGTTCTGTGTTTTAGCAACGGGGTACACTTTTTTGACAATGAATTCTAAACAGAGAACGTAAAGTACTGTCTCACTCTTTATACAAAATTTTATATGTTGTTTTGATTTTCTGAAAAGAGCATAACGTATATATACTTCTGCCTAGGTTAAGACTGAAAGTTTATGGTTCATAGTCATTGAATAGAAAATAAAAAAAAACTATCAAAGTTTTTTCACATGGGAACAAATGAAACTGTAAGAAAGTTGATCTAAAGGTAAATATAATCATGGATTTAACAAGGTGGACGCTTTTGTCACTAATTTTTTTTCATTTTCTATGCTAATGCCATCAGGTATGAATTTACCATTTATTCTCTCTCTCTCTCTCTCTCTCTCTCTCTCTCTCTCTCTCTCTCTCTCTCTCTCTCATACAAACATATGCCTTGTCTAGACATTTGATGTATGGAAACTTTCATAAGCAGTTATACAGTAAAATGAAAAACATCTGCTCTCATTTCTCAGCATCATTGTTGTTGTCAATTTATCACTAAATTTATATAAATGAATCATTTATATATTCATTCAACATTTATCTATCTTACTATTCATTAGTATTATATGTTTATTTACTGGTCTTTAGATATTTGTTTTGTGTATCTTTTGTTTTCTGTTTATTACACAAGATACCAGGGTATTTCACAAGATTATTTATATATATATATATATATATTATATATATTTATATATATATATATATATATATATATATATTATATATATTTTTATTTATTTATTTATTTATTTATTTATTTATCTATTATCTATATATCTATAGTGGTTCATTCTCACTTGTACAACTTTTTGAAGACCTTTCTTTTTAACTGAAATGTCTGAAAATTGTTGAAAGTGGGAAGACACCTCTAAAATGTATCATTTGCTTTCGCTATGTCATTATGGTCTAATTGACAAGCCCAATTGGACAGACTGTTTTATACATTAATATACAATTATACACATTGATGTGCACTTTATTAATTTACTACTCGTTTATTTATCATTCATATATATATATATATATATATATATCCCTCATTTATCAAGTGATATTTAAATATTTCAAATGCTTAATATCAAATGCGTTGTTGCTGTTATCAGAGTACGTGTTTTAGAAGACAAATAAACGATTCTTAGATTTAAGAATAACAATTCACTTTTTGTAAATATAAATCATCTTAATCGACTCGGTAACAAAACAGCTTTGTAATCTCATCTGGGTAATGTTAAAAGTGTCCAAAAGTCTGTGAAATTTACAAGATGATGAAATTAATTTTTAAGTATTTTATTGTACATTGTCGCGTTATCTTTTCAGTGGATCGTGACTACACCCTAAGAGCCAAAAATTAGTTTGAAAATATATCAAACAGCATTGCAACTGAGCGTCTGAGAAAATATATATAATTCCTAATCCTGAAACCAGATCCGTGTTGCAAGGTTAAATTTGAACTTAAATCTCACGAGATTTGACTTTTTCGTATTTATTCCCATGAGCTAGTTTAAACGACCTTTTTCCCACTCGTGACAAACAGTTAACAGTGACCGAGCTTGTAGCGTATAGATAAGAACTCCTGAAGGGACTTACGAGGTTTTCACGTCGTATCGAGTTACCTACGCGTCAGGTTTATAAATTTTTAGCCAGTTGATCCAATTTTGAATTAACTATTTAACAGGTGTCGTAAAAATTATCTGTCTTCTCAAGATAATATTCTCTAGCTGTACACGCCTCTCTCTCTCTCTCTCTCTCCCCGATTATTTGATACGTGAGAACACATAAACCCTATGCCCGGTTTAATTATCGCTGAAACATCATTCTTTCACATAGTTTTCGTTTCTTTATGATAATTATGTCAATATCTCTTTTTCTTTTGTGATTTGAAACTTGTAGAGCGATTACAATATCCCAGTTTGATGTTTATTTCATCGTCTGGTCGTTTCGACATACGTTCATGGAAGTATATGTTGTATAATGTGTATGTCATGTACATATACAGTTCAGGGCCAATGATTAGGGGCCTTCGTGACTGAGTGGTTTATAGAGCATCGCGCTCTCACTTCTTGTCAGCGCAGGTTCGAGCCCCACTGGAACTTAAAATGATTTTTGTGAGAAATTTGCCAGTTTACTTTTGGATGGCCTGTGCTCTCTTCCCGGGTATCCGGGTTCTCTCCCCACCATTAAAACTGGCCGCCACAACATAACCGAAAAATGGTTGAGTGTGGCGTAAAACGCCATTCAAAAAAATCTTGGCCAATGTCCGCCTAGGTGTTTATACGTTGCTTACAGTGGTAAATAATTAGGCTCGCAAACTACGAGTTTTTGGTTCGAATCATACAGAACACAATCTAGGTCTTCAACACGCGAAGTGAGTTTATAGAATGAAATTCGTTGCAAGGGCACCTTTAAATCAATATGAACTGTCGTCGACGGAAATTTTACATGAAGATTTTATTCAATATTTTATCTCGTATACAACCGAAAGCCGAGTTATCTCCTGCTACTTATTATTATTAGAACAAATCAAACTTGCCAAACATAACCTGTTGTACCTGTATGTTTAAATCTGCCACCTCAGATTGACTTTCGGTATTTTACGGAGATAACCGAGTGTCACGGAAGCACGTGCGATTTGTAGACGGAAAGCCTACGGTAAGTGCTTTATATATATTTATTTCATATTCATTCGAAAAAGAATTCCATTTAATTATTACAGGTGATTAATAATGACCGCGTTTTCAGACATTGCTTTCGCTTCAACAAATATTTAAACATGCGTAGTAAACGTCCTTCGAGTGTTCGACCTAGAGGTCACTTGCATATAACGATGACGTCAGAAAATTTGTTTAGCAATGTAGTATCTATTCGATCCCTGAAAAAAAAATACGTTTACGTGTTTAACTGCCGATAAATGTAAGTAATTTCGTGTTCAGTGATATTTTTTATTGTATTGGAGTGGTTTAGTGTTTATAAGTCAATTTTAAATAATGCCGTCAGTGACAGTTCATGGATATTCCTTGAAATGGCCAGGTAACTGGTCAAATGTTTGCACTTTTAATTACGTCTTTTTCATTTGATTATATTTTAAATCACAATACTCGTACATTTTCCCATATATTAAAGAAAAATTTTCAATTTTACCTTCTCGCGGATTGTGTAACATATATACAATTAACTGATATTTTTGTAATTTTTATAAAATCAGTGTAAAGTAAAACGAAATTAAATTATACTTTGTTTTATTCAAATATATTTTCCTAAAGCAGTAAATGTCAATTTTCGTGAAAATTCACGATACTTTATTTCTTAACAATAAATGAAAACAGGTAACCAAATAGGACTGCTATGAGTTATCTTCCCAAAAGATAAAAACACACCTAGGCCAGAAGTAACCAAATTTACTCATTATTCAAGCTCAACTATCTATTCACGATTTTAAGATAAAAAAGCAAAATTCATTTTGTAACTGGACATGTTTGTATATTGACGGCATACAATTGTAAATAATTATCCAAAATTATTTCTTATTTAAAGAAAACTTCAGAAATATTTTAAAAAAAAGTTTGAGTGCGTACTCAAATTTTGAGTACCGTAATCAACATACATGTATTTATTCATTTCTTACGAGAACAAGTGTGACACAAAAATGTATATGTGAATGATGAAAAAATGATAATATGTTTCCTAAACACTCAAACCTAAAATGTCTTAAAAACGATTATATATAGTCAAAATAATGAAATAAAAGTTGAGCTTGAGTACTGAGTAAATTTGGTGACTTCGGGTCCCTGGGGGCAGGTATATAATGTTTTTATTTATTTATTTATTTATTTATTTGTTAATATTTTAATTTTTTCTTGTTAACATGAATTATTGAAATTCACATACATTTCGTAATATATGTTGATGTAATTATGTGTTTCAGTCACAAAATAAAGTGTTCTGTTACTTCTGTGTAGTTATACACGTACCTGGTGTAGGGGCATAAGCTGTGTTTACCAAAAAATATTGTTTCGATTTTCCCCACTTTTACTACTTGTACTTGATGTACAATAACAAATAAGAGCTCTACACAGCCATAAAAATCTTATATTCCTACATATTTTGTAAAAATAGGGTGTGCTCCAGTGTAGAATTCAAATACAAATAGTAAGGTTGAGTTAAGTGTCAAACCTGGGGTTCTCAAGCAATTTTCACAAAATATATAGGTATTTAAGAATTTTTATGTCTCTGTATATAATAATTTTGTTATTGTATATCAATCTAAGGTAGTAAAAAAGCTAATGCCCCTTTAAAGTAAATATTTGTGATATATATATATATATATATATATATATATATATATATATATATATATATATATATATATATATATATATATATATGTCAGATCAGTGTGTTTTTTGTGATAGTACATGTGTATATTTGCATTACGTCTATATTACTTAATTTTTTTAGCATATGACATTGTGTATTTCTATCATGTTATCATTTACCAGGGGTTTTACCAAAAAGTGAGAACATGAAAATTGACCTATCGCCAAATGCCCGACAAACTTTCCTGTTATGCAGTAACCTATTATCTGTTATATGAAGTAATGTGTTATATGAAGTAACGTGTTATCTGTTATATGAAGTAATGTGTTATATGAAGTAACGTGTTGTCTTTTATATGAACTAATGTTATATGAAGTAATACTTAATTAATTCATATGAACTTATATATATATATATGAAGTTATGTGTTATATCAAGTTATATGTTATGTGAAGTTTTGTGTTATCTGATAATAAAGTAATGTGTTACAAGTTATATGAAGTAATGTGTGATATGATGAAATATGTTATATATGAAATAATATATGAATGAATGTTATTTGTTATATGAAGTGATGTGTTATATGAAGTAATGTGTTATATGAAGTAATGTGTTATATGATGAAATGTTATATATGAAATAATATATGAATTAATGTTATTATGAAGTAATGTGTTATATGAAGTAATGTGTTACTGTTATATAAGTTATATGAAGTAATGTGTTAAATGAAGTAATGTGTTACTGTTATATAAGTTATATGAAGTAATGTGTTATACATGTATGTCTATTATATGAGGGGATCTGTATTTTATAAATTAGTGTGTTATATGGAGTATTGTCAAATGAAGTAATGTTATATGAAGTAATGTGTTATATGTAGTAATGTGTTATATGAAGTAATGTGGTATATGTAGTAATGTGTTATATGAAGTAATATGGTATATGTAGTAATGTGTTATATGAAGTAATGTGGTATATGTAGTAATGTGGTATATGTAGTAATGTGTTATATGAAGTAATGTGGTATATGTAGTAATGTGTTATGTGTTATATGAAGTATTGTGTTAAATATCATATGAAAATTTAAATCCTATATGAAGTAATGTGTTATATGGTGTATGAGGATATGTTTATCTATTATACGAAGTGATGGATTTTATGCTATTTGAAGTATTGTGTTATATTAAATAATGTTATATGAATCAATGTGATATCTGTTATATGATGTAATGTGTTATGTTATATAAAGCAATGTGTTATATGAAGTAATATTTTATCTGTTGTATGAGGAAATGTTTTATATGTTATATAAATAATACCTTGTTTATGCATTTCTATTGGTATGTAGTGATGGGTCACATATGTATGTTATATCAAATAATGTGTTTTACATGTAATACTGTAACATGAAGTCATGTGTTATACAACATCATCTTTTATATAGCTAACGTGTTATACAATATATAACGAAGCAATGCGTTTTACCATTATTTCTATTACATGAGGTAATACGTTATACGTGCATTTAGGTTATATGCGGTAAAACGTTTGTGTTATAAATATATTTCTGTTGTATGAGGTTTTACTCGTGTGTTGTACGTGTAGTTGGAGCCGGCCTGGCTCAGTCGGTAGCGCGCTCGACTCTGGATCGTGAGGTCGTGAGTTCGAGTCCCGCCGGCGACAGGTTGGTTTCCTGTCTTTCGGATGAGACAATAAAAGCTGGAGGTCCCGTGTCACAGTAGGTGTTGGCACGTTAAAGAACCCTACTGCTCAATGGCCGTAAGTGCCGAGCATAGGCCAAAATTTGAAGCCCTTCACCGGCATTTGATGACGTCTCCATATGAGTGAAATATTCTCGAGTGGGACGTTAAACAACAATAAACAAACAAACAAACATGTAGTTGTATTACATGAAGCAGTCTGTTCCATTACATTCGCATAAAAGCCAGGCGGCCGTGCATATATCAGATAAGCGCACATAATAATACAAAATATATATTAATCTTTTCTTTCCAAATAAATAAAAATAAAGTCTATGATAAATTACTTTCTCCTAACCATCTACTAAACACTTTTTTTCTCAATCAACAAGTGGTTGGATTTTCGTAACATAAACAGCGTGTCATCGTGAAAATCAGGAATGTGGGTTTGTTTATCAAGTTTACGTAACTGTAAAATATCAGAGTACTGACTGACGAATATGATATTTGACACTATCTACAGAGTTATCTGACATCCTCAATGTATTTTCTCGTGCTATTTCACCTTTCATGCGATGATCCGGCTTACAAAATTTGAGAAATCCATTACTTAAATCAGCTGATATCAGCAAAAAAAAAATTAAGAGAAAAAAAACATCAGCGGAAAACTGGGAAATTGACCCCAGGGAAATAGAGTTACAGCGGGATACTTTAGTATATATTTGTTAAGTGTATTTTCCATCTTCTTTTCGGGAACTAATGAAACTCACAAAAAAACAACAACAAAACAACAACAATAATAATAATAATAAATATCACCTCTGAAAATCTTACACGACTGGGGATCGAAACAGGACCTCCATGTTGAAGATATGGCGCTGTAGCAATAGACAATTTACCAGTTCTGTTATTCCGTTCAGTTTTGTCAAAATAGTTTGTACTCAAATCACGTGACTTCAACTGAAAGTCGGACAAGGTCAATTCCGGTTATATAACATTTTCATTGACAGCATTCAGCAATATCTTATTTCAGTTCATCTACGAGGAATTATTTTAGATATATTACCTCTCTTGTAAATTAATATGGAATTATCACTTTCATGTAGCTGTTTTTCAAATCTGACACCTATGACTCTATGATATTCATATTCCAGGTCATATATGCGATAAACTGTATATCCGGAACATTATGATGCCCTTACCTTTCTCCAGTCTCTCACACAGAATTATCGGTCCTTGCATTCTCGATCAATAGCTGTCATCGTCTAAAAACAGTCCCAGAACTTGACACGTGGCCATGTAGCAACAGAGCAAAATCTAGAGTACATTTATTTATCTGTCAATAATCTTGAAAAATCAAGACGAATGAAAAATTCCGTTTCCTTTTTAATAAACATTTTAGGTCGAGCAAAAATTCGACTTGAACCTAAAACCTCAGATCATGCTTGCAAATATCTAGCACATTTAATACCATTATATTTTTACCATTCATGTTTCTTGTAAGAATGTGAAAAAATATTATCCTTCTATCTGGGCTATCAGATGTGTATGGAAGTGTCTTAAACTAAATTTAAGTGTATGTATATCTCGTGTCATACTATCTTTATTCGAATCGGTGTCATTTAAGGACTGCAATATAAATGAATTAAATCTTGTATTTAAATGACCGAAAATCGACAAGAAAATATTTCCGAGTGAACTCTCCCTGTCTAGGAATTATTCCCTGTCTAACCCCTACGGCCATCTTTATTCATGAAGGGTTCTTTTACGCCAAAGGAGCTTCCGTACTTAAAAAAAATCGTATAGAACGAGGAAACACACAATCACTGCGTTTTCTGTGTGACACACTTAAAGTATTTCATTACGAGATATTTGGCGCCTGCTTTTGTACTAGAAGGATCATTCTTCGTTCTATTTTGTAAAAAATCTGAATATGCTAATTAGAATCCTCGTAAATTTCTCATTCACCTACAAGCGAAACCGATGCATGAAGTTTAAATGACATTTGTTCTTTTTTCATCTCCGTAGATTATACATACTAACAAGTATTACCTAAATCAGGTAGGTATCACTTAAAAAAAAATTGTCGTCGGCGAAGTATGAAGCCGACGATGAGGTTTCAATGGCAGAGATGATTATCAGGCGTAAAAGATAATTAATTTATCCGTACAGGTTAACAATGGCATATTCGTATACTGTTATCGTTCTATCTACATGTAACGCGATTTTGAACTTATCAACACAGAATTCTTACACAAATTTTACATTGCTATCGCTAATGTAAATCTTATATGTAAAGTGTGTCCTTTTAGTGAACGAGTTACTTCATTTATTGCTCGCCTCCTTTTTTGCATTTTATCTTAAATTATACATTTTCTAAATATTGATAGAAAATTATAATTTTCTCATGGGCATGGACGGAGATAAGAAAAAAATAATTGTATTTTTTTTTTGTTAGTTTATTTATTCATGCATTTTTTGGCATTTACAAACGTTCCCATAAATTCATTTTCATTTACTGTACTAATAAATGAAAGTAGACTACTGTTCTATGACATAAAAGTCGCCATTCATGTATTTTGGAATTTTTCAAAATCAAATATAAAAAGTGTAATATACAAAAATTAGTATTTTAACATCCATACTGTTATAATGAATGGAGAAACTCTAATTTCTGAAAATTCTAACTTTATCATTGTATTGTCTTATTTCTTATTTTCATAATTCCGATTTTAACTGAAAATCATTATAATGATCTATATTATCATTATTATCAGACTTTTTATCATTTACCTGTTTTCTATACAACAGTATTTTAAATTACGATATTAAAGATTTTCTACTGAATATAGATATAATTGAAAAAAAAATGTGTATTTACTGGATCCACCACAAGACACGACTGAGTTTGAATTATGGGTCTATATTTTGTTCTTCAAGTCGTTCAAATCACCTACCTGAGTTCTTATTTTTGAAACGTTTCATTATATATGCCGTTAACTTTAGAAATCACTGAAGTGGAACACATACATGTATTTTGTCCCATATTAAATCAGTAACACAAGGTCGGGGGCCCTATCCCAATTCTTTTGATTTTTAGTTTAAACTTTATTTATTTTACAACGATTGAGAAACAAGTTATATCAACTTATATTGATGCCTCTTGTTGGCTCTGGTGTTGGCGAGCGGAGGTCATTGCTGAGGGAGAAAATCCACGTGTCCGACATGGCGACCATCACCTTTTAATTCAATAGCAGGCTGTATGAGAGAGAGAGAGAGAGAGTATGTCATAATAATGATTTAACCCTTTCATCCCTATGTATCTACATGGTATGATATTTTCTATTGTTTAGATCAGTCTATTATGGCCTGTAAGGGTTTATAAAAGTAAATTTGGGTGTGGCACATTACTACCTGGTGGGACCCAACGGTTAGGGCTTCGCGCACAGTTGAACCATGAAGTGTTTTCGCCTGGTCAGTGCAGGTCCGAGTCCGTCTGGAACCTAAGTTGATTTTGTGAGAAAGTTTGTCAGTTTACTGCGGTATGGTCTCTTTGATTCCTGGATACATTATAATCGATTTCTCTCCCCCACCATTAAAATCTGGACGCCACCATAAAACTAAACAAAATGCTGAGTGTGGCGTAAAACAAACAAACAAACACTACTAGTCTAAATGTACCCGGTGATTGTATTAATTCTCCATTCTATTAAGTGCCACACATTTATATTTGCGCTACAGACGTATGTGAATGCCGTCGGTATTCTTTGAGTGCCTCGCATTGTCGTGTCACAATGGTCCGATCACAATTGCAAAAAAATATCTTTTCCGAAAGACTCGAGATTTTAACTCTTCATGTAAACTGAATGTCGAAGGAACATGAACCATAACACCTAACCCATCGTTTTTTAGTACAGGTAAATCATGTTTGTAGCACTAAGTCTTGGATACATTAATAAGAATTTTAGCGTTAGCCGTTATCAGGTACGTGCGTTAGCGTTCGAATCCAACTTTAGACATTATGACGTTACGTCACTACCTCACCGTTATAAGGAATGCGTAACGACATGTATCTGCGTAAATGTGTTCGGTTTTGTATGCTTCGCTTAACAATCTTTCGGTTGGTGGCGGAAACAACCCCGGTACAATGCCCCCTGGAAGAGTTTATAAAATTGATCAGGCAAGTTTACTAGCAAACCTAGCAAAATAAACTTAGGAACCAGTAGGGTTCGAACCCAATCTCTTACAAAAAGTTGTTGATCCTTGCACTCTCAGTCAAGAGGGCAAGGACCGACAACTCTGTGTAAGAGGTTGGTTTGAACCCGCACTGAATAGAGGTGAGAAGTCGTAGTTTATAAAACGCGATCTCTTATAGAGATTGTCGCCTGTAGGTTTTAAATTTCTGTTTTCACGTTTGGCAATTACAGAAGGAATTTAACGTATATAAAGAGACTAAAAATAAGTAACAAAGAATGCAGCAAGCCCAAAGACTTTGAATTCCACGTTTCTTGCATGTCGTTTAGTCTACATGATTGTATAAATTTTAGGTAAGGGAATCACGGAAGCGTCTTAGATTGTCTCACTCTCTGTCGTCGCCATGCATCGTACCTTTTAATGTATATATCAAATTTAATGTATATTTCAAAACAATGCAGTGAATGACAATTTTTAGGAAATAAAATCCACCATACAATTAAATGAAATTTGATGAACGCGCACAGCTTTAAAAGTGTACTGCATATTGGGTAAAAATAGTAACACAACCCCCCCCCTTTTTTTATGTTTTTGACGATTCTATGCTGTGTTGGACCGACAACTCTGTTAAAAAAGACAAACCAGTGCAAAGTTTACATGTTTATTTTGAAATCTCACAACCGAATAAATTCTACAGAGAAAATACAAACATTTTCAAATCAGTTACATAATAACATGGAGAACGTACATGGTACATTGTAGATTCTAATACTCAAAATATATGTATATCTAGTGGGTGTTCTAAAAGAACATACATAGGTATATCAATCGTGTGTGTGTGTGTGTGTGTGTGTGTGTGTGTGTGTGTGTGTGTGTGTGTGTGTGTGTGTGTTTAACCACCGGCTAACCGAAAAACATAAAGGTGCAAGCCATTATTTTTTTTCATTCATTCATGTTTTCTGCATTTCTTTTTTATCAAATTTTATCATTCATTTGATGTCATTTTATTTAAATTATTCATTTTTCTTACATGTGCATTTATGTACATTTAGTCTATTGAGCGGAGTCAATACATGTACCTGTTAACATTAAATTATGCGGCGTGAGTTTCCAAAACAATACATATCAGTTTAAACAAACAATAGAAGAACCTAGATAATATTCCACATACAATAAAGAAAATCAAATATTTTTACACTTATTACCCAGATCTATTCCATCGCTGTGTCTTGTGATTTTATCCGCTGGAATTTCCCATGGTTTGCAGTCAATGTTTGGGGGCGTTTACAGTGACCAGTCGATCAAATTTAGAAATCATTCTATAACCCGTATATAATACTTATTTGTATAGCTATGTATGAACGTAAAGATCGACTCTGATATTCCCACGCTCTACCACTTGTGAATAAACTTGTACATTTTAATGTTTGCCCTCAGTCAACCAATCAATGCAGGTTTTATATACCGCCATGGGACATGCGATAAAGTTTTCACACAGTGTCTAAACAAATCAGATTACTGCTTTCACACGGCAGTTGGAATTGTGTCAATGTTTTCTCACAGTCCAGAATCGAGTCAGTCGTGGTAATTGTGACTGCACTAAACACCCGTACGGGGGTAAATCACACGATGAACCAAGCAAAATTGAATCCGTACCAAAAATATTTTCTCGAGGCTGTACACAACGAAGATACTGACGAACTTCAAAAAATTTTGGAAGCACGAGATGAGAAAATAAATGTGAATTCTTACGATCACGAAGGACAGACAGCGCTGCATCAGAGCTGCTTGAATGGAAATTTAAAACTTGTAAAGTTGCTAGTCAAATTTGGAGCAGACACCAAACTCGCTAATCGAGATGGATGGAATGCGTTGCACATCGCCGTTTTCGGGGGACATCAAGACATTGCGTTATATTTATTACATGCAAAGACTCGCAATGTTCCGCCTATATCAGCCCATGAAAGGTGAGGGGGTATTTACGCCGAGTACTGAGGAATACAATGGCGTTGTACGGCGTTGCAGCTCTACAACGGGATGGATATACTTGGAATTTAAATCAGTGATGTAGAGGTTCATTTAAAATCATCCATCAGAAAAAAAAAGTATAACTCGTCATCCTATAACAGCTAACCCATCGTCAATCAATACAGGTAAACCTGTTTATAAAGCGCTTGAAGACACTTACAGTGCGATCTTTAGCGTTAACGGGAAACGTAAGCCGTTACCAGGTACGTGCGTTAGTGTTCGAATCCAACTTTAGACATTATAATGACGTCACGTCACTACCTCACCGTTATAAGGAACACGTAACTACATGTACACCTGCGTGGATGTGTTTGTTCTGTTAGCACGTGTGTTGAAGAGGCTTGCATCGATACGCACACACATACACACACGTGCTAACACATGTGGCCAGTAAATGTATATTGACATATGCTCTATGATAACGTCAGTTGAGCGGTTCTCAAGAGGATACTAGATAGATCTGATAAGTCAAATATGAGATTGTGCTAAATGAATGCATGAATGAGAAATTATCAATATATATTATTATATATGTAAGTGGATGCACGAAGTGGATTTCTAATGCGACTGAAGAAAAGAGGGCTCCCATATACACCAGTGGTGGTGTGAAGTTGTGATAAACTTTTAATAAGGTGAAAAATATGATATTTTTTGCAGTATTTATCTTTCATCATTTTGCCATTTTATGTTAAGATTCAGCATCGTTAATTCGTCAACTTGTGTTTAAAAAAATTGTCTACATAACATCGTTTATATATAAGTATGTATGTTCTCATTCAAAATGTTAAATGATAAGCGATGTTTGCATGCATCTGATATATATATATATATATATATATATATATATATATATATATATATATATATATATATATATATATATATATATATAAGCTTTAAGGACCATTCAAAACATTCTAATGGTCCAAAGATTTAGTTCAGAATACAGGAAATGTTGTAAAATTTCGTATTGTGACCAATAGTTTACTATATATATCTATGTCTTCAAATTGTTGAATCCACACCAGAAAAGAGTAGGATCCCCACTTGTTTTATCCTTTTTATGTAGATATTTAACACACATACCCTATATATATATATATATATATATATATATATATATATATATATATATATATATATATATATATATATATATATATAATGTTCCATGTGACAAATCTAGAAGTTTCATTAATTCTTAACGCTGTACGTACATGTAAAATCTGAAATCCGAAACCTCTAGTTTATGTCATGTTCCTATGTTCACGCTTGTTTTGTTGGCAGAGCTTCGTAAACTCAGACATATCTGAAATAACTTCCCACCTTCAGTTAGGCATTCAAGCAAGCCGCTTTTTAAATCACATTGTTACTACCAATAGGATGGTGGTAAAATGTCCCGATTTATTTTGATGTTGCCGTAATTATTTTGGCAGTGCAATTTTAAACTTTTTGTCAACGAAACTATGTCAATCGATGTATTATCCCATCTTTTTTCCCCAGTGTGACTCACTTATAATGGGTTTTATTTATTAATGAATTTTATCTACTTGGAATATTGTGACCCCTGTAAACTTTTCTGTCAGGCCGGTGTCATGTAATAATCGGTCCGACCTCAAAATGCGTCCGGCTGGACTGAAAATGTAAACATTTTTGGTCCGGGTCTCTAATTTTCTGCCCCCCCCCCTCCCCCATCGGTCCGGCCAGATAATGTGTCCGAGCGGACCGAAAATGTTAACATTCTTGGTCCGCCTCATAATTTTGGAAGAAGAGAAGAAAGTTAAATAGTGTGAAATAATATTCGTCACAGACCTATGTTATAATCGCTGTATTCTACTGTAAGTACCGAGTGTTCTAAAAATCATAAGCTATACCAAGCGGTATCAATTCTCCAAAATATATCGGATTTTTTTTAATGTAATGACGTCTGTTTTTGTATATTATTATTATTACTTGATAGTTCACGGTAGGTAGTATACCCGATACACGATAAGGACAATAGACAGGAAACAGCATGAGCTCCAGGTTGAGGACATCTGTAATCGTATCGAATGCTAAATGTTTTCGATGTGTATACATGTATATGTGTTAGTGTGTGTGCGTTTTCTGTCACTATCATTTCTGCAGTATGTGTGTGCCGTTTGATATCTTTTAAATTGAAATTTAATTAAATTAAAATTCAGTTTAAATGACATGTGAAGAAAAAGTCAATCTTAATTATGAATAAGCATCGTCAAGATAAGAGATAAGGCATTTATTTAACAAAAGAAAGATTATTTTTTTACCCTTTTCATTTGATATAATTTTGTATGGTGGTGCTTGAATATGAAACAAAAATATATATGTATGTTTGGGGTATGTATGTGTTAGAAAATAAATTCTAGTGATTTTACCCACGCTATATCGTCCCCCTAAAAGAAATGAAGCATTAAACAATATCAAACCAGCGATATATAAAGCCAGAGACATATATGTGTTATATATGTCTCTGATAAAGCCTACCCTCTCGATTGAATAAACACCACTAAAATATAGGTAACATGTAACAAATAAATGGGAGTTGATAATTAAGATTTGTCAAAGTTGCAATTCTTTTTATTAAAATAAGTTTTTAATATCAATGAAAATGATACTTTGCTACCCGGACCGAAAAATATAGACGGAAGCCGGACCGAAAATGTTAACATTATCGGTCCGGCCGGACACATTTTGAGACCAGGCCGATTATTATACGACACTGCGGAGTTTCTCTAAATATTTGGAACCCAAACCAACATTCCCGGGACAGGAATTTGTCAAGGTTTTATTTTCATGTTTTAGTTCTTTCCAGAGTGCAGACGCCCCCAAACACTTAGCTGCAACCATCACATGGTCGCAAAAGCAATACCTTGTCCCTATGTCATATAGGAACTCGTGTTCCTTCGTTAATAAGACCACCACCCAGAAACCGTTGCCCTCAAAACGACCTTTAATCTAGTTTTCTTTTCATTCCCTCCCGTGAGACACAGCACAACACTCATTGAGCTCGCGGAGTTGAATCTCAAGCCACTTCCAGTGGGACCCAGCAGTGCCACTGCCCCAGTAAATGCCTAAACGAGTCCCAGGAGCAGGGGGATAGGTGTTTGGTCGAGCAAAACAAGAATTGTGATAGCGAATCGCGTTATTATGTTGGTGACCCACTATATCCACTTTCAATACACCGGGTACATTATTTATCAAAAATTTAAATCACATGTAATCTCGGCATGGGAAAGGTTATTAGAAATTGATGTTTTTCATTATTATTATCCAACTGGCTGGCACGGATACAAACTAAACTTTAAGTCAACACCAGAGAGATTTGTATAAATGAAAGGCAAATATTTGATGAAACACGAGGCATATTCTAATGTGTACATTCAAAATACATCGACTCCTGGGAACGCGGTGTCATGCTCAATGTTAAAAAAAATGATCATGGAATTAGATCATCTGTTCACATTTTGAACTAGGATTCCCCTTTAACAGTTGTTTTCATACCCCCAATACACACACACACACACACACACACACACACACACACACACACACACACATATATATATATATATATATATATATATATATATATATATATATATAAGATAACGAAACTGTTTATTTACACTACAGAACACATTATACTTTTCTTAAGAGGACAGCAAAATATTTGCACTATGTGTAAGCTCAAATCTTAAGGAAGATCTTTACAATGTTCAGGAAAGGTATCGGGGATATTCCTTATCTCTTTATCTTATATCGAATTCTTTTTTTTAAACCCATAAGGTATTGTATGTGAAAAGGGTTCGTCAGTCAGGGGCGAAATAATGATCGCGACCCATATTACACCTGTCATTTTTACTTTAACTGTGTTGTATATTTTTAACACGAAATCTATTTCCTTATTGGTGTATCTTTCTTGTGACAATTACTACACCCTACCCATAAGCTTATGAATGATTACATTCAACTTAATTATAAACACCACAGAGTTAAGAAGTTGCGCCGCCACCACACCCCTTTGAATCCACAAGTAAATTATTTCCCGATTATTTTGGGAGTCTTTATTTAAATACTTTGGATTCGTGCATATATAAATTGCCGCCGGTTTCCATACCTGTATTTAATGTTGATTATGGCTTTCGTCAGTTGATGAATTACCTTTGATTTATGGTGCTTCGACGGCGGTCGGATTGTATAGATTGTCACATGTGTAGGTCTATGTCTCGTTTCTCAGCTCTTCACGTACATGTAGCTTACATGTTTTCAGGTACACATGTATCAGTACATTCTGTAAATTTTCGTGTAACATCTTAGAACATTTTAACATCTACTTTCCTTTTGATTTTTGTTATTTTTATTATCCAGCAACTTTGTGTGGTGAGACTTATTAAACACATGTTTTCTGGAGATGTCTCGTTCTTTGCACGTGGACAATGACGACTTTTTTCTCTCTCTCTTTTGTTCGTATAATATATATATATATATATATATATATATATATATATATATATATATATATATATATATATATATATATATATATATATATATATATATATATTTACATGCGAAACCGAAGTTAACGGTATACATTTATTATTTTATAATGGTGTGCATGTACGTTTCTTGTGAAATGATTTTTTTTCTTTCATCTACTCCGATAATTTTGTTTAAGTGATCGGAGAAATATGTCCTGGTTTATGATGAATTGTGCTTGTTATAGGTAAACACGTTTTAATGTTTAGAGCGTACCGCAGTAGACGTTTTATTGTATGTATATATGTAAAATCTTTATGTTTATCGATATCGACAATCTGGATATTAATGGCCCTATCCTTAGCTAAATGTTAAAATAGGGGAATTGAAAGCATTTTCCTCTACCTTACATAATGCAACTATTAGAATCATTCATTTCTAAATCATACGCCCATTTACGACGACCAAATTTTCAACACAGACGTTAGAACTTCGCGTCACATCTTTTACTACTACGACTTGGTCTGGGGAAAACAGATGTGTGCTTTTATTTGCAAAATCTGTGTCAATTTGCCATGCATATGTTTATCTTGTGTACAAGGATCAAGGTCATTCTCAGATGTTTTGGATAAATCGGTAAAATTCACACCAATGAATAATTCGTCAAACGACGATGTGTCGGGATCGGACTGTCGATTTGAACTTTTGTTTTACTTGTTGAATTTGTAATTTGATTGGAATTATATAAACTACGTCAATTGACGGTTGTTTACGCATTTTACATTCCGACAAAATTACAAAATCGGAAATACGCAGAACTTATTTGTTTGTCTTTAACATACATTTAGAAAGTGATGTTGTGCATTTCAACACATAAAGGAACGAAAAAAAAAATTATTTACAGTATTAAAATTCAAAGAAAAATTTTCGGCAATCAGATCGGGTATGACCTATGTCGTGTATTTTAAGGGCAGAACTGGATTCCTATCTTGACGACTAAGTACTCAGTCTCTCTAATATATATTCCTATTTCCCTACCCTGTGTTCAATTGTCTGTTGACTCATCAACCCCTGAAAAACAATGGAGTCTTCTGTAAATCAATTACTTAGACCAGTCCAAATGTAGGAAGTGTCATTCATGAAAAAGTAAAAGTGTTTGCGCTTTACTCCACGAGCCCCCTCAGTCCCCTCTCCCCGCTGGAACCTGAGCCAGATTTTTTGGTGGGGAAGATGTCAGGTTACTTACGTAAGGCCGGTGGTGTATTTGCTGGTAAATTGTAATGGGTCTTCTCCTCCAGTATTGAAGTTGGCCACCACCATTTGATTGAATAAATGTTGAATGTGCCGTAAAACACGAAAGGAACAATACACATTGCTGACAGTCTAGTTAATAGCAGTCATTTTGTCACCTAACTATTGGACCTGTATGTACATAAGCAAGACAATATAACAATGTTAAACTCGTTCCCACGATATTCAGAAAAATTATCAACAGTGGAAATAATTAAACAAGATATAGAGGTCACAGTAACAGTGACGAAATTATATCTGCAGTTTGATCTAGATATATCCCAGTTATGGTATAATATTGGAAACGAATAGCTTTTGTACTTTTAGTCACAAAATCGAGATACTTTTAACAACTTGTTTTTTCTTTGTTGAAATTATGGCTTTTAAAATTTTAAAGTGAATTTATTTAAATCATCCGTTTTTACTACAGTTATGCCATTTACTGCCTCTGTATTTTAACCATTCCTAATGAGTATTGGCATTCTAAAACGTGCGTAAAGTACACAAATGTATGAACTTATTTAAATCATAAATTTGATGAAGATCTTTGAAACTGCATTTTTTTCTTGTTCAATGTGTAATGTAGGCCGAATATACCTCCTTAGAAGCGACACGTTAAAGTTTATGAGAAATGAAAATCGCAGGTTCTTTTAGGCCGAAATTCAGGCCTGATTTTTACCTAAAAAGCAACTTAAAATCGGGGCAGATTTGCGGCCTAGGGTTAGGGTTCTGTGCATGATACAGGTTCTGTGGCCCGGTAGGCGTGGCAGGTTGAAGAACGCCCCGTGACAGATTTGGCATTATATCGTGGCATAGGTGGAACAGTGTGGTGATTTACCAATAGGTAGTGCCGTTTTCTAATAGGAAACAAATACAAGGCGAAACTAATTAATTGATTTTGATGACTGACAGTAAATGTACATGTATTACGTCACATAATTTTGTGTTCACAGTGATACACGGATACCGTATTTAAAGTGATTTTGCAGTTTTTCTGACTGCTCTCCAGATTTGAGAAACAGGGGCCTATACCTCCACAATAAGGAATTTATTGATATTTGCCACAAATTGGTTAAAATCTAATAACATTAGAAATATATATCTGAAGATAATTTCTCTGACATGTTAGTGTTTAATTTATTCAATATTACAATGTTTTGCTTTGCATTTTATTTCTTGAAGAAAATTCTACTAAATTTTGTTTTTATTTCCGTTTTTATCTTTTGGTTCACAGAAGATACCCCTTTTATCATCAAGATTAAAAATTGGGAATATTTTGGCCTGCTATTGGGGTAACTTTTACAATTTGTTATTGGGAATGGGGCCTTGTACCAGACCTGCACCGAGCCCTCCCCCCAAAAAAGGTATCGGGATGGAAATACAGAGTAATTAGATTTTTTCTGTAAGTCGCACTCACTGTCTACATTTTTTAAATTGCAAATACGATTTCAGCGATTAGTCACGTTACGTAAGTACAAACTTAAAACATATAATCGGTTTCACGTTGTCAGTTTCAATAGCAGAGAATTATATCCGTAATTTTCTTTGAATTATATTGTACTTGTAATTGAAACATAGATTAAACTGAAAGAAAACTGACAGCACTAATTCCCACTGCACATACTTTAAACGATATTAAATTAAAATGTCTTAAGTGTTACAAGCTCCTCGGTTTCCGGAAATACCACAGTCAAGTTAAGTCTATCATTTCCGGACACTTATTATGTTCAGTAGTAACCTGTCATCTTAAATTTAATGCTTCGCTAGTATTTCTTTTTATATTTTATTTCAACTCCGTCAGATATTATTGTAAATGAAAATTTCGTTTAGGGGTAAAATTGTCATCTATTATTCTATTGACCGTGCCTATTTTAAAAAGTCGGTGACCACATGAAAGTCGGAATCCGGGTACAAGTATGTTCTTCACTTTGAAACGAAAATATTAAGAATTGAATTCTTGCGGCCATATCGAAAAATAAAATGTTAAGCCAAAGAGTATGAATTGAATGAGAGTTTTGGACCATTTCTGCTTTAGTGACTGATCCAAAATAATTTGAAAATTAAACCATGTTTTTAAATTGATAACAGTTTTGTTGCTGTCATTTACAGAGCCTGCGGTTTTATTACAGAAAAAAACGTTTTATTTGTCTTATTCCGTTTTCAGTTAATAAATTTATATATAATACAGATCAGTGGTATTTCGTTACACGAAAATCTTGTGTTAAGTTTCCAATGGAGTTTCAGTTCCCACAAAGCAGCGGAGACAAACCTCAATTTCTCTTTTTGTGATAACCATACTCTATGAATGCCTAAGGGGTGAGTGTGATAATTTCCTTACAAGTAAACCTGTCTTTTACATTATGAAGGAATGGGGACAATTCCCTTGGGAGTCACAGTGAATTGGACCTTTAATGTCCCCAGGTGCAATACGCATCATTTCGCCAAGGTAAATGGGACCCCATTTTATTTCACCAGATTGTCAATATGATTAAACGTTAACAAAAGAAATATTTTTTTTATGTAGTAGTACATGTGTTTTGAGGAATATTACTGTTTCTACCTTGTCTTTCTTATTTCCTTTTAAAACAATGTCATTTAATGTCAGTTGAAGTAATAATAGTAATATCAAGCCCAATGTCGTGTTTACGTTTGTGCTGGCGGATCCAGAAATTCCCACTTAAGAAGTCCAAATACATTTCTTTACATACAAATTGTAAAGTGATTACAGAAGTTTTCCCCCAGTGCATTTCATAGATCCGCCCATGATTTATATCTTCGGAATATACTTACATGTACCTTTTGATGTTTTGATTCTTTGTTCATATAAGCATTCAGTATGAAATACCTTTTAATCCTTTATGTGGATTTTTTGTTTTAGTATTAATTCATTTGTTAATTTTGCATTTTCGTTTAACTCATCAAACCCTTTGATCACATATGGACTCGCCCAAATCTATAAATAGTATGGTCTATTGTCATAATTTGGGAGTGAACAAATTAATATTGCATGTAAAATTATTGCATAATTTGGATTTTTTTTATCATACACCCCAGATTGTTGGTAGTCGACTTTACCATTCTTTGAAATGGCCAGGTCCAAATGTGACTTCAGAGGTTGATGAGATAAAGTTGAGTATATAAAGGGAGATAACTAATGCGTGTTTTCTCCTTCATGTTATTGAACGGTTATTATGTAGTTACATGTTGGTTATATATATATATTATTTTCAGTGAAATACATTACATGAAATCTATAAGAATATTTTGCTATGTTGACAGGTATCCTAATTTCTGTCATGTTAACTCACACATGTAAATTATATACTTTGTTACTATTATTATTATTATTAATATTATTATTATTATTATTTTCATGACAATGTCAAAGTATGAAAAAAAGAGTGCCAGTAACTTTTTGCGCAAATTAGATGGGCATATGATGTTTGTGCCAGTGCGCATGTGCGTTTGAGAGAGAGAGAGAGAGAGAGAGACCTGTGAGAGAAAACATAATGCTGTTACCATTCTTATATCGATATTGGAACGGTACAGAAAAGTCTGTGATCTTTAATTCTCCCTGCTTGCCAAAACATTGCAAGCAGAATCCGGCATGAAATAGTTTTACTATTAAAATGGTGCTAATGTACTTACAAGTTGATTTTGTTGTTTTGATTGTTATAATCTTCTTACAGAGTTGTTGTATCTACATTATTTGACGGATTTTCCATTTACATTGACCTAAAAAAACAAAGTAAGGTTTACACTCGCTTCTATGGACCTGTTGGTCTGGATCATACCAGAGGTTTCTATTTTTCTATTAACAATGATTTTCCTAGAATGTTTTGGTGTTAGTTACAGGACTCTTTCAAAATAAATAGAAAAGTATTTTCAAATAAATGGCTCTTACGTTTTTCTGAGTCTAAACGTCATATCATGTTTCCACTTTTTGATTTACCAGGGGTTTTACCAAAAAGTACCCCTGGTGAATCAAAAATTGGGAACATGATAGTCACATACTTTCCATTTTTTCGGACCCTAGACCCAGAATTTATTAAATAGGAAATCTCTGGTAACACCGGTAGTAACTGGTTCGGTGTTGGATGGTCTGCTTGGCAGACTGTCTAGAGCATAGTGCCATAAAGACGTACCTCTAGTAAATTTGAGTCCGGTCTGAATTTAAGCCGATTCTTGAGAAATTTTGTTAGTTTACGAACGGAACAACGATGACCTCTTCCCGGATACGTTGTACCACACCAGTGGCCTTTTCCCAGGTATAGTGTAAGTAGGTTCTGTCCGCCACGATGTAACTGGAAAAAAAAAATGTTGAGTGTGAAGAAAAGCACCATTGAAGCAAATGGTTTAAAAAGTCCGGTCACGGCTCTTTCGGGTGAGACTCGAATCCGTGTCAGCCGCTAGTCTTGAAAGCAAAGAATTCTGTGCTTGCTCCAAAAAACTCGAGAAGATACAAAAGTCTAAAGCTTTAACTCTGGCTAATCCAGAAATCTAATAGGCTGTGCAGGCCAGATTGAGTATATTTTCAGACTTAAGTAAGTGTTTGACTTTTGTGGTGTCATGTCCTGGGCCCGAAATCACCAAATTTACTCAGTGCTCAAGCTCAAATAACTTTTCATTATTTCAAGGTAAAACACGCAAAATTTATTCTGTAACTGGACATGTTTGTATATTGACGGCATACAGTTGTAAATAATGATAAAAATCATTGCTCGTCTGAAGAAAACTGAGAAATACCATACAATTGTTAGAGTTCATACTTATATTTTCAGTACCGTACTCAACGTATTTATTTGCAGGAAAATCATAATTGTGACGCAAAAATTTATATGTGAGTGATGAAAAATAATAATATGTTTCCCAAACACTCAACCTAAAGTTTTATAAACGATTATATACTCAAAATAATGAAATAAAAATGAGCTTGAGTATTGAGTAAATTTGGTAACTTGGGGCCCTGTTTGCGATTGCCAGTCCCGATTATGACTGCACTAAAACAGGAAGTGTCAGTGCATTCTCTAAGACAGGAACTGACAGTAATTTGCTGAGACAGGAAGTGACATTACCATCGTTGAGACAAGACAGTACCTTCGTCGAGAACTCGGCCTAAAATGTGAAAATTACGACGCTTTCAAATTAGACTAAAAACCGAGTTCAAGTGTCGTGGTAAGTGTCATGTTTTTAATCTTTATGGGTTGTTATGTAATAAAAATCTAATATGAACTAAGACATTGCCTTATAGAGAGCGCAACTCAATCATTGTTGTATCATAACGTAACATTAAATGCATCGGGTTAGGAAAACCATATGCAATCTTAAGCAATCATTGTGGGAAGAACAATGGCGTCTGCTTCAACTCGCCGGACAGGTTTCAAGTTTTAAATGAAATTAGGAATAGTTTGTCTTTATTTTCTCTCTTATACTATTTGTTTCATGAGGTGAGTGGAGAAAGATGTTAGTTTGATTTGCTATAAATAATTTAATGAAAACATACTCCCAGAGTTCATTTCGGCACTACCGGAAATTGACCAGAGAAAAACGGTACCCAAAACGTTTCATTTGAATATATGCGTCAGTTTGAAGCGTCAAGTTGACGTGGTCCATCGGCAGATATCTTGACTGGAGATTTTTAGGCTCTACAGCGTACAGTTTCTGACACAGTTCTCTCACCTTTCTATGTTATGTACACGTGTTATCTATGAGTTCGCTTCGCGAACGGGCCGTAGAGTCGCGCTCTCTATTATGGGTTTACTTCGACTTTTCATCGAGGGCTATCATGTGAGCAGTGCTGTGTTCCTCATAGATCTACACAAGGAAATATAGTCCGATGTTTGAATTGAATTTTTACAGAAGAGCAAAATATTTTGATGAAAATAAAATTCATTAAGTTTGAATAATCTTTTGATAAAATGAAACATAAATCTACTTACTCCTGCCTTTTGAAATACAATTCTTGTGTGTCTGTACTTATTTCAACACTACGTAATGGGACTAATACATGTACCACGTGATACCTGATAGCGTTTGTGCGGGACTCTTGTTTCTAGTAGTGATGGAATGACGCTAACAGATGATATCCCGCGGTTACGTCATTTAAGCGATAAGATTACGTAGCATTACGTTCCATCACCATTGGAGATACTAGTACCGCACAAACGATATCGGTTATCACGTGATACATGAATTAGCCCCAGTAACATCTATTGATAGATACGGATTCTCGACAGGGTTAAATTTAGATTCTGGTATCTGTACTTATAAATTATGTTTTCTGACATTACTGCTATAAATTACATTTTTGGTTAAGTTTATATCAAGAAAGACACCTAGAACTGCTATAACATCCATGACACATTTTCCTTTGATTCCGTCGTGTTGCCCCCTATTAATGCATGTACATCACCAAAACTGAAATGAGAAATTGAACTGTTTAAAAGGAAATAGAATCTATATGCCTAACTTAACTGTCTTAAATGCATATATATGTAATGTATTTTTATCTTTCCCAGCATATCCTAATTTCTGGTCACATTACCAGAGGCGCTTCGTGACTACTTAACTTCGGTCGTTAGTCTCAGCTGCAAAAGTATACGGTTGATTACCTGTTTGTAATGCACTTTAAGAGTAATGACTTCGCATTTCCGACATGTTGTTTCGGCCAAATTCCGCGATGTACATGTAGTATAACGGGTCCCACAGTGGGAATTATTACTTCTCACTTCAAGCTTCGTATTAACATGTACATGTAAACTGAGATGAGAAATTGAAATTTTAGTGGTAGGCTAACTTAACTGTCCATATATAAATGTATTTAAGGTCCCCGGCCCTACTTCGCATAACAGCCAACATGGCCTGACTGTAGATTTAAATCGGCCAATATTACATGTTTTTTTTCAAAGCTGTAAACTCGAGTAGTAGACGTACTAATGTTGTATACAATGCCCATGCAAAAAAACAACTGTAAAGTAACGTCAAAATCTCGTTTGATGTTGTATAAAATCCCAAAGTAACGGCTCGTTTAAAATTGCAGATTTCTGCCCGAATGAGATTGGGCCCTACCGGTTGTTTTAGAGCAAAGCGGAAATACAGTTTACATTTTACCCTGCCTTTCTTTCAGAAATATTTTTTCTTGATTGGAAAATAGTTTAGTTTGATCCAAGGGTTATATTGTCAAAATAACAACCCATTTCGGTACTTTCAGTACTTTGATTAATTTACCGGGTGGTTGTAAATACAGAATTTTATAACATGACATTACATCCTGTAAACATAAAATTTACAACATAACGATAGGCATGACACCGATAAATTCATCACTGCAGATGCATAGGTCAATAGCACGAGTCAAAATGAGCGAGACGTAAAACGAGAGGGAAAGAAAAGTGCCTTGACTTTTAAATTTTAGCTCACCTGGACCTTTTTCTAGTTGTTCCGGTACGTCACGGTTCGTCATAATAGTATGAAGCTTTAAAGAAAATGTATCATACATAACTTCCGGTTAAGGAGTTTAACGTATAGGTAACAAGGAATATGTATTACGTACAGTAGAAGGTACCAGACATGAGGAGTAGCCTACAGGAAAGGCATAACACGTTACAAGAAAGAACATTTAACTTAAACTGAACCAAGATATCATCGAATGTTGTCAAGGCAGACATTACGAAACTGGAAGTTACCTAGGACACATTTCTGTTGACGACGCGTGATTTGAGTACAAGCTATTCCACAAAACTGAACGAAATGGAACAACTAGGAAAATTTCTAAACTAGGATTTCAGTAAAATTGGCTGTCGCTGACATACGTCAAAGAAGATACACGTTTAACTGACATCACTCCACCAATTAAAAAAAATGACCGCCACCATATGACTAAAAAAGTTGTGTGACGTAAAACAACATTAAAAATACAGCGGACATCATAAAGTAGAAAAGGAGTGACACTTTAAAGTTAGTTCTTGCTATAACGACCCCACTTCTAAGTGTCTGATTTCTGCGTCAAAAGCTGGTAACATCAGAAGAATCTTTGATATCCATACGTAGAAGAGAATCCAATATGTTAAACGTGCAGGGACTGATCATTAATCGAAAGTTATTCACTACTTAGAAAGGGATATCTGCTTACAAACTGCAATCGATTTGTTTGCACTTCAATGCATATGTCGGTTTCTCATGTAAGTATTCAATGTATATTTCCTGGCTATTCTTGTCAAGTATTTATGTAGCATTTAGAGGTTTATATCGGCTATAAATTGATAGGTACAAATAGGTCACATTTGTAATTTTCGCTTGAAAATTTACACTTGAACAGTATATCCGATCAGATTTAAATCGACAACATTTGTGTGTGTGTGTGTGTGTGTGTGTGTGTGTGTGTGTGTGTGTGTGTGTGTGTGTATGTGTGTGTGTGTGTGTGTGTGTGTGTGTGTGTGTGTTATACGTGATATTTTACGTCTTTAATTTTTTTTCATTTAAATGGATATATTACCAGCAACTAGGTTTGGTTTTGTGAAATTAAATTATGTCTAGATCTAAAGCATTATGGGTTTCTTTGACTAGATCTACGTCCAACGTTTCAAGAAAACCCGACCATGATTTCGTTTTTAGTGTTTTTGGCGTTATTGTTTGGCATCCTGCTAAATACTTCAACAACTTTAGAAGGAAGTTGCACAATTTTTTACCTCTTCATTGGACTTATCCGAACGCACAGTATTCACTTTATTGCGCTTGTCAATGAAATAGTCATTACTTGTTTAACGCCTTGTTTTGAATATGCCAAGACCTTTCAAGTTTCTAAGGCTTCGGTATCAGCCGAATATGTCATGGTTCAAACCTTTGCAAGGTTCTGGTCATCGTCCCAAGTCAGGGATTTCCGATCCACTCCATTACTCACACAACTTGACAGATTTACATTTCATATTTGGCGGTCACTGGTGGCGACATCTAGCGCCGATCTAATATTTCACTTAATTTGACCCAACACTGGCCCCTGGCATTAGCCAATGAAAAGACTCGTGGCAAAGCTTGTTCTTCGCTAGTATTCTGTGTTTACGTACTTTCCCTTCTGTCATGTGATCGATGCGTGATCGTTTGTTAGACGCATTCTGATTGGCGCATGAAAACGGTACCTGCAGCCAATGAAAGTCACAATATACAGGCCATATCTGTCAAGGTGTGTGAGTTACGGAGTGGATCGGAAAACCTTGACTTGGGAAGATGGGTTCTGGTATGGGCTGAATTTTCTGGTCCTTTAAAGTGTTTCAAAGCGTCAAAAAGATCGTTCGGAAAATCGGTCACCTGACACGTACGTGACGATTCACATGAGCTCTTGCAGGATACAGAGTTCCTGACTATCCACAACTAACCATGATATTGGCTCAGGTAGAGACATGCTTTCTCAAAAGTGATTGAGGCCCGATATTCAAGGGGTGAATAAAATTGCAAGAATCCGCTATCTCTCTAGAAGATAAAAAATCTACATTGTGTCTGCCCTGTACCTCTCTAAAAGATTATATAAAATTTACACTGTGTCTGTCCTGTACCTCTCTAGAAGATAATATAAAATCTACACTGTGTCTGTCTTATACCTCTCCAGAAGATAATATAAAATCTGCATTGTGTCTGTCCTGTACCTCTCTAGAAGATAATATAAAATCTACATTGTCTTTGCATTGTACCTCTCTAGAAGATAAAATAAAATCTACATTGTGTCTGTCCTGTACCTCTCTAGAAGATAATATAAAATCTACATTGTCTTTGTATTGTACCTCTCTAGAAGATAATATAAAATCTACATTGTCTTGTATTGTACATCTCTAGAAGATAATATAAAATCTACACTGTGTCTGTCCTGTACCTCTCTAGAAGATAATATAAAATCTACACTGTGTCTGTCTTGTACCTCTCTAGAAGATAATATAAAATCTGCATTGTGTCTGTCCTGTACATCTCTAGAAGTCTTGTACCTGTCCTGTACCTCTCCAGAAGATAATATAAAATCTGCATTGTGTCTGTCTTGTACCTCTCTAGAAGATAATATAAAATCTACACTGTCTTGTATTGTACCTCTCTAGAAGATAATATAAAATCTGCATTGTGTCTGTCTTGTACCTCTCTAGAAGATAATATAAAATCTACATTGTCCTGTACCTCTCTAGAAGATAATATAAAATCTACATTGTCTTTGCATTGTACCTCTCTAGAAGATAATATAAAATCTATCAAGTCTCTGTCTTGTACATATCTACAAGATAATAAAAAACGTAGAGTATATTGTAAATTCACACGACTGGTCATGTATTTTTATGACGGACCACGCCCCTCTATATCGACTCTGATCTTTCTAGTATCAGAAACGACACATACATAAGGCGATATTAACAACACATTTTCCCGTCATATCTCTGATAGAAGAAAATTAAATTTTGTTCCAATATAACTGATACAGGAAGAATTATGAAAACTGTTTTGTTGTGATAGCATATTTTCGGTCATTTTATTGATTAAAGCTCTGTACTTAAAGAGATTATTTTGTCAAGATACGTTTCCCCCACCAGAATCGAGATACCTGTTGGCACAAGATACTTGAATGCTCAACAGGTGGTTGAATGTTATTGCAAAACTCATTTTGGTTATAATTATTTAGCAAAATATACATTACGACGAAATTCATTTCCGCTTAGTTTATCAGCGATGTATAAAAAGATATGGGCTCATATTATATGTAACTGCCACACGCTTAAAATAAAAATATTTTGATGATCCGGGATAAAAACTAATCTTCCTTTAGCATCTATAATTCTAAAAGGATTGTTTATAACTAATGTGAATTATAAAAAGAAACAATCATTCAAAATATATATTTAATTTGCTACACCGGTAAACTCTACCGTGTTGAAGTAAAAAAAAATCATTCAGGGGAGATAACTCAAATACTACAAGCAACTATTCCAGTCCGAAATTCTGCCCCGATTTTATGTTACTTTTTATGTAATTTACCAAACAAAGGTAACTTAAATTTGGGGCCGAATTCAGCCGCAGGGTAAGAAGGCAAATCAGGGCGAGTACTTAAAAGTATTGCAGATGAAGTAACGCCGTTCCTGGTGTGTGTTTGACCTGGCAACCGATTTGCCTGACTTGTCATGAACCCAGTGAATGACCTTAATCTTACATATAGTCTATACTAAAAAAAGAAAGATAAATCAATCTGCAACCTATGTTAACTCATGAACCACCAAGCACACATTTGGGCTGTCCTATGTCATTGATTTACAGGAGGGCCCATTGTTTTTCAGGGGTTGATGAGTTAATATTATTCAACATGACGCAACAACAATTCATTCTTACCTGTAAGCCTGCTGACAATGCAACTTGGTCGTAATAATTTAATTTAATCAAATTAATCTGAAAAAAAACTAACCAAAGAAGACGATAACCAGGTCAATCAAATGTTTGTTGTAATACGTTGCTGTCGTTTTATTTATTTATTTATTTATTTATTTATTTGATGGTGATGGATTATTTTGTTGTTCGTTTATTATGATATTTTTTTAACACAGCAGAGGAGAAGGACTAAGAACTTGTATTACAATAATTGATGAATTATTCAACTTTGTGGGTGGGAATGTTACACTGAAAACCAAATATTCGCCATTATTTGAAATTAATTTATAAATAAATAAGCGAGGTTGAGAGAGAGAGAGTTACATATCAAGGATTTGGCTGCGTTAGCGAAATTTATTAAAGGACCTTTAAGTCTCTGGAATACATCATGGCCAAAAAGTTCAATGACTTGAGTTTAATTGTCATTTTATGTTGAAGTGTTTAGTTGTTGTTAAAATATGTACGTCAGTTATACTTTGACCGGAAGATAAAAAAAAGATAAAGTCGTGTTTAAATTATGCTCATATTATCGGTGAAATTGACACTGAGCTGCATAGTTTATACTACAGCAGGGTGACAAAAGAGAGGAAATATTTTTCACTATATATATTATATATAACCACATTTTTCAAAACATTGAGAGTTCATTTCTGAAGCAAGTTTGATAGACTCAAAATATCTAATACTTTCATTGTATATTTGCTGATAATGTTAACATTTTCTTTTTCAAGATTGAGCAATTTTAACAAAAATTCAGTTATTGACGTAACAATTCCTTTTTTATGCATAATGAAAAGAGACATTAAAATTTTGTATCCCGCAAAACCTATCTACGATGGCTGGTTTAGGACAAATAAATTATTTTATTTTATCACATTATAACGAGATAGCATTTCGTTATAAGGAGATAATTAAGCCGTTACAACGAGAAACTAACTCGGTATAACGAGATAATTAAGTCGTTATAACGAGAAAACTATCTCATTATAGTTAACTATCTCGTTATAGTTAGAAATTGTCAAGTCGACTTATTAGAAGGCATATTTATCAAAACTTGTTTTATTTGTTGTTGATGTTTAACGTCTTGGATTTCCAATCAGGACATATTTCTCTCATATGGAGACGTCATCTCAAATGCGGCAATGTCATTGATAATGGCGAAGAAAATTGCAAATTTTGGCCTAATGATCCATATCGGCACTTACGGTTTAACGTCCCACTCAGGAATATTTCTCTCATTGAGGCCTATGCTCGGCACTTACGGCCATTGAGCAGCGAGGGTTCTTTTTTTTTTATTAGTTTTCGTGCTTACTTACTCTGTCAGAGCTGTAGTTTATTCGCTTCTCGATGGAAAATGACAAAACCTCATACAATGTTTAGTATAGCAAGAGAGCCGGCATGGCTCAGTCGGTATCGCTTGATCGTGAGGTCGTGATTTCGAGTCCAGCCGGCGGCAGGTTGGTTTCCTGTCCTTCGGAATGAGACAGTAAAAACCGAGGTCCCGTGTCACAGTAGGTGTCGGCACGTTAAAGAACCCTCGCTGCTCAATGGCCGTAAGTGCCCAGCATAGGCAATTGAAAGCCCTTCACCGGCATTGCATATGAGTGGGACGTAAAACAACAATACAACAACAACAACGTTAGAAAAATGCTTAAACGTGCATTAAATTGTATAAATTGTTCCCCTTAAAATGTTGAGTGCGTTTCTGGTCGTTTTTTTTATTGATAGAAAGGTTTTTTTTATTTTAGGGTGGACACTAAATTACAAATAAAACTTGGAATGTCCTTTTAAATTGTGCAGAGGTGAGGAAAATGTCTGGAATGATTTAATAGCTATGCTTTGTGACTAATCGTCGATATCGGTGAGCGTAGATTAGAGATCAAATTTAAAAAAATGATTCATATTAAATCATTTTTTTATATATATACATGACTGTATGTTATTATATAGACTATAAACATTCCGTATCACTCGAAGTGAGAGGAATAATGACCCCAAAGTACCGGGTAACGGACTCAATTGACCTATAGCATGAGTTATGGATTTTTTTTTTAAAGAATGTCATTTTTCCACTTTCCTTAATTTCATGGTAAAATAAATATATTTTAGATATATAACAAAATATCATTATACCGGTACTTGACTGAATCTTCACCCGGAAAGTTAGTTTTCGTGTGCCTTTTTCTTTAAAATTAGGGCTGGTGACCTATGACCAAAAATGTGACTGACAAGTTGCAAAATATTTTCATCTAAAATAAAAGTTTCATATTTTATTCTGAAAATTCATTATTATTTTTTTTTTTTGTGTTTCTGATCACTTTTTGAGTCTTCATTTGAAAACATTGTGATGTTTCTTGAGAACACCAAAGTCGTAAATTCAGGGTTTTTTTTTTGGCAGTGTCTGTAACGATAATACTACTGAATCATGGGAAGGAACCCAGCTCAGAGCAGATGTCAATCTCTTACACTGAGTTGTTGGTCCTTACACTCCTCAACATTCTCTGTCAACGTCTCGACTTTTGCCAGATTCTGGCAAAATATATAAATATCCTATAGACTTTGCTCTTTATAAGATATCGGTCTTTTTACATAAATATTTTAGTGCTGACATAGAAAAAAATACTACTTGAGGTGAAAATACTTTTTAAACATAGATATAAATATAGGGACTATATTTTGGCGAAGAGTTTCCTTACTCTGTATGATTTGGTTTTATATACATTCTGTGGGTTAGGCGACGACCACTCCTCAACAATGCAAGGACCGAAAACTCTGTGTAAGAGATTGCACGCACTTGCGATCGAGAACTCTGTATAAGAGATTGACTTGCATAGAGACATCGCCATCTATTGTTGAAGCGCAACAAATTTTGACTTGTTCTTTGCTGCAATTAACAAATGTCGTTGCAGTGCCGCGCGCGCATGTGTGTCTGTGTACGTGTGTGTGTGTGTGCGCGCGCGCGTGTGTGTGTTCTTAAATACGTGTCACGTTTACCGTGTATTAGGACGGTGGTTAGTCCAAGAGACTAGTGACTTTCACTTCTTAACCCGAGCATTTGGCGAAAGTACGGTCACTGCTTTTGATAAAAAGTCTAAAGTAGGAATCTAACCCAAAAACTTCGGGACGAACGCTATGCCGCTAGACCATGCAGCACGGGCGATCTAACTGAAAGTAAATTATATACAGTATATATTATTGTAGGGTTAAATGAGCGGTAACCACAAAACAGCCATAAAACAAGAGAACTAAAGAAATTTAAATGTTTTAAATGTGTTGGATTAACACCGATATTTAATCAAATAAGTAAACTGTTCTTTACGAAAAGTTTATTAACCCTTTTGAAGCTATTTTTCCCGCATAACATGAAAATGTATACGGGCTACTAGCCATGAAAACAAGAAACTTGCTGAGATGATTTTGTAAGAAGTAGAAAAAGTTTATCTTATCTATGACAGCTTCTCACCAGAATGAAAACTATCAGCAAACATTTGCTCAAGTTTTGTATCAGCACAACGACCTCCGGATCAAGTTCGGGTACAGATCTGGGAGGGGAATATTATCGCCTCGAAAAGAAGACAAAATGTTAATTTGTCGTCTTTCGTCTTTTCGCCCCGAAATAACGAAAAGTCGACATGGCACAAATCAGCCACCAGATGAAACAGACCAAACTGGACCTACAATCTTTCTCTGTGTACATATTATTTGTTACGATCGACCAGGTATATTTACTGACACGGAATAGCGTCAGTAGGTCGAAATTCTGACTTGATTTAAAATTACTTTTTTAGTATAATCGAGTTTAAACAAAATAAAAAGTAACTTTAAATCGTGACAGAGTTTCGACGTAAAGTGTCGTGTGCTGTAGACACAGACATTTATATAATTTTTTAAATCGACAAATTATTGCCTCCAGCCCCTTGTTTTCGATGAGCGTGGTCAATTTCGGGAATGTAGAAACTTCCCATGTTGATGGAATATAAATATATTAAAGGATTGATCGGAAGATTGCGTCCCTTGATACTGTAGCCTACTATCAATTGAACCTTCACAGCTGGTTAAACCAAAATATATGCGCGTGATGTGTAAATTTCGCGTGTGAAATAGATCGAATACATGTCTTTTATTAGTATTTTTATTGCGCTCAAAGTTATTAAAACTATATCTGAGCAAACACCTGGGTAACCATTTATAGGCTGGAAAGTTTATTTTAATGGAGTTATTATGAGATAACAAGAATATTATTGTGTGACGTTTTATAGCCCATAATTGTCGCAGGTTGATAACTGACAAATGAACTATAGCCGAATAAAATACACATCAAAGAAGCCCACATTTCCGAGTTCAACACAGATCTGGTAACAACACAGTCATACACGATTAGAAATGGTTTTATTTAGCGATATATTAAGTGCGGGTATAATACATTTCCAGGTTTCTCATTATTTACCTTTATACTGCTAAATTATTTTAAGAGGCCATTAAAGACGTTGTACTGTAGATCATGGGTTTAAAGTATGTTTGCGTTTTGAGTGCACCAGAGTCATTGGAGATCGATCAGGTTGTTAAGCACGAGTTCACCATTTAAGTACATGTGTAGGTAAATCTGTATCATATGGCGTGTCCGAGATCCAGAACGGTTCAGAAAATACAGCGCTCTAATCATGTGACTTTCAGAAAAATTAGGGCACTTTTAATAATACGAATTAAACCATGGTGCTGATACATATACGTGATAATATGTTGTTGTAAATCGGATTCCAGAGAGAAGAAAATGAGCCAGGTAAATGTCTGTGGATGAATGACATACATGTATAACATTTAATCAACTTCCCAATAAAAATATGAACCTACAATTGTATGGGGCGCCGTTTTACATTTTAATATCATTTAGTGATATCATTCTTTCGAATAGATGATATCACTCATTCAGTAAGTGATATTATCAATTCAAATAGGTGATATCACTTATCCGAATAGGTGATATCATTTTTAAAAATTCCTAAGTTATATCACTTATTCGAATGAGTGATATCACTTATTCGAATGAGTGTTATCACTTATTCGAAATGATTTAGTTATATCAACTATTCGAATAAATGATATCACTTATTCGAATGAGTGATATCACCTATTCGTTTTGTAAAGTGATATCACCTATTTGAATAGGTGATATCACTTATGAATCAATGCCAGTAAATGCTCCCTACACAAAAATTAAATATATTCCTGGGTCTAACAGAAATTAGAGTTGGGCCATCTTGGGCATTATAATTTTTTATTTATTTTTCAGTTATCTTACATTTGGTCTAAATAATTATATAGGGTGATAGGGTGTTATCCCAACAACGTATTGCAAATAATATTGTCTGTTGGAGAATATCGTCCTTAGCGCTTTCTTCCATATATAAAGGCCAACTGATATTCACTCCGGATCTACATTAATGGCAGAAGCATCAGGTTTATACTGTTTGCAAATTTGAATAGGTGATATCACTTATAAAAACGTACAAAGTGACATCACCTATTCGAATAAGTAATATCACCTATCTGAATGGGTGATATCACCTATTCGAATAGGAGATATCACTTATTCTTTTTTACAAGTGATATCACTTATTCGAATGAGTGATATCACTTATTCGAATAAGTGATATCACCAATTCGAATAGGTGATATTACAATTTGTTTGTATCAATTTGTTTGAATAGGTGATATCACTTATTTGGTATTCCAATCGGTGTAATCACCCATTTGAATAGGTGATATCACTTATTTGGTATTCCAATCGGTGATATCACCCATTTGAATAGGTGATATCACTTACTGAATGAGTGATATCACCTATTCGAATAAATTATATCACTAAATGGTATTAAAAACTGAAGCGTATTTAGGTCTATGATACGCCGTCACTGACACTGATGTAAACTTTGAGTCAAACCAGGAGTATACACGTAGCCAACAACTCTATGATATAGGAAAGTATATATGAGTTGAATGTTAAGGTCACTAGGTTCACAAGAGGTCAATAGTATAAAATTGGAAGTAAGGTAACACATCCAGGTTCTGTTATAAATATAACTTTTATAAGCATCAGTTCGTTACGTACATGTATATGTGTACTTCAATTAGGTATATGCACACATCATTTATGTATGTGTGTACATTAGTTAGGTATATCTAAATTATCAGTTAGATATATATGTGAAGCATCAGTTAGGTATTATTATATGAAGTATCAGGTATTATGATGTGGAGCATCAGTTAGGTATTATTATGTGAAGCATCAGTTAGGTATTATTATGTGAAGTATCAGGTATTATTATATGGAGCATCAGTTAGGAATATTTATGTGAAGCATCAGTTAGGTATTATTATATGAGGTATGAGTTAGGTATATAAATAAAGTTAGGTATTATTATGTGAAGTATCAGTTAGGTATTATTATGTGAAGTATCAGGTATTATTATGTGAAGTATCAGTTAGGTAATATTATGTGAAGCATCAGTTTGGTATTATTATGTGAAATATCAGTTAGGCATATGTAAATCATCAGTTAGACCTGTAACATGTGAAGCTCTAGTTATGGATATGTAAAGTATCTGTTAGTTATTATAATGTGAAGTATCAATAATGTATGTGTGAAGCATCAGTTAATATGTGAAACATCAGTTAGGTATATGTGATGCAATACTTAGGTATATGTGAAACATCAGTTACTGAGGTATATTCAAATTATCATTTAGTTATCATTATGTGAAATATCAGTTAGATATACAATTATAAATTATAAGTAAGTGGCACCAGCTTCATAGTATATAATACAGATCAGTATAAGGATGTAAGTTGTAAATAAGATGAGTACTCATGTTTTGTATAAGTAGGCTAAGTACAGCTGGGTCATTTTAGTTCACCGGGTTCATTAGAGGTCAATTAAGGTGTTGTTAAGTCGTAAAAGTATTCCATTTACATTCTACGTGTTCATCATAAGTACACCAGTATCAGTAAAGGCCTATGGAGAGGTTGTGAAGTGACAGGCACGTTTATAGCGTCAGTGGTATTATAACGTCAACATCATTTGAGGTCGAGCGTCCGGTTCATCGGCGGTCGATGGAGATGATAGAAAGTGTGTGTGCGTCACTTAAGTATAATATACGAGTATATGAAGCGTTGTTAATGTACCAGGTTCATAACGGGTACTCACATGCTGAATCCAGGTTTATCAGGAGTTGATAAAGAGGTGAATAAAGTTTTCAATTGCAAAAAGACCCTAAGTAAAGGATTAATTATAGATTTCCAATTTACAGCGATTTTTGTTTATTTTCTATGGTTTTTACCCCAAAACTCCTAAGTGGCCAGAGTGCTAATTAAACTCAATTTGTAGCATTTTTGATAGGCGTTTTAAAAAACATATTCTTCATCGAACAATATTGGTAAAAGCTGTTGTTATAAGTGGCTTAAAGCGATATAAGCTGTTACAATGATTATTTTTGTCCCCTGACATTTAGTTGAGAATATGAAATAATGTGTGTTCAAATACATTATCAAACACGTGAAACGTTGTAAAAGATCTTCTTTTCGAAGTTTTTTGTTTTATTAGAATTTAAGTTTTCCCGTACCTTAAAGTCCAGCTGTATTTCCGTATGCAATGACCTTTCAGATAAACTCTTTCGCCATATCAAATGTACTTCGTAATTCGGTCAGGGGATCTCGGTCCTTTACGCTGTCGGACTATGTTAAAGTCGGCCGATTTTTATGTGTTTTATATTTACTTTTAAAATACATGACGTGATTTTTATTGGAAAGTGCATGTATTATGTAACATATATGCTTTTCAATACTATTTAAGATACATGAAGAAAGTCGGATGAATATATGAATAAATATATCTGGGCCCGAAGTCACCAAATTTACTCAATACTCAAGTTCAACTTTTATTTCATTATTTTGACTATAAAATTGTTTACAAAATTTTTGGATTTTAGTGATTAGGAAACGTATTATGATTTTTAATTATTTACATATAAATTTTTTGCGTCACACTTACGATTTTCCTGTAAAAAACGAAATAAATACGTTGAGTACGGTACTCAAGATTTGAGTACGTACTCAAATATTTTTTTAATATATCTGAAGTTTTCTTCAAATGAGCAATAATTTTTATTATTATTTACAATTGTATGCTGACAATATACAAACATGTCCAGTTACAGAATAAAGTTTGCATTTTTTACCTTAAAATTGTGAAAAGTTAGTTGAGCTTGAGTATTGAGTAAATTTGGTGACTTCGGGCCCGGATCACTTAAAGCAAATTTTCCGATCTTTAATGTTACCCTGAATGTTGACATTGACAAAATCAAAACAATAAAACTGTGAAAAGTATGCGTACCTCATGCTTTACAGTATTGCCGCCATGTCCGGTGGTGTTAGGCAGTTCATGATCATATGTGTCAAGAATGATAGAGCCGAGAATGCAATGGGACGAGTTAAAAATTGGTCGAGATCACCCGATATACCGTGAACAATTTCAGAAACGAATGTTTTGAAACGAAGAAAAATACCAACTTTGCCTGATTTAGGTATGAAATGATGATGTACGAAAATACACTCAAAGGGTAATAAGAATAGAATATATATTAACTGCAAATAGTACGTGTTTATTGGACACTATGTAATCTTCGTAAACATTTACCGAAAGTTAATTTGTAATGCTCAAAGTAATGGCGGTCAAACAACAACTGATATTACGGGTTACGTTTGGCAAGATTGTTACAATTTTACACATGCATTTGTTATTCTAACCACCAGATGGTCTCTTTGGAATATATATGAGATAAAATATTACATAAAATGGGCATGTATTATTTTTCACCTACGACAGCTCATGTCGCTTTAAAGTCTAAACCTTTTATTTTTACAAATTTCTGTTTCAAAAATTTCTTTTTTACCCCAGAATACCAAATGTGTACAGTTTTATCATTTGCAATAATTACCATGCATCCATTACTTTCATTGCAACAGATGCAATAACTAAAGATTAAGCGAGGTTTTGCAGTTTTCTGCTACTTTTGTTAATTTTCATGGTTTTTACCCCAAAACACAAATTTTAATAAAACAAATCATTGTTTATTGTAATCATACTTATCATTTAAGCTATCTACCATACAATTATTACTTTAATTGCAAAAGGACCTTAAATGAAGATTTAATTGTTTTATATTTTCAATTTTCAGCAATTTTTCTTTATTTTCTATGGTTTTTATCCCAAAACTCCTAAGTGGCAAGAGTGCTAACAAAGCTCAATTTGTAGCATTTTTATATACTTTCTGAAAAACTTACCCTCCATAAACAAGTGGCTTAATGTTTAAAACTTTTTTCACAGATTTCTGTTTACCCCAAACACCAAAGTAAAATATTCATGGTTATTAAATGGGTCAATACTTGTCATTTAAGATATTTACTATGCAACCATTACTTTCATTGCAAAAAGTGGCAATAAATAGAGGATAAATTGAGGTTTTCCAATTTTCAGCGATTTTTGGTAATTTTATGTGGTTTTTACTCCAAAACTCCTAAACGCCCCAATGGCCAATGTCTCATTTTGTTGCATTTTTGATAAGCTTTCAGAAAAACATAACCTCAAAATTTCCCCCTGGGGGCAAACACATTACCCAGGGGACTATCGTGTTCATCCAATATACAAACGGATAATTGAGAAACACTCTTTTAACATATAACACACTATCGTATTAAGTACCTGTAGAACTCGCGTAACCACTTACCTTGAACTAGATTTATACCCGACACGGAAAACGACCCAGAAAAAATCCGATCATTTGTACTTCTCTGTATTACCTGTTGAAGAGAGGATATATGTGAAGTTGATTCAAATTACAAAACTTATACTAGAGTTTGTGTTTCCCTTTATTCTCTTTTTATATAAAAATGTCAAGAATTCTGGATGTCGGCAGAACTCGAGTTATATCATAATTAAAACAGCTACTAGAATATCAGAGATATTTACCTGCCGCACCGGAAAAAGTACATGTACAATGAATTCACTTTGATGTGATCAAAATATTTGATTTGGATTAATGTTCTTGTTTAAAGCTGCCACCTATAGGGGATTTTATAAGTAGAAAAGAGGATGATATATCAAATGTATCCCGTCTGAAATCTTGTAACCTGAATTTTTTGTTTTTAAAAAAAAAGTAATTTTAATCCAAAATTAAGATATTAATTCACATAAAAATTGTGTATCCATTTTTTTTTTCGTTCACAGGAAGCCGGTGTAACCCAGGAAAGTCCCTCCCATAGAATAAAAATACAAAAAAAATAATAAAGATAAAATTTAAAATAAAAAAAAAAAAAAATATAATAAAAAAAAAAAAAAAAATAAATATAAAAAATTAAAAAAAAAAAAAAGTAATAAAAAAAATAAATAAAAAAAAGAAAAAAAATAAAAAAAAAAAAAAAAAATTAAAAAAAATATAAATAAAAATAAAAAAAAAAAAAAAATAAAAAAAAAAAAAAAATTTCTCGGAGTAATTATCAGTTCTACGTAGAAGTCATACTCGGACACATTTACCCAATTACCAGAAAATTAACCCATTTTTCATGTCAATTTTTACGTATTTAGAAAAGGCCTATTTCGCAAGAAAAAGATGGTAACTATACAATGCCATGGTTACCTAAAGTGACCTTGGATGCGTTCAAGATCGTAAATTTAACGAAAGTTTTCGTACATTTATTTCCTTGGAGCAGTGCTAAAAAACACGAAAACTACCATATGCATCTTGAACACGGCCCATATCATGTTTAGGCCTGCTGTATACATCATCTCCGAGTTGATGTTCCCTTCCCTTAAACTGTATGGGGTTACTTTTTCACGGGACTAATGTTGAAAACTGGGTCATTATCTAGGATTCCCAGGTAAGATTTACCTCGGTAGCTTTTCTGAGGCGGGTTTCATGTTACAACGGTAGTCTTATAATTACTTTCAACGTTTTTTGTCGGATAATTATCACCCGATATAAACTGTTGAAGGCAAATGATTTGAACCAACGAAGGCTTATATTATAGAACTACATTGTAGTTATACCGGCTTCTAGATCGTAAAGTTGGAAGTTGTGAATCTAAAGTTAAACTCTCTCATACACAAAGTGCCGCTTGTCATAGAACATAAGTATAACAAAAAGTCCGTTTGCTCTTTATTGAAACTGGGGTTTAGTCATTTTTTTTTGCAAAAACTACGTAAGTTATATAACCACAGGTAAAACACATAAAATAAATGCATCATAATGAATAATAGGGGAGAAAATCAAAGAAACCATTCAAAAATGAATGAAAATTACAAAGTCTAAAAAGACGTCAAAAACGCGTCAAAAATTTATTTTCCGATTTCAACGAAATTAACCAACTTGAACCATACATCTATGTAGATCACTCAGATACAGTTAGTTTTTCAATTCATGCAGCAGTTCTGGAGAAGATTTTCAAAGAGGGGTACCCCCTGTGGCCTCTTTTGCCCCACCCTGGATCCAAAATGAAAAAACTTGGTACAGGAGCTTGAGTACTTGCTTCCTATAAAGTTTCATCAAAATCCCTTCAACGGTTTTGGAGGAGAAGTCGAAAATGTGAAAAGTTTACGGACAGACGGACGGACGGACAGACAGACGACGGACAAAAGGCGATCAGAAAAGCTCACTTGAACCTTCGGGTCGGGTGAGCTTAAAAAACATCAAGTCTATTAATTGTTCATAATGTTGACTAATAGACCATTTTCAAGTTCTTACGAAATCCGTTTTTGGATCCGGATATTTCTTGCGCCGCCTTAACTTTGTTAGCCCTAGCTATTTCCGGTATGTGTATTTGCGTCGATCAAGAAATAAAATGCTTAATTTCATACAATAAATAAAAATGTCACAATATTCCATGTTTGGTATAAACTCCCCTCCACCACCGATCCCCCGCACCCCCCCCCCCCACCACGCACTCCACGCCCACGCTCCCAAACAACCCCACCCCCCCCAGACCCCCACACAAAACACCCCTCTATCGCCCCAAACTCCCCACCCAGACCGCCCCCCCCAGCCCACTTCCAGAAAGCCATCAAGCCACTTCCCCCCCCCCCCCCCCCCTGCCCCCCCCCCCCCACAGTCCCCCCGCCGTCTCCAGCACAACCCCCCACGATCACCACCCCCGCAGCCTACGCCCACCCACACACCATCCCCCCTGCCCCCCCCACCCCGCACCCCCACCACACCACCCCACCTCCCCCGCCCCTCACCCCCCCTCAAAGACCCTTTACCCCCCCCTCCCGACATCACCCAACGCAAAAAAACCATACCCCCGCCCCCACCCAACTCTCCCCAAACCTTCCCCTCCCCACCGCCCCCCCTACATACCCCCACCCCCCCCCCCCCCCCCCCACCGCCACCCACTCCCCTACCCAACCCAAGCCGACCCTAACCCCCCCCCCACCTCCTCCCCCCAGCCCCTCCCCAACCCCCCCGCCCCTTATCCCATCCCCCCCCCAAACCAACAACACACCCGTACCCCCCACGGAACCCCACCTCACATCTACCCCTATCCTTCTCGCACCCCCCCCCCCCACGACCCCCACCCCACTCCCTCCACCCCCTCAACCGCCCACGCACCCAACAGGCCTCTCCCCCTCAACCCCCTCCAAGCCGCCCCCCCACCGCCACCCCCAGCCCCCCCCCAACGAATACCAACCCCGACCCCCCAATCTCGGCCCCCTCATCAACCACCCCCACTACCCCCCCCCCCACCCCCACCAAACCAACCGACAACCCCCCCCCACCCCCTACAGCCCCCCCCCACCACGATGTCCCCATCCCCCTCCACCCCACACCCCCCTAAACTTACAGCTCCCACCTTCCTCCCCCGCCCCCACCCCATACCCCCCCCCCCCCCCCCCCCCCCCATCTCCCCCGCACCCCCCCCCCCCCTCTCCCCCCCACCACGCCCCTCACACTCCCCCCCCCCCCACCCCCCCCCCCACACCCCCACCCCCCCACATCATGGCATTCCCCCAAGACCCACCCCCCCATCCCCCGCCCCCCCACCACCCCACCCCCCCCAGCCCCTCCTTAGCCTCCACCCCCCTATCCCCCCAACCCCACGCCAGCCCCCACCCGCCTCCCACCCCCCAGCCCCCACAGGAACTTTAGGTTCATACGCCATCAATGGCATCATAGACTGCCACCACTTCTTACCAACACCGAACACCACGACATCGCTACCACCCACGTCCCCCAATCCCCGCCTACCCCCTCCCAACCCCCCAAAAAACCAGTAACCCAAAAAACCTACTAAACGCCCCCTGCCCAAACGTGCACTCCCCCTTCGAGTGTGACCCACACCCAAGCCATTAACCACACCCGATCCCAAGTGTCAGTCGTACACCTCTCTACCCATTAACGCCCGATAACTGTGTCCCAAACATATCCATATGGCGTCCAGATCACAAACCCACCGCCACCACCCCTCATCATCAAGTATCCCGGCCCCTCACCTGTTAACTCGGCCTGCATGACAACTCAACTCCGCGTTGATATCCCTTCCCGTACAACTGTATGGTGAATACAAATAACACCATTGAGGGCCGGTTGGTGTAAAGTGAGGGAAGGACAACAACTTGAAGTCAAACAGGTTCATACTCTAGGATACCCAGGCTAAGATTAACCTCGGAAGCTTTTCTGACGGAAATCATGTAACACCGTATCGTCTTAACAATTAACTTTCAACGTTTTTGTCGGCTCCAAAACACCCGAACGTAACACTGTAAGAAGGTCAAATATTTGGAACCAACGAAGGCTTAAATAATAGAACTACATTTGAAGTAATACCGTGGCTTCTAGAACGTACAAGTTGGAAGTTTGTGAATCTACCGATAAACTCTCTCATACCCCAAGTGCCGTGCTAGTACCAAAGAACATAAGTCTAACAAAAAAGTCCGTTTGCTCTTTATAGACACTGGGGTTTCGTACATTTATATATTTTGCAAAAACTACGTAAGAAAATATAACCACAGGTAAAACACAAAAAATAAAATGCATACAAAATGAATAATAGGGTAGAAAAACAAAGAAACCATTCAACAAATTAATTAAAAATTACAAGTCTAAAAAGACGTCCAAAACGCGTCAAAAATTTATTTTCCGAATTTCAACGTAAATTAACCAACTTGTAACCATACATCTACGAAGAACACTCAGATACAGTTAAGTTTATTTCAATCATGCAGCAGTTACAGGAGAAGAATTTTCAAAGAGGGGTACCCCCGAGGGGCCTCTTTTGCCCCAACCGAGGATCCCCAAATTGAAAAAACTTGGTACAGGAGCTTGAGTACTTGCTTCCTCATAAATTTCATCAAAATCCCTTCAACGGTTTTGGAGAGAAAGTCGAAAATGTGAAAAGTTTACGGACAACGGAATGGAACGGACAGACAGACGACGGACAAAAGTGCGATCAGAAAAGCTCACTTGAACCTTCGGTCTGGTGAGCATAAAAAACATCAAGTCTCTTAATTGTTCATAATTTGACTACTAGACCATTTTCGTAGTTCTTACTAAATACCGTTTTTGGATCCGGATATTTCTTGCGCCGCCTTATACTTATGTTATCCCTAGTCATATTGTTTCCGGTATGTGAAATATGCGTCGATCAAGAAATAAAATGCTTAATTTCATACAATAAATAAAAATGTCACAATATTCCATGTTTGGTATAGAGTGTAAACGTTAACGTAAATTTGTTTTTGACATAAGTACACTAGTGACAATAATTTGCCCTTCAAATATAACTGCATTTTATTTCTTGTTCACTGCAAAGACACAAACCGGAAATCTCTAAGGCTAACGAAGTTGAATCGGCGCATGAAAAACCCGGATCCAAAATCGGATTACGTAAGAACTCGAAAATGGTCTATTGTTTTAAATTCATATAATTTACCTATCGCTAAATGTCCGACATAGCTCTCAATTTGCATTTCGGGCGTCATTCGATTGTGACGTCATAAACACGCAAATGTTGACGAACCATTTAATTGTGACGTCATATTGGAAAAGTCTGCGAAAAGGTGGCATGTCAGGCCTTTCGAGAAGGGTAAATTATAAACAGATTACATGAACCAAATAAATGTATACATGTACAGTTTACAGTTTATGACGTCATCAGACCATTCATAATAAAGCGCACCGAATCAAAATGTCACCTGACCAATGCAATCCATCATGTTAGCAGATAAATCGTTCGTTAGTACTACAAAGTGATACGGATGGATGGGAGGATGAAAAAGAAATATTTATACTTTAGTTTTTTTAAATGATTTAGTTACTGAAAGTCACATCTGTTGCTGCAGGAAATTCTATAGTGGCCGTTTGATTATATCATGGAACTTCATCAGATGTTTATCACATTCCTTTACCGTACACGCAAGGGGTGTGAAAGTTCATATCAAATAAAGCTCGTGTTGCTGCCGTGTGAAATCTGATATAAATAGAGCAGTTTTTAGTGTAAACATTCTGTATTGTGTGTGTGCTTACTTGTTTAAAGAAATGTTAATTTGAAGAGTGAAATTTTTATATCTGATTTTGTTAAATTCTCTCTCTCTCTCTCTCTCTCTCTCTCTCTCTCTCTCTCTCTCTCTCTCTCTCTCTCTCTCTCTCTCTCTGATGTTCAAAAATGCGAGGAAGGTCTAGATAGTTGTTAAATATTACACCAGTTCCACTCTAAACTTAAAAAAATATACAATAGCTTTGGTTGAGTGAATGGCATAAATGTTTACATTATTTGGATTTCTCTTTATGGTGTAAAACTGAAGTCTGCGTAGGTAAAAAGCAGTTCAAAAAGTCCCTGTCAAAGGTTGTGCTGGGGTCATTATGTTAGCATTAAAACGTAAATTTCATATTCACGTGGCGTTGATGATCATATTAAACCAATCAGGCAATCACCTAACGATCCAGGACATATAAATCTCATACATGACAATTTTGCTTCGTAGTCTTGGGCCCGAAATCACCAAATTTACTCAATACTCAAGCTCAACTTTTATTTCATTATTTTGACTATAAAATTGTTTATAAAACTTTTGGATTTTAGTGATTAGGAAACATATTATGATTTTTAATCATTTACATATAATTTTTTGCGTCAAACTTATGATTTTCCTATAAAAAACGAATAAATACATTGAGTACGGTACTCAAGATTTGAGTACGTACTCAGACATTTTTAAAAATATTTCTGAAGTTTTCTTCAAATGAGCAATATATATTTTTTTTATCATTATTTACAATTGTATGCCATCAATACACAAACATGTCCAGTTACAGAATAAAGTTTGCATGTTTTTACCTTAAAATCGTGAAAAGTTAATTGAGCTTGAGTACTGAGTAAATTTGGTGACTTTGGGCCCTGGTCGAGTCATGGACTAAACATCGAATCTCATCTCGATTGACCTACAATCCCTCTCCGTTTCCGATTGTCATCTTCTTTCGAGGTTAATAAAGGGATCGTAGTGAGCGCAATGTAGTTACTGAATCATTCAGGTTTGATAGGCAACGGTGTATTCGGAATGTATCAAACCCTTTATCGTTTCAGAGAAAGTTAACTCTTTCAACCCTACACACCACAATAGGCTAGTCTAAACAATATAATAGAGCATTCCATTTAAATGTTTAAGGGTGAAAGGGTTAAGTATGCGCTCATTTCAAATAACGATCATCTACACATAATTGTTACGATTTCTCATAGTCAGCGATTGATTACATTTCTCACACTTGTATTTAGTTTTGTATTGTCTGTAGCCAACAGCACTATAATGACAAGTTGCAACTCAAAATGCCTCTATATGTACAACAGTGCACTGCGGATGGCGTCGTAGCAAGGGGCGAGACAAGGAAATCCCTAACTTACATTTCTATGGGGCGCCGTTTTACTTTTTAATACCAGTTAGTGATATCACTCTTTCGAATAGGTGATATCACTTATTCAATAAGTTATATCACCTATTCGAATGGGTGATATCACCCATTGGAATACCGAATAAGTGATATCTCCTATTTGAAAGAGTGATATAATCTATTCGAAGGAGTGATATCACTTATACGAATAAGTGATATCACTTATAAAAACGAATAAGTGATATCACCTATTCGTATAAGTGATATCACTCTTTCGAATAGGTGATATCACTTTCAAATCGGAGATATCACTTTATACTTTTTATAGGTGATATCACCTATTCGAATAAGCGATATCACCTATTCGAATAGGTGATATTACTTTACAAAACGAATAAGTGATATCATTCATTCGAATAAGTGATATCACTTATTCAAATTTGGAAACAGTAAAAACCTTATGCTCCCCATTTCTTCCATAAATGTAGATCTGCAGTGAATATCACTATATGTATGGAAGAACAAAGCGCTAAAGACGATATTACGGTATCGTGATAAAGGCGCAGCGCTGCAGAATCGGAATCATCTCCTGTGTCTGTTGTAGGATTTGGGCGGAAATCAGCATTCAAAGCAGACAGAACCACCGAAACCATACCGCCGATTCCTGCCATTTTGAACTAGGGACCAAATGTAAGGAAACAAAAAAATATAAAATTTATAACGCCCAAGATGACACAAGTCATATTTTTGTTAGACCCAGGAATATATTTAATATCTGTGTAGGGAGCATTCATTGGCATTGATACATAAGTGATATCACCTATTCGAATAGATATACCACTTTACAAAACGAACAGGTGATATCACTTATTCGAGTAGGTGATATCACTCATTCATTTGAATAGGTGATATCTTTCATTTGAATAGGTGATATCTTTCATTCGAATAGGTGATATCACTCATTCGTATAGGTGATATCACTTAAGAATTTATAAAGTGATATCACTTATTCGCATAAGTGATATCACCTATTCGAAACAGTGATATCACTAACTGGTATTAAAAACGGCGCCCCATACATTTCCGTTATTCCATTTAATTTTGATCTCGCGATATTTTCGTTATATCATCATCAACTACAAGTACAAATTTCTCCCTAATACTAGTCCCATGTCTGAGCTGGCTGGGTACAAATAAAATATTGCCGCAACACGTTAATTCATGCGCTTTACTGCAACACGCAGTTCATGATATTTTGCATCGCCGACAGACCTGTACTTGTGTTCAGGACCCCTCTTAGTGCCCCTTGCCACCCCCTAAGACGGTTACACTGTATATTTTGAAGAAAAGAATACAAAATCCAGATTCGAAAGACAAGGGATGGGGTTGGGAGGTCATTGGCAAGGGGCACCAAGAGGGTTACTGCCCACAAGTACATTTGCACTTTTTCTAGACCCTATGTTTTAAAATGCGTACTTTCAAAAATAAAACCGACACCACGATGAATAAATCTAACCTATTCGTATCAATTATATACCGGTTATATATGATACTAATCCAGTGAGCAGGTATAATTTAATATTTAATCTTTAACCTTTGTGAACTTCGATGTTTCTCACTTTTTTACACAATTGAAATGATTAATTATATGGGTATAAAACATACATTTTTCATCGCCGCGTTACCGAGTGAGGAAAGTACAAATATTTCTTTTATTATGCAGCTCTGAACTTTACTTAAAGGTCCCCCTTTTAAGATTGTCAGAAACCCAAAGAGTCTGTTTCTAAAGTGGTTATTTTTCATTTCGTTCTTCTCCTTGCCAAAATCAATAAGCAGGGGTTAGAATCTTGAACAATATAGCATTCATAGGCAGCCCGACTACATTCCAGTCGAACAATCTATTTTATTTACCGATGATTTTTAGCATTGTGTTGAAGTACACCCTGTTGTGATTGCAATAACTACCACATGAAAAGCCTACGAAGGTCGTAAAGTGCACTGTTTTGATCATTTCAGCATTTATCAGATAGAAAATACATATAATATCACAATTATCGTGTAACTTTGTACATATCAAATGAAAAAATATGTTATTTATTATTTTCATTTTAACTGAAATCCGACCGTAAATTTACACAAACGTGAATCCAACAAAAGACGATGTAACGTGCCAAAAGTCTCACAACTAAAGGATACCCCGGGTCGTGTTATTTATATTGCTCTTACACTAAATTACTATTTGCTAAACATAATTCTGTATATTTTCAACAGGTGAACACCGCATTAATATCCATGTTCCAATTCGAAATATATCACTCATGCATAAACACCGTTACGGAAATTCTGTTTGAAAACCTGCAATGTACGATATATACAAGTCAATAATATATACAGGCACTTTCCGTTACCTCACTCACTGAAGGAGAGAGAGAGAGAGAGAGAGAGAGAGAGAGAGAGAGAGAGAGAGAGAGAGAGAGAGAGAGAGAGAGAGAGAGAGAGAGAGAGAGAGAGAGAGAGAGAGAGAGAGAGAGAGAGAGAGAGAGAGAGAGAGAGATTCAGTTTGCATTATTTTGTATGTAATTGCAAAAATTTTCATTTTTCAATTAAAAATTTCAAGTTAGATTTCTGTCATACTTTACTTTCAAATCAAGAAGCCAAAATAGGATCAGTTTCAAGGGAAGTAATTCAAAACGAGATAACTTACCCATCAAAGTAATGCCCCTTATTTTAACTTCGATATACATGTATTATTCTTGCCAGTTTCCTTTGTTAATAACTCACTCGATGTATTTGCGTCCCTTTCCCGGTGTAGCGTCACGGTACAATTACCATGTAAATTACCGATTGACAGAAAATGCACTTCAAGGGCAATAACTCGTATGAAGAGGATTCATCCGATAAAATTATTGAAAAACTGACATAACTTTACTCTCATTGATATTCTAGTTCGATCGATCACCGATCCTTCTGCGTGATTAACAGTTGGTATCAAGTATCACGGCGGATATATTAAAAAAATATTTACCAGAAATCATCTTATGCGTACTTCAGGGCTCCATGTCACCAAATGTAATGAGTCTTTCGGAAGAGAATTAAAGCAGGGGTCATGTATCACGGCAGGCGTGGCGCATAAGAGAACCCTCACTGCATTGGTATCAGTCCATAGTACAGGTCAAAATTTGTTGCAATTCAGCTAAAGCAGGTGACTTCTCCATATAAATGAAAAAAATATTCGCGGTATGTAATACAACAAACAAACACTGAAATATCAAATGTTCCCAATATTGAAGGTCAACTTTTGTTTTATATTTTCTTTGTAAAACATCTGGATATATCTGAATATGGGAGATTATATTATTTTTTTTTATTCTCATAAAAACAATTGGGGAAAAAATATCCTTCCGTAAAAGTGAAAGAATATCGAAATTGGACAGGAACGTACTCAAACTATTTTGTTTCTGAAATCCTCTTCAAATGAACTATAATTGTCATCCTTTTTCACGTCTGTATGTCATGAATATTTAAACAATGTCCGATTAAAGCATAACTTCTGTCAGTGAGTTTTCATTTTAAAACTAAAAAAAGAAAAATAGTTCGGTTCGAGTCTTGAGTAAATAAGGTGACTTTCCGCTCAGGTGAGCTACATGGGTCCGTCACATGATCTGTTGAAATAGTTTTAGGTGCATATATCATCCCCGGATTTGAAAGTCCAGAACTAAGTTGTATTTATTGGCTTGTCGGTGTTGTATGTGGCTGACTATATTTTTACATAAATATACAAACACTTACAAAGATCACGCAGTCATGCGTAAGAAAACATGTGTATATATCAATAAAGCTACTCAAGCATGAAATTTTTACATGTTAGATATTCCGTGTGCAAAGATAACCTTCCCGAGGAATGTAATATTTCTTCTGGAAATGAAATATTTTCAACACGAGACGACTCTGAGCATTTTTAAACAAGAGATATTTGGCATTACGTTTCCAAATAGAAGTGCAGCGCGCACCTGTCGACTGAGATAGACGAACTTCAAAGGATTTTCCTTTTTATTTCCCTCGCCATCCATGGAGACATTAATGTATTGTACATGGGTTTATGCAATGGCTTAAACAACTGTATTTTTGTTTACAGGAATAATGATAAGTCTTAATTCGCTTTTATGTGACATAAACTTAAGGCAGAGAAGAATTACGTAAAATGCTCATTTTGACGCACTCAGTTCAATGGGGACTAGAATAAACTGATGAATATTATTTGCCTCTTATTATTGATTTAAACGATCACGGGAAATAGTGACGATACTTAAAACACACAGCATAGGAAATATTTATTTTTATATCGATCAATCATGCTACAGTGAAACCTAGTATTGGGGGCCATATAACTGCCTGACTGACATGAAGTTGCCTGATTAGCAAAGTGAGAACCAGCTCTGGTCCAGTGCATTATGGTGATTGAGTAAATTTCAAGACTGAATATTTACGATCATAAGTGCGAGGCGACCACATAAACGAGGTGGTCTTTAGGCGAGGTATCATTGTATTCATTAAGTTTTGGGGTGGGTGTTGGCGGATTTATAAGAGAAAAATTATTAGAATGAATTATCCCAAGATACTACTGTAAAAATTATACATTTAGTACATAGCCATCTTCTTACAAAAACGCCACCACCACCACCACCACCAACAAAAACATGTCAATATAATAAAAGGATCCCACCTTCTAGTTCCTTGAATTTTCTAGAGGTTACACACTTGTGCATTCACTGCATTGGCGTCAGCTTATAGCACACATCAAATTTGTGGCACTTCACTTAAAGTTGGTGCTCCATATCAATAAACAATGACAAAATAAACACAATCCTAGGACCAAAATCGGACACACACTTAAAATTATGACGTTTATACTTTTTGAAAAATTACCAGGGATTATACCAAAAAAGTGTGAATATTATTGATATAACAATTTCATGTTTTAGTACAACCTTACTGTAACTACATCTGGAATCGAAGTCGTAACTTTCCACTTGTGATGCGTTTACTTTTATCCAGTAACTCACCGATTGCCACGTAAGGAAAAAAAAGTCAGTTTTCCAAGTCAAGTAGAAACAAAACTCACGCAAACACGATACAAAATGCTAAAGGCGTATAACACCGGGAAAACATGAAAAGAATTCATGGTCCAAAACATGTCACTATAAAATTTTAACTATGGATGCGATCGTGAAATGGGAGCTAACTCTAGTAACTTCAGCGGACTGATCGCAATTTGTAAAATACAACGAAAGAACACGCATTTTACCAGACACTGCAGAGCCGGCCTGGCTCAGTCGGTAGCGCGCTCGACTCTGGATCGTGAGGTCATGAGATCGAGTCCGCGGCAGGTTGGTTTCCTGTCTTTCGGATGAGACAGTAAAAACTGGAGGTCCCGTGTCACAGTAGATGTCGGCACATTAAAGAACCCTCACTGCTCAATGGCCGTAAGTGCCGAGCATAGCCAAGATTTGTAGCCCTTCACCGGCATTTGGTGACTTCTCCATATGAGTAAAATATTCTTTAGTGGGACGTTAAACAACAATAAACAAACAAACAAACCAGACACTGCAAGGGTAGATCCATAATTTAAGGCTACATTGGCAGTGGCGTAGCTGGGTCCAGAGAAAGTGTGTGTGTGTTTGTGTGTGTGGGTAGGGGTGCACAATAAATGGATTACAGGGGCAGATCCAGGGATTTTCATCGAGGGGCGTAACGTTTTTTTTTTGTTGTTTTTTTTTTGGGGGGGGGGGGGGGGACACCATGCGCATGAAAATGGTGCGTTCTTTATGCAGTGGTGTAAGTAGCAAATCAAAAGGTGTTTTTTAAAGGGGTTAACTTTGAGGCTGGTGACATTAATTAAACTTGTTTATACTTTAAATATTAAAATTTAAACTCAAATTAAAACTGTTTATACAAAGCATACTTCATCAATAGTAGAATGATGATTTCAAGTATGAGTCGCCAAGCGGAGCGAGTCGCGAAAAGTTTTGGAAATTTGTCTTTAATTTTTCGACTTTTTATAGAAAAATGAAAGGTTTAACACCTATTTTTCAACATTAGCCGGCACTCTCTCCCTCATCATTGCACATATTTTTAAGTACTGGATTAATTGTGAGGCAATATTTCATTAGGGGTAGGGTTTTACGCATCTTTCAGATTTTTTTAATTTGGAATCCCTTTTTTCTGCATCCAGACACGAAAATACGCATAGCAATCCGCTAATAAACCACTTTGATTAGCCTTCTCAAAAGAAGGTTGGATCAGCAAAAGAAGTTACTAAAATCGGGAAAGAATTTTGGCCTAGTATCTTCCATACATTGAATTATGACCTCTTTATCGTTAAAAATATCGTTGATGGATTGATTCGAAAGCCCGATGAGGTATCCTCTAGCTTCCAGATACAAAAAAATCGCCATTTCCCCGTGGTCCAGGGTATGCTTCCCAGAAATGTTCAATTATTCAAGCCCAGAGAGTTAATTATCACAATGCGACTCGTTTTCATTCCGGCCAAATATTGCACATCATTTATTAAAAATAAATTGAGTATCAGCAAACACAAATACATGAGTATGATAAGGAAGTCAAGAAAAACTTTTGATTTTTAAAAGTTCTGGCAAAACTTTTTTTTCTGGGTTCCAGATGTGTTGATAATGTATAACCACCCACCTTTTGTATTTACCACCCACCTCAGGTAAATTAAAAAAATAAATAAAACATGACACAATTCACTCTTCTAGCAGCGGTGCTCACCTAGATGAATTTTGTCCCAAATTTAAGTTAACATAAAACTTAAATAGCAGAGAGTTGACTTAGGGCTCACTCTGTCATTAGTAAATGTAGGCCGGGCCATTGACTTATCAAGATTGGCTAAAAAAAGGCCTGGCCATTGACTTATCAAGATTGGCTAAAAAAAATTGTAATTGGCTAATTTTCTGGCTATTTTTGGTCATGTTCGGTGCATGGTTTATTTGTATCATATACTCATTCAAAAGAGAAAAAAGGCACTCGGACAAGATAAACACAGCCTAAGTAATGGCAAACTTGATTGGTAACAACAGAATTGACCACAAATCTCCCAATCAAGTAAACTTGGACAGAAAATGGTCTCACCTTGCCAAATGTATAAATAGTTTACATTTATCATCCATGTTACATAAGATTAAATACATATGTGGAATCAATATTCATCGACCTGGCTAATCAAAAGTTCGAGCCGGTCTGGCTCGGTCGGTATTGCGCTCGACTCTTGATCGTGAGGTCGTGAGTTCGAGTCCAGCCGGCGGGAGGTTGGTTTCCTGTCCTTTGGATAAGACAGTCAAAACCGAGGTCCCGTGTCACAGTAGGTGTCGGCACGTTAAAGAACCCTCACTGCTCAATGGCCGTAAGTGCCGAGCATAGGCCAAAATTTGAAGCCCTTCACCGGCATATGGAGACGTCTCCAGATTCTTGAGTGGGACGTTAATCAGCTATAAACAAACAAACATAAATGAATTTTCAGTTGGTTGACTAATTTTTGTCTCATGGTTTTCGGTAATTTTTGTGGAAACGTTTCCACAGAAATTAGGTTTTCGGAGTCCAAGGCGGGTCCTGAACGGTCCCAATGATTTTTAGACCTGTTTAGGACTACTAAAATCCTGATGTTGGATTGCTAATTTAATCACTCACAATGACGGAAATCCCACGGGACCTGATTCGCACAAACTAAGTGACGGCAATGTTTGGGACCCGGGGTTGTGTGCTATCATATGGAGAAAATTGGCACCATTCAGTCCCTGATTAACATATAATGAAGCCATGGGACATATTTTTCTAACTCAGTTGACACTTTGAGGTTTTTTAATCTTCCTTAAAAATAAAAATATAGACAAATTTTTACCCCCAGATAAACATTGGAATATCTGTGAACTCAACTCATATAAGAACATTTCGTTCTGTCCTTTTTTGTCGTAAAGTAAAGTGGACCGACCCACTACCCCTGGAATCCACCAATGCAGATTTTTTTTTTCAGAATTTCCACATATAAGAACATTTCAATTTTCTCTTTTTTCGCACTCTTCCCTCTCCGTTTTTCTCAGTGACGATGAAATACAACTCCATGCCCCTCCTAGATTCTAACCCATATACTAATCCTCAAAAACGATTTATATTGATAAATGTCACAGGAGCCCGAAATTATGTGTCAAAAAATAAAATCTAGTGTGTTTGTATCAGTCTTATATAAATATGAAATGAAAATGTGTTATCTAAGCGACAGATCTAATATCGGCGATATATCGATATGCAATTGCCGCTGGTGATATATATATATATATATATATATATATATATATATATATATATATATATATATATATATATATACTATATATATATATATATGTGTGTGTGTGTGTGTGTGTGTGTGTGTGTGTGTGTGTGTGTGTGTGTACAGTCTCAGGTCAAAAGTGATTTCCCACAGAGAATATACACTTTTGGTTTATTACTGTATGTAGCCTATCATGTTCTCACTTTTTTCAGGGGTTTTGACCAAAACTGATTGAGAACATATGATATATCTAGCCTATACTCAGCTAAGTAATAACCACGGCACAGGCATTGAAAATTTTATTTGTAATTGTATTTTAATTTTGACGGGAACATGAAATTCTGTCCGTATATTGATATACAGATCATTTACATAGCTTGCCCTCTGTAATAAGGAGGTAAACATATCAATATACGCACAGAATTTCAGGTTCCTGTGAATCTACAGACAAAATTTCCAATACCTGTGCTACATCCTCTCTGTTACATTTATAAATAACAATACTGATATTTCAAATGTAATTATTGTCTGCCTTCATTGAAACCTTAAAATAACATCCTTATGACACATTATTTTGCATATTTATAAGCAATATGGCACTAATTAAAGAAAATCAATATCTAAAATGATCTTGGCTAATACAAATTCATAAGCCCGAGTTACGAGTAGGCCTACCTCAAAATTTAGATCTACCGAATAGGTAACGGGAGATAACTCTGCCAACACCGGAAGTGGTAGTACTGAGGTGGATGCGACAGAAGGCCGACCGAAATTTTACTGTTTTCACCTTTAAACCCGTGATATTGTTGTATTAATAACAAAAACTAAAATGAAGAAAATTTACATAAATTTAGACGAAAGTGAAAAAGGAAATTAGATACGTAAGTAAAAGGAGTAGGATTCTATAGGCATACTAGAGACAAATGGACTTACGTTGCGTCCAAAATCATGTTATTTATGTGTTGGTATTTGCTGTTAGAAATTTTCTCTCGACATGGAAAATGATTTTCATTTTGCAAACTTTATTTATTTAGTAGTTATTAAATTTTTTCTGTCACACTAGAATTCTTGGTGACGTGGGTAATCAAGTATGTTATACATATACCTGGGGTAGCGTAAGACAGATAATTAGATACATGCAATCACAATTGATCTAATGATAGTAGCCGAATGGCCATGACTATATCATGTATATGTAAAATTGATTCAATATTGAATGTGTCACGTGGAGCTAAGAGGTATCTTACAATAATCAATTTGCTTTTGAAATACACTATGGTTTCTGACAACCATTTTGATCATATTTCATTTCTTGGAGATCTTTTTCAAGAGCTTACACATTTCTATTTCCATTGTTAATTTTTGTGAGAAAGTTTGCCAGTTTACTTGCGGAGGTTTGGTGGTCTCTTCCCAGGGTCATTGTAACTGGGTTCTTTTCTCCACCATTAGAAACTGGTCGCCACCTTAAACCTAAATGAAAAATTGTGGAGCAATGAGTGTCACTGTATTGTAAAACACTATTAAAAATTTCAATATTCAAAAATTCATTGTTGGTTTACACTCATACATGTACCAAGAATTTTTCGATTAGGGGTTTTGGGACATGATCCTGTTTCCTATTCCCTTTCAGTTGGGAATTTTATGTCACAATGGGCAAAATTTGTTAAAGTAAAATGTAAATGGTCATTTAACTGATAAAAAATAAAGATAAAAACTTTCATTTTTAATTTTTTATTAAAACTTAAAACATGGATTTCATCTGAATTAGACATTGAGGTCTTAATTGAGTGGCCCTTTAAGTTGTAAATTTTCCCTTTGTCTGTATACCAAAGTGAGCTACCTGGTTAACATAATTTGGAAATTTTTGCTCAAAATTGGGAAAATTATGGTCGATTTTACATTAATGGGAATTGGGCCTTTTATAATTACCGGACCCACAGTGTTCTCTTGAGACAGGTTTCACTGTATTATGTTTTTATTTATTTACAGGTTAACAATATGTCATAAACGTTTATAAGAAAGGCAAACCTAACAATATGTCGATATTTAGAAAGTTGATGGGAGGCAATGCAGAAAATGCTGCAAAAGTTGACGGAGGGAAGAATCCATCTTCTGGCCCCGTGCCAATGAGTGTTCAATTTCAAAGAAAATTTGCCAAGGGTGTTCAATACAATAGTAAGGACTTATTTTGTTTCTTATTAACTTCCTGTCGCAAGATAGGAACAGTATAAAAATCAAAAATATTTCTATGTATGGTAGTTAATTTTTATTCCTGATCAAGTAAATTTATTTTAAAACCACCTTGTTGAATTGAAATTAGCTTGTGAGGCTGGGAGTTTCCAGTATGCTTTCTGGAAGTCCAGGCATGAACTCCTATTGGCACTATAAGTTAAAACCAAAATCCTTTATGACATGTAAAAAATGAATTTGAAATTAGGCTTGTTCATGCCATTCTTGTTTTCATTGGAATAGTAGTTCCAATATGTTTCACTGGCTTGACTTTTATAGAAGTCCATTAACATAAATTGATATGTACCTACACGGGTGGCATACTGTAAAGCAATAAAACAAAAATCTCAAATAGAAAACATTGTGGATAACCAGCATGGTTATTTAATTCCAAACTTATACATGTAAAGATGTTCTTTTGTAGAACTAAATTGAATGTGAAATGTTGATCAAAGATCAACAAGGACAAGTCCATTTTGCAGTCAGACACGTAAAATCTTGATACTTCTCATTGGAATGACAGTTCCAAAAGTACATAAAAATTACTTGTTCAAACACAAAATAGTATATGATCTTTAATTGTTTCATTTGATTTTCAGACAAATCATTTTTGCAATCGGACATTTAGATTTCAATACTGATTTGGAAATTTGTATGATTTTTTAGTGTTGAGCCAATACAATCGGTGTTCATAAGTATATACCGTGGCGATTTGATTTATGTTGGAAAGAGCAATTTACAAAATTTCAGGGAATACCTCAAATGAAATTTGCAGATTTGATTTTAAATTATGTGAGAATCTTTACAATTCTTCTTTGACTGAATGATTTGTAAAATTTACCGTATCATCCGTGTATTGTGTATATCCGCACCCCCCATTTCCAGATCTCAAATAGAAAACATATAATTTGACTTATAACCAAAATTGTCATTGATTATTATTGTTATAAGTTAATTCCAAATATTTTCATACATGTAAAGAAGAAATAGATAAATATTTTGTAGAACGAGATAAATTGAAAGGGTATGAAAGCAAATTAATGTTTGATCAAAAGAAATCAACATTAGTCGACAAGTGTAAAATTACATTCCGTGCAGTTACAGCGCAAAAAAACAAATTCATTTGCTTTTGCTGACGTGGTAGTCACTATATATTATCGATATGTATCTCACATTTGAAATAGATATTATATTTGCGTCGGCAAAAAGGACAATTGCGATGAGCACATTTCACAAGCGATTAGATATCAAATAGTTAAAGCGTAATTCAATAAAAATTATACTTTGTTTAAACGCATCATTGAATGAAGTATATGAAACTTTAATTGTTTGGCATTTGATATTTTAGACCTTTTATCATATTTTTTTAAAATTAAATCGTACTTATTATAGATTTCATAACTTAGTACTACTGTAGATGTACTGCAGGAAGAAGTGGTATATACCTTTGTATGAAATTTTAAAATGTTCCTCCACAGAAACTTGTTTTTATTTATTAATTATAGTCATCGTCTCAAAACAAACAACGCAAAACTACATAATCATGTGATAGATGGGAAAAATCGAAACCGTACTACATTATTTGATCTTCCATTTAGCCCCCTCATTTGGAGTTTAAAACATTTCGTTCGCTTCTCTTTCAGCGTAAATAATTATTAGAATTCTTGTTGAGATTGTTCAAATAGTAACAAAACTTCATGATGAGGAATACAACAGGTACTGTACTATTCTGTTTCCCTCGAAACAGCAAACTAGGCTATACAGGTACTTGCGTTATGCAGATCACAAACACCCTTCAAGATTGCATACATATGATTTTGAATAGCCTATTTGTAAACTAAACACACAAAAATAAAAGACATTCATTTATTGATCTTTGATTCGTTACTGAATGAAATTTAAACTTTGTCAGGCTTAAAGAAAATATTTTCCATCGGAAAAAATGTAAGATTCTGTAGTTTTATCTGCAGCCTAGACAAATTTTAGAGTGAAAAGAGTGCGGATTATACACGGCCGAATACGGTAGTTTTTAGCTATTCCATCCACTCTGACTAAGTATAGGAAAAAACATCGCCTGTTATCATTTGGTACACTAGCCACTGACACTGTAAGTTTAGAGGGGTCTCTTGTGAGTGAGGGATTAGAGCATCATGTTTTAAATTATGAAGTCTCTCACCTCTTGTCAGAGCAGGTTTGAGCCTTGCTGGAACTTTAGCTGATTATGTGAGGAAACTTGCCTGTATCTTTGTGGAAGGCCAGTTTTCATTTCCTGGGCACATTGTTTCAAAGTTCTCTGTTGAATATGGCATAAAACACCATTCAAGCAAACAAAAATTGGTTTGGAAGAAAACACCTCTATTTATCACTACACTATAAACTTTGATTCATTATATATATCCTCTATCTCTGCGACCGAGTTCTCATGTTCGGAATTCTGATCACTGCTATCGAAACATTCATTTTTGAGAATGCGTAGATGGCCAAGTGGTTAGGACATCGTGTATGAGAGCCAGATGATTGGTGCCGTAGGTCGAGGGTTCGAACTCCAGCCGGGGCATGGTGAAATTGCAGGTACCTTGTTATTTCTGTACTTGTGCTTTATATATATATATATATATATATATATATATATATATATATATATATATATATATATATATATATATATATTTATATGTATGTATATAGTATTTCCGACTATTTGAAATTGTTCTCCTTCGGAACAGGTTTGCTGTATTCACTGGAATTACAAGACAACAGATGATGTCATCAAAGTAGAAGTTTGGGATGTGGTGGACAAAGCCAAGAAGAAAAAGTGTATGGACGGTCTGAAATTAGATAATGAGGGAATGGTAATTCTATAATACAATGTTGCAAATTTAAAAATAAAACTGGAGAAAAATTGAGATAGTAAGAGTCTGGCTCATTTATGATCCAGTTATTAAGAAAGGGTCCTTATAACATAACCAATGAAATGCTAGAAATCAAGGAATTATGTCTGACATAATATTCCTAATTTTGTAGATCGTTTGTGTCGGAAACAAGAAATGCTCTTGTCTTAGCTCATTCTCATATTATATCATATTATTTATATTGTCAAGAATTTGAAAACAATTTCTCATTTTTTTTTTTCTTTAGGATGTTGAACAGCCTAGTCTAGATGCAGAGTTTCTGGATGTGTACAAAGGTACACATGGTGTCATACTCATGTATGACATAACAAAGCAGTGGTTAGTATCCAACCATGAGGTGTTCTAGTGGCTAAGCGTTTGACTCACAAGTGAAAGTTTCTGGGTCCAGTTCGTGGGACTGAATCATGCCAGGCTTTAAATCATTGACCCCTGAAAAATAATAAACTCTTCTGTAAATCAAATGCATAGATTAGTCCAAATGTGTCTTTAGAGGTGAATGACTTAATAATTTGGTAGTGGCTGTTCTATCGCCAGGCGCTCTGCATACAAAATGAAAGTGACAGTTCTTTTGGATGATACTATAACTCGTCAACCCCATAGGTCACTTTTGGACTCATCCAAATCTATAAACAGTATGATCTACTGTCTTAATTTGGGGGTGAAAAAGTTCTTATTATGCAATTTTGATACTAAATCATATACCCCTAAATTCTGACAGTAGACTTAACCAATGTTTGAAATGGTCAAGTCCAAATGTGACTTCAGGGGTTGAAGAGTTAGATCAAGGTTCTGATTTACAGCAGGCATGGCATGTAAAAGAACCCCCACTGCATTGGCGTTAGTCCGTAGCACAGAGCAAAGTTAGTAGCTTTTTACTAAAAGCTGATGACACCCCCCCATATAAGTGAAATACTCTTGTCAAGATGTATAAGAATAATAAAACAACCAAACAAACAAACAGTATCGAAGAGACCTATACTATACCTCAATGGCCCATACAATGGAACCTATCTAGAGAGATCAACCCATCTACCAATGAAATATGTGACTCACTCAGGCAAAATACATTCACATGGCCTATGTGTTAATTATGAGTAATTAGTTTACAATTAGTGAAAAATGCACTACCAAGTCAGTGGTAACAGATCTAAAACAACTTCCAGATATGGACCGTACTGTCTGAATCTCATAACATGTTAGGGCAGAGTAACCTTTTGATTATTATACAGATGATCCTACTCAGTTTTTGGTTATGACAAGCTTCTTGAGAAAAGCATTTTATTTCCCATTGTAGAGTTGCGATTTGTTTTTTAAAACTATTGCCAATGGTGTAATTTCATTTGAGGAGGGGAAATTCAAAATTTTCTTTTTTCGGTCATTTTATTTTCCCGTTTGTGCAAAATGGCAGTTTTATGCATTTTCAAGTCCAAATAAGAACATCAACAAATAGCCAATCAGGCTAATGTTTTGTACAAAAAGTTGTCCACAACACACTATTCTACATGTAGAAAATAATGGGGGGAGGCGGTGACAACATCAGTTATCAGCATCTCTACCCTCTGTATACCCATGTGTATGGTGACAAGTAGGAAGGGTTACTTTTGGCATTGTAAATTTTCATGTTGTTATCCTGCATTGCCTAAGATTTAAACCAGTTAAGGTCCAGAAAGGGTATTCCACCTCCCCCCCCTCCCCACCAGTTATAAATTTGATTATACTGTGTAGGAACACTGCAAACCAAATTTTTTCTCTGGAAGTTTTTGTAAGTCACACACCATACATTTACAGGGGTGTAAAATTCCACTCGCCCGCTCACTGTGCCGAGTGAAAATTTTACTGGGCAAGTTGATTTCACCAGAAACTAGTCCGACTGGGCGAGTTGTAATTATAGAGGACACATCGATCTTTTCATCTTTTGTACTAAACTTATCCTCTATATGGACCAGTGAAAGTCTATAATCTTTAATTCCATGGTTAAAAAGATATATAGACTTAAGTGATTAAGCACAAAGTCTTCTCAAATTCAGTAGTCTAATTCAACTGCATCTGTTCCAAATATTTAGATCTATCATACATTTACACAAAAGGTATGTACCATTTCCCTCTCACATTTCTGTTGTGAAAAGAAAACTCAGTTGATTTATGGCAGTTATGTTACTTTCAACCCAGCAAAAGGTTCCATGCTGTTTCAATATGGGACAAGCCTAATGGCTTCTGATTCTTTACCATGGAAGGTCACAACCTCGATGACGTAATAGCATGTGCTGGACATGATTCCCCTTGAACTATTTATAGGTAGATTGTTTGAATGTAAACAATAGCATGTGGTAAGGGCATGTTCTAGGCTTGGTGTTCATACACACGTAGAAATTAATTCATATACAGAAACAGGGTTTTTTATTTAATTTTTTTTTAAACAAATTACATTAAAATATAAATCATATACATGTATATTTAACTCATCAACCCTGAAAAATAATGGACTCTTCTGTAAATAAATGACTTAGACCCTTTTTTATCATTTTAATATATAGATTTGAACAAAATTCTGTATTATTTGAAAACAAATAGGTAACTAAACATAATTATGTTTACAAAAAAAAAAAAGAAAAAAAAGAAAAAAAAACCCAAATAAACATGAACATGTATTAACAGAAAAATATATATAGGCTCATAATAGATACATTTAGATGAATATTCTAAAATGTGAAAGGCGAGTAGAAGTCAGATACGGGCGAGTCAGCCTTGACACTTACTATACCGACAGGGCGAGTTGATCTTGGGAAATTTTTTACACCCCTGATTTATAAAAAATGGCAAATAATGGGGCACAAATTATCTAGATGAAGAGAAATTATGAAAAATCTCACTAAAAAATCATGACAATTAAGCAGTTAATTTAAAAACTGGACTAGTCCTTGCTGTTGTCAATTTATCTGTGTTAAAATCTGGAATGGATTGGAGTCATTTAGATAACTTATGGTCAATTTTGAAGAACGGATTCCTCTAAAAATTGAACAAAAAAGTGGTCTGAATGATACTGTATTAGCTTTCCTGTAAAGTTTTGCCCCTGGTTATTTTGTCCCCAACTGAAAACATATTGACCCCATATTAAATTCACTCTAAATCATCATCATCTCACAGAAGGTATATGTACCCGAGCTTTAATTGTTTTCTTGAAAACATCACTTTCATTTTAAATTTGTTTTCTCATTTGATGACGAAAATGGAAAAAAATTCCAGGTATACAGCATTACATGTAGGTTTTGGGAAGTTCCACTTTTTGACCTGTTTGGTTTTGTGTTTCAGGACTTTTACCTATGTTGAAAAAGAAATAGAAAAGATTCCAAGTCACATTCCAGTGTTGGTGTTAGGTAACCATCGTGACATGGGTCATCACAGGACAGTTGACGAGGACAAGGCCAGATACTTCTGTATGCATCTAAACAGGTAAATGAAATAAATCACAGGTGAGCAAGTAGTGCTTAGAAAACTACAGGTGAAAAAATTGCATGATAGAAACTACAGGTATATATTTTACAAGTTGAGTTTATGGGGGCACATTTGCAGATTTCCAAATAAGATATGGAGTGTTTATGTATACTTATACCTGCTATATTTTAAAAGATAAATTTGGACACTTACAACAGTAAATTAGGACTATACACTCCCTCTTGGTAGTCATTTAAATGGAACCTGATTTTGTCATATGTCACAAGTTTCAGTTCTTTCTAAATTGGTCGCAAGTTGTGAATATGTTCCTACCACCTAGTCTGGAAACCTTAGGACCTTTCATAACATGGGCCTCTGGGGCCTTATTCACAAAGAAACTTAAGTGCAAGTCTGAGTTTCTTTTGTGATATAGAAATATTCTTAGAGTTGTACTTAAGTGTAAGTCTTAGACTTAAGTTTCTTTGTGAATAAGACCACTCATCTTTGGAGTATTTCTCATTTTTCCTTGCAGAGCAGAGAGTGCAGCCAAAGTGCGGTATGCTGAGTCCTCTATGAGGAATAGTTTTGGATTAAAGTATTTGCATAAATTCTTCAACGTTCCATTTTTACAGCTACAAGTAAGAAAGCTTCTTCTCATTGAATACAGTAAAACCTGCTTTAGCGACCACCTGTGTATAAAGACCACCTGGTCATAAAGACTGGGTTTTTTTTTGTTGCTGTCCCCAATAGTACCATTTGTACACAAATCAACCTCTATATAAAGACCACTTCCCGATAAAGACTGGTTTTGTTGTGTCTATATGGGGGTCTTTATATACAAGTTTCAATGTATCTTAAGTTTAAATGTTTGATTTTCATACAGACTTTCAATTACTTAGTATATGCACCAAAGTAAAACTGTATTTTTAATGCTTTCATCCATCAGTCTATCCAGGTAAGGTTTTGATTCAGTTTGCAATTACTCACCTGTCACTAAATCATTGTGATAAAATGCAGATTTTTATTTTTATTTTTACACTGAGGATCTTTGGCAGATTTACATGAATACTGCTGAGTCATCTTTCCCCACCTATCCTCTTCATGTCCACTGGCACATAAGGCCCTAAATGTTTGGTTTCTGTTATCAGTAAGAATGTTATGGTGTTGGGTGATGACCCCAGGATCAATCCCTAACCTGGAGGGCCAGTGGTTTTCTGTTAGGGTGACCTTTTCTTAGTCACGAGATCCGGTTACAGAAAGGTGCTGGAGACTGATCTCTTACCACTGCCACTGAGCTACCAAAGCATTTGACTTGCTGGCAGAACCTATTTGAGACAGTAGGCATTTCCCGGTACTTATCGGGAGTAACCTAGTGACACCATACATGCCATACGTCCCGGCGGGACACCTAAAGTCCCAGAAAATCAACCTCCTAAAATTTGTCCCGCCAGGACACCGATTTTTCCCGTAAAATTTGCTTCTGTCCCAGATTCCAACTGTTCCGCTATTTTGTCCACATGAAGTCTCAAAGTCCTCATAATTACTAATTAGCAAACATCCGATTATCAACTGGTTGACACTTTTATAGGTAAATAGCCTATAGGCATATTAAATATTGAGGGTGTTAATGATTATATAACGTCGTCTCGTCCACTGATTGGCAGTTAATCGTTGATAAGACAGGGATTTTCCACCCTATCATATGGGGCCAAAATAAGGCCCCATTCCCAATGCAAATACAATGCATTTTTTCCCAATTTGCAGTCGAAATTTCCCAATTGAAGTCAAATGACCATGAATTTGGAGAGATTCTTGTATTTTCATATAGTTCTGTGTATTTCTAGATTTCCCAATTTCAATAAAATGTTGCTAAAATTCCCAATTCAAAAGGCCCAGGCCCCATTCCCAAAAGAGTGTGGAAAGTCCCTGTAAGACTAGGATAAGTCTAAGAGAGTGTGTGTATGTCATGTAACACGCTTGGATCATCGATGATTAGAAGCATGATAACAGCCATCAGAAATAGTTATTACAACATCTTACGATCTCAAAAGATAATTGTAATGTACTTCAACAACAAAAAAATAACAAAAAATTATCATTTTATTTATAATCAAACATATAAGGCATTTACCTCAATGTCTAAAGTGTCAAAAAGCACATGTAATGGCAGACTTACTTCCGGAAGTAGTATAAACTGAAGTGGACAGGACCGGACTGGTATTTAAATTATGGAAACTTAAATTTTTTTAATCATAAACAAAGTTGTTATGTATTATTCAACTGGTACGTGTGTAAACTAGCAATAAAATTCATACAATATATATTAAAAAGGCATGCAGTTGGCTAAGTAATTAAACAAAACAAGGAAAACATTCAGAAGTTATAAAACTTTGATTAAAAATCTCCAGCTAAAAAATAAAAAATCTCCAGTTGTGGCATAGCAGTTGAACTGATTTCTATCACATGTATGCCTTAATACACATGTGAAAAGACTGGCTCAGAAGACTCAACAATGATATTATACATGGTCATGGCATAATGTCATGTAAATGTAACATTTCAGGAACATGCTACCAATTCATGTTCCAAAAAGTGTAATTGTCTGTCACTGCGAAAAAGCTTGCATCATGTAAAATAAAGAATTGAAAACAATTTTGTATTTATTTAACACCTGAAAAGTGAATTTCAAAGTGTCCCAGAATTTTGCGATATTTGTCCCAGAAAAAATCCCAGAATGACCTTAGAAAAATATAGCATGTCTGTGACACTAGTTACCCTTACAGATACCTTTGACCAGCCTTTTGTCTGCTGAGTAAAAAAATATAAAATAATTTTGATTTTATGAAATTTTGTTTGGGTATGGATGTTACTTTTTTTTTTTTGCTGAATATTACAAGTCAAGGTTTTAATTTAAGTTCTTGGGGACATGTTTTGACATTTTCTCAGTACTCTAATCAGTAGAAAGTTTGTTTACTACTAAAGATTGTTAATAAGTTGTTCTTAATCTCAACAGAGAGAAACCTTACTAAAACAGCTAGAAGTCAATGCTATAGATCTTGATTCTACCCTAGAGGAGCTGGATATACATGAAGAGTCCGAGGAACAGAATTATGATGTGTGAGTTTTTGTTTACTTGTTTAGTATTTTATTTAATGATATTCTGTCTACTAAGCTGTAGTCAGTAGCAATATTTTAGTTACCAAGAGGTAGCAAAACATGGAGCTGGACAAATAAATTTTGGGCCAATTTCTTTAAAAACAACGAATAGTCAAATTTTTACATGTGTACGAAATGATAATTCTTCTCCTTTGCATAAAGTTTCAATGTTTTAATTTCACATAAATTAAATTAAATTTAGCACTAAATATTAATTATAATGACTGTATATGTCTTAAATGGTTTCAATGATGAGTTAATTCATTAGCAGGTTGGGGAGGAGTGTAAAATAGGTTGGCTTTGTAAAAAATGTTTACTCTTGTAGTATTTTTAAGGCAAGGCCTTATTGCTATGACAGGCTCAGAACTCCTCGGGTTTTCCATGTACTCAATTAAGCATTGTCAGCAACCCTGTTCAAAAATCAATGTGCCATAGGATTTGCCAAACTACTACTTGTGCTGTAGAAAGTAGTTACCTGAGATTCAACCATTAAAATACTTCTTTGTGTCTAATTTGAATCTTGTTTCATTCGCATACTCTCTCCTTATAATTCCTGAACTATGACATCATTTCTTTTAATTTGAAAACTCATTGAAACTAAAATTCAACAACGAAAACAGTCAAACATGCTGTGGATGAATTATTATAGCCACGTGACATAGGACGCTTGTTGAAAAGAGAATCCCTCTGTTCAGCTTTGCTGATTTTGTCATTGATACCCATTTTAATTCTCATTATTTAGAAACTGGAAGCGATCATCGTTTCCTTTTTATTCATACGACATGAATTTTTACTTGACTGATAGATTATTTAAGTTTTCAAGCTTACCCGCAGAAGTAATAATAGACAAACTTACAAACTCGATTGTGGTTCTGGTCGGATAGCACAAACATCAATGTAGCTAGCAATTGCATGATTCATGCCAGTACTAGAGTTTTGAAGTCTAGCCAGGTGTTTTTAGTTGATGTGTTTACAATGATCATCGTTACCACGGGTGTTTTGACTTTAAATCAGTTCGACCCGATGTTTAAATTTTTTAACCTAATTCGTATATGAGACATCGATCTACATTTATTACTCCTTTTTTACATACCAAATAACAATGAAATTTTAAGGTTGTTGAACGAACGTTTTTCTGTTAAAAAATTAAGAGTAAAGGGAACTGAATAATGCATTATTTTTTAAAGCTGTTAAAAGTCGTGATCGATCTACTACCATGGGATATAAATATTTGTCACTTATGTTATTTTCTTTTTTGTTTTATATAAAACCAACAGTTTTTAAATGCACATAGAATCCACTAATTTAAGCAATATTTCAAATATTTTAAGTTTACATGAAGGAAATTTAATTAATTTCTTTAATCATTTTGAAATTTAGATATTCTTTTGTTTATTTTGAGAAAATAATTATTCTGTGGAGGATAAAATTACTTCAGGTAAATTTTGAAATATTTCAATAGTCTGAAAGAATAATTACAGAATTTACAAAATAATTCCGTGAAAAAAATACTGTCATTTCTGTAAATAAACACAATAATTTAAAAATGCACATATATTTTAGAAATATTAAATTGTCCTAGATCTACCATAAATTTGTACAAATTTGTAAAATTCTGGATTTTACCAGCATTTAAAAATTATTGGTTGTATATAAAACAAAGAAGAAAATAACATAAGTGAGAAATATATATATGTCCCATGACTGTACATGTAAATCTAAGTCTGACTCTGTATGTTTGCTGTTTTGTAATGACAATGTAATCATATCATAAAATGTATAAATTTCTACTGATGCATAATAAAAAATAAGCATCCACTAATTTCTTATATTTTAAATAAATGTTTTGGTTTAAAGATGTACCATGATATACGACAGCCTATACTAATTTCTGATTTTAGTAGATCAAGGATGTATATTCCCAGGTTAAACAGTAACTGCATGTATGTACAGATATATATTCTTTCATAAATTCACCAATTCAGATTTGACAAAGGACTTGCCTTTCAGGACTTTCAGTCCTTTGATTCTTATCTATCTTTTTATTTATTGATTTATTTATCTTTCTATTAATTCATTTATTTTCTGCATTATTTTGTTAATAGATTTATTGAGGGATTGTGTTCAAAACGAAGGCAGATTCAAGAAAAACTATCAGAAAAATACTTGGAGGATTCCACCCTCAAACAGGAAGTGAAACCATCAGGGGAGGTAACAAAGCCAACCGATTTACCAGGTAAGATAACTGTATGATTAACTGTATACAGCTTTGTATTAGTGTTATAGATACATGTTTTGTACCTGCACTCACATTTTCAAATAGGAAACAAAGAATTTCCATTAAGGGAGAAGTTATTTTGTATTTCTGACTCTATAAACTTTATTGATTAATATTTGTCTTTTTCAATGTTCCAGCTAGAAATTTTGAGTGGCAGAGTTTTATCAGAAAGATAAAAAGGGACACAACAACAACAAAAAAACAAAACAAAAAAAACATGATAAAATAGGATGACATATTTAAGACCTTTCCCCACCACTAAACGTTAATCAATACATGTTACAGTTTTGTCTGTAGAATAATAATACTGCATTTGGTCAATTAATGATGGGCATGACAGTACAGAAAAGTCAAAGGCTTGCATCAATTTTTCTCCTGGGTGTGCAAATATGGGACAGGACAGGTAGAGATGCATGTAAAAAAAAAAAGCAATAGCATGCAAAATTCCTGGCAGGACAGGGCACCATGTTAAAAACCCTGTTGATGGACCACTGCTTTTAAATCTGTGAATTTTTCTTTAACTTTTGTTTTTTCTTTAGAATTTTTATTTTCTTTTGTTTTTTCTGTAGAATTTTTATTTTACTTTTTTTAGTGCCAAAATCCACATCTATGCCATCACTACAGAAGTCATCCATAGCCCCAAAAGAGGCGATGTCTGTGGGCAATACACCCATAGGAGGAGGTAAACCCATTCCTACTGCAGTATCTCCAAGTGAAGCGCAGCCCACTACACAACAACCAGTACAAAAGCCTGGCTTCTTCTCTAGACTGTTCAAAAGTAAAGATAGTGGTAACTCAGCGCCTCCAAAACAGGAAGTTGTTGGTGAGAATAAACACACATATACACAAACATGCACACACACACACACCTTCACACACGTGCGGGAACACCCCACACCCATACACACATGTGCACACACACATACACAAACACTCGCACACAGACACATACATACACAAACACTTGCACACTTAAACACACACTAACACATGCACCCACATACACATGCATATACATGAACACAAACATACATACAACATACATGCACACAAACATACATACAACAAACATACATAAATGCACACAAACATACCATACAACACACACACATGCACTTTTTTCTGATTTCTTTTTTCATTTATGATCCTCATATATAAGCAATAATTATTGAATCTCTGTGTTAACATGATACTTGAATCCCTGATTTTTCCTTGTTCTATTGATTATATAGATGGTGTTTTGCTCTCTGCAATCTTTCAGTTATACGGTGGCAGCTGGTTCTTAATGGTGGTGGCAAAAACCCGGTTACAATGTACATGTACTAATATGTAAAAGACCATTGGTCTTCTATAATAGGATCCAGAGGGGCTTGAAACTGTGCTGACTAAAAGGTAGAGACTTCAGCCCCTGACCACTAGACCATGAAAGACACTTCTGTCCAATTGAATTACTGGTATATTTAATGTCAAGTAATAGGCATATTGTTTTTAGTGTATTCTCTCTGTCTGTTCACAGATTTATGATAAACATTTTTACCAAACCATAAAACCATATCGAAGCTGTGGAAATAAAAAATGTTACTGCAATTTTCAAACTTTTCAGTAAAAGGAAAAAACTAATTTTTAGTTAGACTAACACAGATATTGTAACAACAACTTGCACTTGTATTTGTATTCAATACCCAAGTCAAAATAGATAATACATAGCAATGATAGATTCAAAATATTTCACATAAAAACTTCATTAGATGTAGATACGACCTTTCAACCCATGATTCCCAATTTAATTGTACAGTAATTTGGGTCGTATCTGCCACTTACGACCTTCTATGACTGATTTATCTGGTTATTTAAGGTCATATCTGTCACTTGCAGCCTTTCATAAGTCACTTTTTTCTAATTTTTTTCAGAAACTATTGGGAGTTTTGACTAGGTTTTTTCAAAAGAGGATGCAGAATTGAAAACTGTATCCAAAAAATAAGAAAAAAGTAAAAGGTTGTAGGTGACAGTTACGACCTTTCATTTCCACAGCGTCAATATAGATCCTTTGGATTTTTGTTTTATAGATTATAGAGAATATTCAGTTGATTTATAATTTCAAGAAAGAATATGACATTATATTTTGATAAATGTCCAATTATGTTAGAATAACAAAAATTGTAAAATTATATACTGTATTACTGGAAAATTTCGCTCCCTTTTAATTTTGAATCGTTTTGCCCATAGGTGATAGGGCCGATTTAAAATGAAAGCTAAATTTTCAAGTTGATGTGGTGAATATAAGATGGTATATGTGGTATGAGTATGTTTTCTGTCGTAAAACGACAAAATAACCAGGGGGCAAAAATTTCTGGGTAAACAATATTTATTAATCCTGCACTTAGATGTTTACCTCTACCTAAGAATCTGTTATTTCACTGTAGTTCAGAGCCCCGCAGAAAGTGTCAGAAGTGTGGAGGACTTTGTCCCAGACGGTGGATTGGACAGTGCTTTCCTGGACGACGCGAAGGATGTACGAGATTCGGGAGGAAATGATAATACTAATAAGAGTGATAGGTTAGTGATTAAGTCAGTAATCTAAGATATATCTCCTTCAGTTGTATATTGAAACATCTTTGAAATTTGGACTTTGTTCTTACATTTGTCTTGAAAATCTTGATGACAGTGATGGCTTACCATATTTCTGCATGATGGCTGTTGACAGTTTCAACCGACAGTATTACAAGATCAGTTGCTGACTGTATTTTTAGATGACAGTAATGACTGAACATATTTTTAGATGTTGACTGTTACAGTTTGCTGCTTGATATAATTGTTGACTTGTGGACAGTTGCAACTGACTGTATTTCTTTATGACAGAAATGGCTGACCATATTTCTAAATGTTTTTCCTAGTCACATCTAAAAGTTTTACAAAAGACCATATAGTCAAATTAGTAAAATAATAGTTGAGCCTTAGTATTGAGCAAATTTGTTGACCTTGGGTCCTTGTTAGCCTTATTAGCTCACCTGACCCGGTAGCATCCGCGTCTGTTGTCTGTCCGGCCTGAACTTTTAAAAAAATCTTCTCCTCTGAGACCACCAGGCCATATGGAACCATACTTGGCCACACACATCCTTTTGGTGTCTAGAAACAAAATTGTATCCAGTATGCTTGTCAACCATCCAACATGGCCTCCATAGCTATAAATAGAACATAGGGGTAAAACTTTAGTTTTTGGAAAATAGCTCAAATTGAACAAAACGCATCAAAACTAATTAACCAGAAATGATCAGCAAGACAAGATCTATACTGAAAATTTCGGATGAGTCTGATGACCTGATACTGAGTTATTGCCCCTGAAACATTGATTTTGACTGATTTTTGGATTTTTTTTGCTATTTTTTCTAAAATGATACAAAATGTAAAATCTACCTGTGTTAAAAATTTTGGAAGAATCTGATATTTTGATTTTGAGTTACCTTCCCTGAGATGTTGATATTTAGCGATTTTCATGGTTTTGGGCTATTATCTCCAAAACTGTAATAGCTAGCAATATGAATTAAAAGTATAAATTGCAAATATGATCAGTAACACAAGATCTATGTATCCTGAGAATTTCTGAAAAATTTGACTTCCTGTTTAGGAGGTTTATGCCCCTGAAACATTGACTTTTAACGGTTTTCATAGTTTTTGGCTAATATCTCTAAAACCTGTTGTTCCTATTGAATATTTAGCGATTTTCTTATGATTGGCCCCAGATTGTGTTGCAGATTAACACCTGCCCTGGAATATGAATTCTCTTCAGTATATTTACTTTAATTTCCAGCAGTTTGACTGAGCATATGCTCCCCAGACCCAGCGGTTAGGGGAAACCCTGCTCAATTTTTTATGGGGTTTCAAAGGGTGTTTTCCTGGTGGATTGATTAAAAAAAATCCTAAAATTTGTTTCTTTTCAATCAGTTTTATGGAACATGTGCTCCTCAAACCCAATTTGACAATTTTCTCTATTTTTGGTTTTATGTTCTGAAAATTATGAGAAAAAGAAAAAATATTATGTAGGAAAACTACCAATGTCTGTGTGTGTCCAAAATCATGTCATTGCCCTTTTAAGGTTATTGCAGTAGAAATGTCAAATTGAAAGAGGTTTGTCATTTTTGTCTTATATCTTCAAAACAATATTTTTTTTATTATATAGCAGGACTGCAGATTAACCCTTGAAATTTCAGGGGCCAGCTGGGCCCCTAAATTAAACCAAACTTTACAGGAATGATGTAAGGAAGGTCCTTTACTAAAATTGCCCAAATTATTCCAATCTGCCAAAAAACATGGCCACCAGCACAGTATATAGTTCAACGTTGGACCCTATGGGGAAGAACATTTTGATCATCTTCTTTGAAACTACTGATTACAGAAGCAAATTGAACCAAACTTTGCAGGAATGATATGTGGAAGGCCCTTTAATAAGATTGCTCTAATTTTTCTGATCCGCCAAAAAACATGGCTGCCAGTGCAGGACATACCATAGTTTAACATTGGACCCTATGTGAAAATCATAATTCGATCATCTCCTCTAAAACTATTGAACCAATTTGAACTAAACTTTACAGGAATAATGCATTTAATGTCCTATAGTAAGGTTGTTAAATTTTTTTGATTTATCATAAAACATGGCCACCGGCGCAAAACATGGTTTAACATTGAACCCATGTGGAAACACATTCAAAGATTTCTCAACCTTTGAAACCATCAGGCCAGTTGGAACCAAACTTAGTCACAATAGTATTTGGTTGGTCCCCTGTTAAAATGGTGTTCAGCAGGTCTACATCCTATCCAAGAAGGCTTCCAACGGGTAACGTAGTTTAACATTAGATTTTATGGGAAACGCATCTGAAACTGCTTTGCAAATTGAAACTAAACTTGGTTAGTATAGTCCAGGTGAGCTATACAGGCTCCTGGGAGCCTCTTGTTGCTTTGCTCTGATACATATATTTCCTGATTGTAGTGATGAAGATTCTGTAGGTAATCCCATGGTTACTGGCTTCCAAGATGACTTGGACTCGGACGATGACTACAAGGTCACTGCCACAGCAGCTGTCAACCATGATATAGATCTCACAAGTGACGAGGATGACAATCCCGTTATCTTGGCAACAGCAAAAAAGACATTGCCTAAACATGACAATGAAAATGTTTTTAACGAAAATGTTTCCCACATCAATGTGATGGCCGATAGTGACTCAGATGATTCTGATAAACATATTTATACAAATTCAGCGTCAAATAAAAAACAAAGTGAATCAAATTTGGTCGTTGGAATGTCAAGACAGATATCCCAGAGTTCGGAAAATTCAGAAAATTTGCCAAATATCAGGTCAGGTCAGCAAAAATCCAGTATTACAAGTTTAGGTACTTCAGATGAAGACGATAATTCGCCTGTAGCCAAGGTTATGCCAGTGATGGAAGACATATCCAGCAATGATGAAAATTATGCAGAAAAAACTCCAAAGCCCCAAAGCACTTTCACCAATCAAAGTTCAGTTGAGGAAGATGAACCAGCCAATCAGGTCACTGTATTACCTGATGGGGACATAAGTGAGGAAGAGGTTGGTGCAGGTGAACAGGCGGGATTCAGTGATTGGTTGGACCAATTGGAGACCAAGGTTAGTGGAAAAACAAAATATTTTATAATTGTTTAAAAGTCCTAGATGGTATAATGTCCATGTTCTACTATGTATTGCTATGTTATCAAACTATCAGTATGGTTTGTGTGACTGAATTTCACCAAAAACAATAAATTTTATACATTTATCTCTGGGATTCATTTTCAAATATTTTCAAAGACTTTTCTTTATGGGATGTGATACTAGAAGTAAGGGACAAGATGTTGTCTGATTTATATAATTTGGGAGTGTGGAGTAAAATTTTTGACTATCATACAGGTAGTTGATTCTACTGACTTTCCTGTTATGATAAGCTCTCACAGAACACTGCAGAAAATGTGTTTTATTTCCCACTAGATAACAGTGTAGGTATGGTGTAAATCAGGAACAATAACTCTTGTCAGTCTGTGTCATTTTGATGTTGTTTTACTGCATTTACTAAATTTCAAAATTGTCCAGATCAAGAAAGGATTCATAAGACACCACCTCGCCAGATTATATGGATTTTACAATACATTTTAATGTTTTTAATAGGTAATCAATCTTAAATGATTACTATGAATATGTTTGTATTATTTTGGGAAGTAGTGTTAACTGTTAACATCATAATGTGTTATATGAATTCCGTTGAGAGGGAAAAGTAATTTTGACCTCTACCAGTGACACTAGGAACACTGTAGAATTTCTCAGTGTCTAAGTATCTCACATTTAAGATTTTATCACTGTATGCTTATCTTTATTTTTTTTTTTGTATTACTTTGCTAGGATGTTCGTCCAAATCAGGTGAGTCAGGATCCCAACCCCTTGCACACCATTAGGTCACTTAAACTGGTATCCATTGTCCTGTTGTCTTCCGTCGACACATGGTTACGACTTATGCATGTCCCTTTAAATATTTTTAACTTCTTACTGGTCAAATAATTGAGTTGATTCTTCTCAAATTTGGCAGGACTCAACAATCGCACTTGTTGTCTGGATATCTGCAAATTATCTGGTACCAGATTGCCGGACTAAAAAGATCCATTCATAAAAATACTGATTTTAAAGCAGAAAATTTCTAAAATTAAAGCCTTTTTTCTAAATGGTATTAACTTATTAACTTATGGGACGTTAAACAACAATAAACAAACAATAAACTGCAGAACAAGTATATTTGCCTACTACTTTGCTCAACAGGAAAAGTAGATATGCTAAATACTTTGCCCTGCAGTACAAGTATATTTGCCAACTACTTTTCCCAGCAGGACATGTAGATTTGCCTTCTACTTGCCTGGCTGGACAACTAAATTTGCCAATTACTTTGCCCAACAGGACAAGTAGATTTGCCAAATACTTTGTCCAACAGGACAACTAAATTTGCCAATTACTTTGCCCAACAGGACAAGTAGATTTGCCAAATACTTTGTCTAACAGGACAACTAAATTTGCCAATTACTTTGCCCAACAGGACAAGTAGATTTGCCAAATACTTTGTCTAACAGGACAACTAAATTTGCCAATTACTTTGCCCAACAGGACAAGTAGATTTGCCAAATACTTTGTCTAACAGGACAACTAAATTTGCCAATTACTTTGCCCAACAGGACAAGTAGATTTGCCAAATACTTTGTCTAACAGGACAACTAAATTTGCCAATTACTTTGCCCAACAGGACAAGTAGATTTGCTGACTACTTTGCCCTGTAGGACAAGTAGATTTGCCCAGTACTTTGCCAGGCATGACAAGATTGGCTGATTACTTTGCCCAGTACGACAAGTGGAATATTTTGATGATTGTTGAGCCCTGTTCAGTATGTAGCATTGATGGAATAAATTCATGTAAAAAGTATGAATATCATAGACCCTGGTTCAGCAGTTTTGTAAAGATAGGTCGTTTATAAATTACTCAGGTGACAGATAAGGTGGCCATGTGTGTTGTCCCTTAGAAATGCTGCTTGACTACGCTCGGGGATCTTGGTTTGGCCGGCTTTTAAAATTGAACCTACAACTATTGCTACTTCCCATAAAACTTGTTGATGTTATAGTGTTTTATCCTTGAATCAAGGTCATAACTTAAAGGTCAAGGTCACCATGGCAGTGTGTGTAATATTTTTGTCCAGAGCAGAATCGATCCCTTTCACAATTTACCAGTAGTTATGATGGGCGTATTATTTATGTACTATTTACAGCACTTTACAGCAGTTTTAACATTCCCTCTAAATTGAGGATGAAAAACATATTAAATTTTGGTCTGTCTGCTTGACTTTTTGTCTGTTTGCAAAATTTTGGTTTCAATCAAGTAATTTGAGTTTCTTTCTTCAAATTTTAATCACATTTGGTATGTCGCTCTGTATCAGTAATATAGTAGAACTTCAATGAGTTGAATTTCTCGATGTTTAGAACTATTCACAAAGTTCCGAATAATTTTGTTAATTTTGTTATACTGCTTATAAACATTTTTAATTTGAACTTTTATGAGTTGAATTTCTCGATGTTTCAAATAAATATTTGGGCCCATTTCTATAAAAACAACGAAAATTCCTGCATATAATTTGAAGTCAAAATTTACATGTGTATGAAATTGCCCCACGAAAATTCTTCTCCTTCTAATAAACACTCAGTGTTTTAATTTCACGAATATTAAGTTAAATTTAGCACTAATTATTAATCATAATGAGCGTATATTATATATGTCTTAAATGATTTCAAAGTAGTCATATATACCTTATAGAAACTGTGAAACTAAAAACGATTGATTCATTGAGTCGAAGTCCCAATGTTTTGAACTTTTCTAGGTGGTCCCTTGAACTTCGACTCATCGAAGTTCTACTGTGTAGAATGAGTAAAATTATGAACAACAATCGACAATATTTGCCAGACTTCAAAATCCTCATTAAAAGCTCAATTCTCTGTACCTCGTGTTTCTCAAATTTATTTTATTCAAAATTGTCAGGGGCAGATAAATCTGTACTGGACTTTGTATGAAGAAGTAAATCCTCGGTCAAAGATATGTGTGTGTGTGTGTATATATATATGTATCTTGACCAAAGATTTACTTCTTAGTGTCAGAAAATTTTGTTATTGTTATGATTTTGTTTATTTTGTCCTCATACTATCAAAGAAATTAAAAGGGGCATTAGCTGTGTTTTTTGTCAAATTTTTACTACTTATATTGATATACAATAACAGAAAAGAGATATACACAGGCGTACAAATTCTTAAATTCCTGTATATTTTGTGAAAATTGCTTGAGAAACTTCAGTTTGGCACTTTTTCAATGGCAAGTGATTAACTCAGCCTTACCATTTGTATATGAATGCCACACTGGACCTGACCTTATTTTCACAAAATAAACAGGAATTTAAGATATTTGTTTTTTGCCTGTGTACAGCTCTTATTTATTATTGTACAACGAACTACAAGTAGTAAAAGTAGAAATAGTCAAAATAAGTTTCTTTGGTAAACACAGCTTATGCCCCTTTAAAACCCTAATGAAATGTTTATATAAATTACTCTTAGTACTATAGTAAAACTAATAGATTCCTTTACAAGTTTTTTTTTGTATATTTCAACAAAATTTAATGCCAGTGAATTAGTTTGATTTTTAAAACAACAAAATTTTAACTCCCACAAAATTTTCTGATTTTACAGTATATAGGGCATTCCTTTTTCGAAATATATATGATATACATGTCTTACATTTGTAACTATACAATGCATAAGGGTAGGTGTTTTCCATTCCAATTTGCATGCTTAACCAATATCCCTTTACTTAGAACACATTATATCTATAACAAAATTACTGTATTCTTACACATTCCCTAGGCTAGTATAAGTTGGCTAGATGCACACATACTGTGACATAGATGGTGTGTCTGTCTATGAATGCATGTATATGTATGGGTGTATGTGTGATGGTTCTGTTTGTGTGTGGGCATTATACAGTTATGAAAATTCCTAACAAAAAGATGCTATTGTAAAGTATATAGCTACTATAACATGTACTGTGAGTAAAAATGACTATAGTGAATAATATAAGCACTTTCATTATAGTAATTTAAAGTTTTTTTTTATGGTAAATCAAAGTTTGCTACTGTAGTAAATGAAAGGGTGTAATTAACCCTTTCAACCCTACAGGGCACAATAGACTGGTCATAAACAATAGAAAGAGCATACCATTCAGATACTCAAGGATGAAAGGGTTAAGTAAATTAAAGTTTTTACTTTTATAGTAAATTAAAGTTTTTACTTTTGTAGTAAAATAGATATTTCACTTTAGTAAATCAAAGTTTTTCCTTTAGTAAATTAAAGATTTTATTTTAGTAAATTAAAGATTTCACTTTAGTTTACTAGAGATTTCACTTTAGTACCATAAATCAAAGTTTTTACTTGAGTAAATTAAAGTTTTTACTTTAGTAAATTAAAGTTTTTATTTTAGTAAATTAAAGTTTTTACTTTAGTAAATTAAAGTTTTTATTTTAGTAAATTAAAGATTTCACTTTAGTAAATTAAAGATTTCACTTTTGTAAATTAAAGATTTCACTTTAGTAAATTAAAGATTTCACTTTTGTAAATTAAAGATTTCACTTTAGTAAATTAAAGATTTCACTTTAGTAAATTAAAGATTTCACTTTTGTAAATTATAGATTTCACTTTAGTAAATTAAAGATTTCACTTTAGTAAATTAAAGATTTCACTTTAGTAAATTAAAGATTTCACTTTTGTAAATTATAGATTTCACTTTAGTAAATCAAAGTTTTTACTTTAGTTTTGTGCTGTCATATGTTTTAAACAAGATGTTGAATCTGAGGATTTCTTTATGCCTCTGTTAACATTGGATCATTCAGAAGGGTCCCTAAATCCTTGAGAACCCATAACACTGGGGTACATTAAAGTTTTTACTTAAGTAAATTAGAGTCTTTACTTTAGTAAATTAAACATTTCACTATATAGTAAAGTTTTTACTGTAGTAAATCATAGTTTCTACTTTAGTAAATTAGAGTCTTTACTTTAGTAAATTAAAGATTTCACTATGGTAAAGTTTTTACTGTAGTAAATCATAGTTTCTACTTTAGTAAATTAAAGTCTTTACTTTAGTAAATTAAAGATTTCACTATAGTAAAGTTTTTACTTTACAAAATATTTTTTATTTACTTCAATAGTAAATTTTTTTACCATAGGTACTGTATGTGTATTTAAATTAGCGCACTCATATTTTAGCACTCTAAGGGGGTATAGACTTATTAGCGCAATCTTGAATTTGTGCAAGTAATTTCATTAGCTTTGTCGTGTATACAGAATGACAGGATGGAGAAATTTTAGTGATGCCCTTGATTTAGCGCAATTACTTGAGCGCGAAAGGAGCTAAAATTAGAATACCGCTAAAATAAGTACACGTACGGTAATATATATACATGTACTTTTTACTTATATTAATAAATCATAGTTTTACTTAGTAATTTTTTGTAAGCGATACAATGAAATAATGTGTGTATGTCTATACATTTATTTGTACTTTTTAAGATATCAGACTTTTCTTAGTAAACTTTTCAGAATTTAATCACAAACATTATCATGATCATGTTATCATTTTGAATTATTTTTCTATGGAAAACATTCCTAAAAACAGGTTTTTCTTCATTTTATTATCTAGAGGATATATTTTTATGTTGATCTTGTGGTAGACTGTCTAAATGCATACAAGAAGTTACTGGTTAAAATCTTGATATGCAGGGTTTTCAATAAGATTTCACTTAAGAGGCCAAATATGGAATGAAGGAGTCCCCACCCCACTAGGGTATATTTTCAAAACCCATCACATGATAGCTGCAGGATTTCTCAGTGTCCAAATTTCATTTCTAAGCGGTCAATTTGGCCTCTGGTCGCCTCTTATTGTAAACTCTGGATATGAAGTCCAAATCTTCAGCTGCATTTGTAAATTTAGAAGTTGAGAGAATTTAAGCTTTTGCCCCAAGATCTGCGGCAGTGTCAGCTTCTGGTTTATATGATTGGTCAGTTTAGATGATTGGCGAGGCCAGGCTCAATGTACTCGCTTCTACTGCTTATACATCAGGTGTAACAAACAAACACAAGGAGCCACTCCGGAGCTACAGGCATTGATGTGGTTGGTGGCAAGGGCTTTGAGTTGTCATGCCTCTCGTATCAGACATCAACCCTAAAGTTGCATGACATATTAATACACCTTAGTCCCACATCTTTTGCAAACATTAACAGGTTTTGGACTGAATTTATATTCAGTGTTGTGGTTAAGAAGCTTGCTTGAGGTAAGGTTAAAATTTTGGAAAATATAAAATATGTAATTAGTTTGAGGTGAGCTTCGTAATCTTTGATTACTGTATTTTCAGTGCTGGGGTTTAGAGGCTTCGTTGAGGTAGGGTTACATGTAATTATGAAGATGGAAAATATGCTCGTGTGAAATGGGATTTGCAATCTTCAAATGATAAGTTTATGTCTAATGATGTGGTTAACTCATAAACCCCTGGCTGAAAAACAATGGACTCTTCTGTAAATCAATGACTGAGACCAGTCCATATGTGTCTTTATGGGTAATTGGGTTAAGAAGCTTGGTTACATATAAGTTTTGAATGAAATTTGTTAATTTTTTTTTCACATAACTCAAGGCTGGTTTGAAAGGAAATGACAGTCTCTCATCAAGTCCAGAAACCGAAAGAAAACCAATGGTGGATTTATCAACAGCCAAATCTAGTAAGTGATATATCTAATATTACAATCCAAAGTCATCAATGTCTGCCGCTATTTTCATTAAATTTAAATTTTAAAATGTTTGTAGGAACTTTATTTAATTTTCATCCTGATCCACTTTTCTTGCATTTAACATGTTTAATTACAACTCTTTTTTCCATTATTACAGTCCAACTTGCACACATATAGATTTCTTATGACCAGACTTTTCATTTGTTAGCTTGGCTTTTAACCCAGTGAGATTGACCTTAGACTTTGACCTACTTTTCAAAACTTTTAACCTGAGCTGAAGGAATCAAAAGTCCTTTGACCTTAAAACCTGAATGCTGTGGGTCAAATATTTATTCTGATAGTTTACACATTTCGGCGAGCTTTGTGGTCTTCTGACAAATTTTTGTTGTAATGCCCTGAGTGCTTGTTGAATCAAATAAGGTATATAGCTTTTGATTATTCTACATATAGAATTAAAATCAAAAGAAAAAACACAAAGGGATTAGAACCTAGTGTTCAGTATATGTATACTAGATATATTTTATAGATTTAGTTAGTCCTTAAAAATCATCAGTGAATAAAAAATTCATTTCTGTGCATCATCTTTTTTGTTTACATAGAAAAGTCTGGTAGCAGTAAAAATAAACAGACATTTGTACAGCCAGTAGAAGATTTATCTGATAAAGAGACAGTGACTGTTAAAAAGAAAAAGAAGAAGAAAAAGGAAAAGGTGTGTGTATTTGTTTTACTGTTGTTTTTTACACTACAAACATCAATGTAGCCTTTTTCGCATCACCATACAGAGAGTGAGATTGGCTGCAGGATCCAGTGGCCAGCCAGGCCCCTAGAACAAAATATCTAAGGGCCCAGGTTGAAATTCAGGGGCTCCGCTATTTCTTCAGATGCTTTCGTACAAAAAAAAAAAAAAAATTTCTCAATTTAATTCAAACTCAATTTCTCTTTCTATATAGCTTTTGTCGTGTTGCATGCAATCATGAAGATGTCTCTTACATGTACTAACCATTGACAATTTCCCGTCCATTGTGTCGAGGAGTTGTTCTTTTTAATTTTATTGGTACACTTTGGAGTATTCTATGGCTGGTTTCTTGCAGGGGTTTTCAGCAATGTAATACCACACGACAAAGACTTACGGGTCCAAGGAATGGTTACAAGTCAAATCCCACCCCCACTTTGGAAACATGTAAATCAGCATTTAATGTAGTTAAATAGGCACCTGGAAATATTTTTTTTCAACACTTGGAAAAATCTATCAAGGTTATGAAATGGTATTAAAAAATGTTTATCTCAGAAGAGAAGATTCATTTTCAAAAATAATTTATGTGTATAATATGCTTTCTTGAAAATTAAAAGTCACAAATTCACGTCACTGTTGACACTAAAAAAAACATATATCTCCAAATTATCTGTTTTAATTTAAACATGCTATTTGCTATCAAAACATTGTTTTGACCAAGCAGTTGTTCGAAAGGAACAAAGAATTCCAAGAGGGGCTAATTGTTGTATAATTAAGGTGATAATTATGAGATCCTACCAGATAATGTTGAATGGGTGAAAATACCTATCGAATAGGCCCGAGTAGCGATATCAAAATAATTTGCAATCAACTGCCGAAAATGCAGTTATAAAAGAAACAAGTGCTGAAATCATTAGGTGTCGATGTGCATGAATTAAGTACGGATTTCACCATGTGCCGACCTAACTAGGATTCAAAGAAATTGCGAAACTTTCTCAAAAGTTGACCACCTTGTCAACATGTACACACCATGGTATCATTTGTGTATAAGTAATACACTTGACCATAACGTTGTGACACGTAAAGCATTTAAACATCTCACAGACCCAGATTTGCATAACAAAATTGATGCATACTAGATGGAAAGAGAAGAGATAAAAACGGACATTTACGGATACGGTTGTACTCGCCATCTGGGCAAATGCGACTGGGCGAGTGCTAATTTTACTCCATGCCATAGATTGATCAACCCACCATATTCCCATGGATGGTCAGTAACAAACCTAATAACTGTTTTGTTTTGTTGAGGACCATATTTTCATTTAGGAAATGTCTTTAATTGCCACTGTACACAGAAAAGTGTATTGCAGTCACGTGACTCTTTATATCCAATGAAATGGCAAAATTCAGTCCAAGGCAAAAAAACTTTTACATGGTTGAACAGAAATCTGGAAGTGGTTAAAGGGGCATTAGCCAATTTTGTTTTTGTTTTTTTTTATACTACTTAGATGGATGTACATAAACAAAAAAGAGATATACACAGGCATAAAAATTCTTAAATTCATATACCGGTATATTTTGTGGCGATTGCTTGAGAAACCCAGTTTGGCAATTATTTGTTTACAAATGGTTAATCAGACCTTACTATTTGGATATGCATACAGCAGTGCACCTGACCTTATTTTCACAAAATATATAGGAGTATAAGAATTTATCTCTTATTTGTTATTGAACATCATTATAAGCTGTTAAAATGATAAAATTCTTTATTTTTGGAAAGCACAGTTAATGCCCTTTTAATGGAGCACATATTTTTCAAATGGAATAGTAACAAATTACAATGAAACTTGCATATAAAGACTATCTTATGGACACAACAAAACCAGTCTTTATGGAGAGGTGGCCTTTATATAGAGGTTGTTTGTACACAAACGGTACTATTGGGGACAGCAAAAGACTGGTCTTTATGGAGAGGTGGCCTTTATATAGAGGTTGATTTGTACACAAATGGTACTATTGGGGACAGCAAAAGACTGGTCTTTATGGAGAGGTGGCCTTTATATAGAGGTTGTTTGTACACAAACGGTACTATTGGGGACAGCAAAAGACTGGTCTTTATGGAGAGGTGGCCTTTATATAGAGGTTGATTTTGTACACAAAATGGTACTATTGGGGACAGCAAAAGACTGGTCTTTATGGAGAGGTGGCCTTTATATAGAGGTTGATTTGTACACAAATGGTACTATTGGGGACAGCAAAAGACTGGTCTTTATGGAGAGGTGGCCTTTATATAGAGGTTGATTTGTACACAAATGGTACTATTGGGGACAGCAAAAGACTGGTCTTTATGGAGAGGTGGCCTTTATATAGAGGTTGTTTGTACACAAACGGTACTATTGAGGACAGCAAAAGACTGGTCTTTATGGAGAGGTGGCCTTTATATAGAGGTTGATTTGTACAATGGAACGGTACTATTGGGGACAGCAAAAGACTGGTCTTTATGGAGAGGTGGCCTTTATATAGAGGTTGTTTGTACACAAATGGTACTATTGGGGGACAGCAAAAGACTGGTCTTTATGGAGAGGTGGCCTTTATGGTTGTTTGTACACAAACGGTACTATTGGGGACAGCAAAAGACTGGTCTTTATGGAGAGGTGGCCTTTATATAGAGGTTGTTTGTACACAAACGGTACTATTGGGGACAGCAAAAGACTGGTCTTTATGGAGAGGTGGCCTTTATATAGAGGTTGATTTGTACACAAACGGTACTATTGGGGACAGCAAAAGACTGGTCTTTATGGACAGGTGGTGGACTTTATACACAGGTGGTCGCTAAAGAAATTTTTCCTGTATGTTTCTCGATTTTACCTACAGCCGTTCTTTTGTTTTTGTTTTGTCAGGATGAAGAAAGTGGTGGAAAGAAACAAAAGAAGAAAGATAAACCCAGAAATGAGAAAGATGACGGAGTAAAGAAAGAAAAGAAGAAGAAAAAGAAGAAAGAATCCGCGACTGATGAAAAGACAGAAAAGAATGATGAAAAGGATGCTCTTGAAGCGTTCTTGAATGACTCCGGAGGTTACGAATCCCTTTAATGCTGTATATGTGCAGTAGATTTCGGTTTTAAAAAAATATTCTGTGATATGATGCTAATAGCTACTAGAAAAATCATGATATGCTAAAATTTGTACAGTCGATATTTATTTTTAGTTACATAATCCATGTGCTATTGTGAAAAGCAAGATTCTTTAAAGTCAAACTCCCAGTCATCATCAGATATTCTGAATTGATTCAAATGATTGACCTTGCTAATTTATTGTAAATAAATTTTTGAATGGGCATTTCATTGTAATGTAATTATGGAAAAAAATATCATCCATTTATTTTGAAGTTTTTGTTACATAAAGTCGTTAAATGGTGTTCAGTTAACGTTAATTAATACATTAGTGATGCTGTAGGGTAAATATACCTTTTCTGTGTTTTTTTTATAAGATTTCGGAGATAAAGACGGTATCTGTCTTTTTGATGGGAGAAAACAAAAATTCTGAAGTCATTCCAAACCATAAAATGGGCCATATTGCTCAAAACTCTTGTTTTTTGGAGTCTGAGGATATTCTTAACTTGGTCTGCTCAGCCAATCAGATTTCAGGATTAGCTGATGTTGCGTTAACTTAACTGACTTGAGCAATATTCAAGTTCCATTCTTTATTTATCGTCAGGATTTTTTATCATTTAGTTAAAACAAAGAGTTAATCAGATTTAGAAAGAAATAATTGTAACCGAGCCAGAAGCATTTAAGCCAGTAACGTGTGTGGAAATGGCATTATCTGTTTTTTGTCTCTCTATCTGTTGATAGATTGTCTTTCAGCTCAAATCACAGATATGGCTAAGCATATCCTCTTTAACTGAAAATAATGTGTAACAATTGAGCTTTTTAGTATAAGTCACATTAGATAAGAAATTTAAAATTTAATTTACAATGCAATCGGTTGTCTGATTCCCCAAAAATGTGCTGATATAAGTAAAAAACAAAAAAGTATATCCTATATCTTTTCTACATACTTTTTTCTTTGTTTGGTCACTTCAGTTAATGTAAAAACTTTTTCCTACAGGAATCTCTGTGTTAGCCATGCGATGTAAATAAATTGGGTCATATGGGTAACCATTATTTTACTCCTGCCAAAAGAATGATTTGAAGGGGAATAACTCCCTGTGTATTGTACATTAAATGTGTTAAACACATAATACGATAATAGTCAGAATGGTCCAAAACATGACTTTCGGATAATTTTATTTACATTCAGTTTGAGCAATAAACGGTCCCTTTCTTTCACTCCGGCTTACTAACTTCAACAGACTGCCGCTATTACTCATATAAAATACTAGTAGGGGTAATGTCAGTATAAATATCTCGAAGAGAAAGGATTAATTTCAGATGTCATTGGCATGGATAAATTACTCAGAATACCTAGAATACTGCTAAGTTAAAATTAGGAGGTAAGTTTCAACAATTTTGTTTTAATCAGCCAAAACCAGTGGCCACAATTAATGTGACATAGACTATATATTAGTTTATTGTGGCATCATTGGACCAGTAGTTAGAGCATCAGCATAAAGACTCATCTCTGATCTCGGGTTGGAGTCTTACTGGAGCCAAAGTCAATTTTTTAAACACCACAACAAACATTAGTTTAGTAGGTAAATAAACAAACTTAAGATTGATGGGTATCTCTTCTGTCAGGGTAGTTTCCAAAAACTGGTTTTGTCAAGTACATGTGGTATCCACTTTATGTAATGTACCAAAAGCATTTTCTCCTATGGTTCACAGAATTTTCCTTCTATTTTTATGAGAAATGATTTCATTGTCACTCCCTAGAGTAATGACAAGCTACACGCGACATGACGTAATAATACAATTTATGACGTATATATAGCTTATATGGCTTTTAAGCCCTATGTACGCCTATTGAAAATGCAGAGGCATAAGTAGTTATGTCTGACTTTATTTGCATACATAAACATGTACTTGTAGCATGGATACAATAATCAAACATGGGTGTTTTGAGTGAAAACGGAAATCTCCACCCTCGTGGCATGAATCTGTAAGTCTAATCCTGGGGACACCCTCAGATTGGACAATCAGATTCCTGCCACTCTGGTGGAGATTTTCTCATCTATTCCACACAGCCACATAATATTCTATAAGTCATTTGTCATCTCTACACAGTAATACAGGTGTGAGAAAAGAATATATTAACCATTGCTATTTGTTTAATTTTTATGACAGTTTAGAGCATGTTGGAAGAGGCCGCATCTGTACATGTGCAATATTCATACCAGACTTCATGTAGTATTTTTCTCATAGTGTTAGATCACATATATACTTTGTGTACAGGTTTGATGACCAGGCTTTAAAGGGACTTTACCTGTGTTAGCCAAACACACTTATTCTGATTTTTTTCAGTTGCCATTCATAAGCCCATCTACTTTTAATACTTGTACTTAATGTACAATAACAAATAAGGGATATACAGAGGCAGAAAAAATCTTATATTCCTATATATTTTGTGAAAATAAGGTCAGGTCCAGTGTCGTGTGCATATACAAATAGTAAGGTCGAATTAATCATTTGCAAACATGTGATTGACAACTGCGTTTCTCAAGCAATTTTCACAAAATATATAGGAATTTAATAATTTTCTATGTGTGTATCTCTTTTTATTATTGTATATCAGTCTATAAAAGTAGTTTAAAAAAATAAATTTTTTTTAAAATAAAAACAGGTAATGTCTCTTTAACTCTTTGATTTAGTTCTACAGGCATATTTCATGAACTGACTGATTATCAAAATATAATGTACAGATGACCAGCTATTGGTCTATAATTATTGCTCTGCATTTTAAACATAAATTAATTCACATGACCCTTGCTCCCAGAGGTCTGTTTTTCTGACCTGTTTATTGTTGTTTGTTAGTTTTGTTGCTGTCTTTGTTTGTTTTGTTTATTGTTTTCATTTGATGGTTAGATTGCTAAGCAACAACAGTCTATGTAAATTGTAGTCATCTCATAGCTGCCAATGGTTGTTCCAGAATTTGTATATACAATTATGGGTGTGTGTTCTTGATGGAAATTTGAATTCCAATTAAAAGAAGAAAAGTTGGATAACATTAGAAATTAGAAGTAATATTAGCATTGAGGGTTAGGGCTTCATGATGAGATTGCATTTGTCCAGTTGGCAGTCATAAGCCCATGAATGTCAACTGACAGCAGTTCAATGCTTAAACAACTTCCTGTGATGATCAAATATGATGACATTAGTTGATTATAACTGTCAGTTTTTATCCTGACCTTGATATGATGCTTCCCAATTCAGCCATTCTGCCTTTTGCCATTTCATGTTTGTGCCATCTTCTTACTGTTTTAGGGTGTTAGTTTGTATTTTCAAGAAGTGCTGGTTATTAAGTTTTATTTAAAATGTACATTGTTCGTTTAAGCGAGAAATGGAATACTGACCTGCATCGAAACATTTTAGACTGAAGTTTTATCTATAAAATACAGGGTAGAATCTACAGGTAATTGTGGCAAGGGCTTTGAGTAGTCACACCACACATTAAATCACCTCTTATCATATCTTACAGATTATTGAAGATTGTTAAAGACCGTCTTCTTTTCTCTAATCTGTGTACATTGATTGATTATGTGTCTTGTTTGTTGTTCATGTGTGACTCTCTGTGTATGTGTGTGACTGTGTGTGTGTGATTGTCTGTGTGTGTGAGTGACTGTATGTGTGTGGTTGTGTATGTGTGTGACTGTGTATGTGTGTGATTGTCTATGTGTGTGATTGTGTGTGACTGTCTATGTGATTGTCTGTGTATGTGTGTGACTGTATGTGTGTGATTGTCTGTGTATGTGTGTGACTGTGTGTGTGTGACTGTCTGTGATTGTCTGTGTATGTGTGTGACTGTATGTGTGATTGTCTGTGTATGTATGTGACTGTCTGAGATTGTCTGTGTATGTGTGTGATTGTCTGCGTATGTGTGTGACTGTGTATGTGTGTGATTGTCTGTGTATGTGTGTGACTGTGTGTGTGTGTGTGACTGTCTATGTGATTGTCTGTGTATGTGTGTGACCGTCTGTGTGATTGTGATTGTGTATGTGTGTGGTGTATGTGTATGACTGTCATTGTGTATGGGTGTGACTGTGTGTGTGTGATTGTGTATGTGTGACTGCCTATGTGATTGTGTGTGTATGATTGTGTATGTGTGTGACTGATTGTGTATGTGTGTCATTGTGTATGTGTGTGATTGTATGTGTGTGACTGTGTGTGATTGTGTTTGTGTGACTGTCTATGTGATTGTCTGTGTATGTGTGATTGTGTATGTGTGTGATTGTGTTTGTGTGTAACTGTCTTTGTGTGTGTGTATGTGTGATTGTGTATGTCTGTGTATGTGTACGACTGTGTGTCTGGATAAAAAGAAAGTGATTTTAGACAACATTTGAGGTTAACATGGTTAAGTTCTGTAATTTTTAGGAATTCAGACAAATGGAAGAAAAGCTAGCTATTTTGATTGGTCATATTTTATGGTCTTTCATGCTCAACGTGGTCCATGCTTATAAAGATACGTCATAGCTACTGGATGGTTATTTCTCATTTTCATTTTCTCTATTTTAAAACTGTTTGAATGTCGCTCGGTGCTTGTTCGTCAAGTAATTAACTTTGGCGATTCTATTTCAGTCTGAACATTAGTATGTTGTGCTTTATCATTGGTCTACTGATTTATTTTTTTCTCATTCAACTTTTCATCCCTACCCGTTATATCAAGTCTATAGGCCTACTACTATTCAACTTTTCATCCTTACCAAATGTATAACGTCTATACATCATATTTGTATCGTCAATGAAAATAGCTGTGTATTACTTGTATTTACTGTTACGTGTGTAAGTTAAAATCTCTATGGCAAGATTTTCTGTTCATATCAAAGTTTTCACCATTTTTTTTCTCAGTTGATATTATTATCTTTAGATATATTTTACATCTCAATGTATTTTGTAACGACAATAAATTTAAGCTGGATTGGAATGTCATTTAGGTGTCCAATGGAATATGAAATCATTTCTATATATGGTAAATACCTGCTGGACGAAATGTTTGAAATTCCTGTCTTGAAAAAGATTTTGAATTAAGAAAACTAAAAAATTCTGTCCTGTCCATAAATGATTGTACAGTACATGCAGTAATTTCTTTTTCTTTCTGCCAAGAAAATGTATAAATGTTCAAGTTTGCTGTCACAATTTTTCTCAATGTTGTGATTCCTTAGTACTGTGAATAGGGGCACTAAAGGGTTAAGTGACACGTCTCCTTCATCATGTTTATGTTTATATATTCTTAAAGGTTGTTGGATATATCTGTATAGTAATCATGATATCTTAACTCATTCACTCCCTAAAGACACATTTGGACTGGTCCAAATCACTGCTTTACAGAAGGGTCCATTGTTTTTCAGGGGTTGATGAGTTAATACGTCTTATTTCCATTAGTGGAACTCTTCATATTGAAGGCGCTTTTAGTAGTGTCTCAGAGACAATGTAAACAAATGTAGTTTACATTGTGATTTGTTTTGAAGTTCAAAGAAATTAAAGATTCCAAAAATAAAAAAAAGATGAAATTTTTGAACTATGTGAGATTGCAGACGCATTAAATTTGTCCAATGGTGAGTGTATGACACAATATTTACTTTAGGTCCTTCTCGTCTTACTAAATTTAGCAACTAGTAAAATTGAATATTAGTTTATTTTCTGCTATCCGAGATGCAGTCTACTGTGAAGCTGTGTTCCACTGAAGCATATTTGACAACCATTTTAATCTATCAAGTTACTTTGGTTTTATTTACATGTCTCTGTAATTTTGTGAGATATGGTGAGATTCAGGGTATTTTTGTTTTTCATGTCAAAAGTGTGATCAAAGGACAGTAACTCTGATACAGTAGTAATAAGACGTATTATACAGTCCTGTATTTTTTCATGAAAATATCAACTCTTCCTCATATTTTAATTTGATTGAAATTTAACAATAATTAACATAATCAGAATAATTAATTTTAACACATTGCAATGATCAACAGCATTGTTTACATGTCCAAACATTCTGTTGTTGTTAGTGAAATTACTGTAAACCTGGATATATTTTGTGCCTGCTTAATTTTCACCCTTGGATGAGAGAGCTAATTTAAAATGGAAGCAAAATTTTCAAGCTAAACAATTCAACCCCAGACATACATGTTATCCATGAAACTCTGATTATTTAGGGCAGATTAAAGATGTTATGAATATATCATTTGCCAAAAGAAGGGCAAAAATAACCAGAAGTTGACAATTTCCCAGTGTACAGTATGTGTATATGTTTGTCTCTATGTGTGTGTGTGTATGACCTGCCACCAGGAAGAGAAACTCTGTCAAGTGTCATAGGGGATACCATTATCTGTTAGAGCATTGTACTTTCCAGTCTCTCTGCTCTTGTTGGTACAGGTGTTGGGGGCCGTGCTAGAACCTAAGTTGACCCTGTTAGAAACTTTTCCAGTTTACAGAAGGCGGGTGGTGTTTTCCCTGGGTACATAGTTGTTGGATCGAATTTGTCCTCCACCATTAAAAAGTGCCCGCCACTGTAACGTTGGTGAATGTGGTGTAAAACACTATTTAAACAAGCAGAAGATAAAATACAGGCCCACCAAGGTAAAGTGGCACATCCAAGTTCTATCAAAAACCAAAATAATATGGTCTATTTTCCAAAAGTAAATTGCACAGCTGTAACATATTGCCTAGCACAGATTCCATGTATTACTGAAGCTTGAATATGTTTGTATCCACAAGAAGCCTTTCAGCCTGTTATAACCTAGAGAGACAGTATTTTACAGACAAGAAGACTGTCACCCTATTATGACTTAGACAGACAGTATGATACAGACAAGAAGCCTGTCAGCCTGTTATGACTTAGACAGACAGTATGATACAAGAAGCCTGTCTCCCTATTATGACTTAGACAGACGGTATGATACAAGAAGCCTGTCACCCTGTTATGACTTAGACAGACAGTATGATACAAGAAGCCTGTCACCCTGTTATGACTTAGACGGTATGATACAAGAAGCCTGTCACCTTGTTATGACTTAGACAGTATGATACAAGAATCCTGTCACCCTGTTATGACTTAGACGGTATGATACAAGAAGCCTGTCTCCCTATTATGACTTAGACAGACAGTATGATACAGACAAGAAGCTTGTCAGCCTGTTATGACTTAGACAGACAGTATGATACAAGAAGCCTGTCTCCCTATTATGACTTAGACAGACAGTATGATACAAGAAGCCTGTCACCTTGTTATGACTTAGACAGACAGTATGATACATGTACAAGAAGCCTGTCACCCTGTTATGACTTAGACAGACAGTATGATACAAGAAGCCCGTCACCTTGTTATGACTTAGACAGACAGTATGATACAAGAAGCCCGTCACCTTGTTATGACTTAGACAGACAGTATGATACAAGAAGCCCGTCACCTTGTTATGACTTAGACAGACAGTATGATACATGTACAAGAAGCCTGTCACCCTGTTATGACTTAGACAGTATGATACAAGAAGCCTGTCAGCCTGTTATGACTTAGACAGACAGTATGATACAAGAAGCCTGTCAGCCTGTTATGACTTAGACAGACAGTATGATACATGTACAAGAAGCCTGTCACCCTGTTATGAATTAATTAGACTCATTGTGTTTGTAAACATGTGCCAGTTTACCTTGGTAGACCTAGTACATGTGTAACAAATGTTTTACTGGTACATGTATACGTAAAATAGAAAACGTTTTACTGTTGTTGTATGTTAACCCTATAGTCAGTTTGATGGATTTCTAATTAACAATTTTAATATATTTTAGGGTCCCATGTTATATATATCTGCTCTTGCCATAAGTTCCCTTTCCTGTGGCAGGTCACAACATTTGAATATATAAATATGACAGTGTGTGTTGTTAAACTTTTTAATCTGAAGAATGCTACATGTAGTAAGCTTTAGCAGTATGAACAATGCTTTCATATTTTCCAACTTTTTGTGCCAACATTTCTTGTGGTGGGAGGGACTCCTTGAAAAAACAATGCACCAGCATGTTCCATAATCACAACTTTGTATAATCATAATGTATCATTTTAAAATTTACCCTCACATGACCTCTGTGTACTTGATGTATAGTTGTTTAATTTCACCGTGAGAAAATTTCACGTTTTCCTGTAAAGAACTTATTCATGGGTATTTAATTTTGCACAAGATAGGTTATGAATTGTCTTTCTGATAATTCTTAAAAGTAAGCTACAATAATCAGGAGTATTTGAATTTGCTTTTTTGCAAATTTACTTTGACCGCGAATATAGCAAAATTAAATCACCCATGAATAAAAGCAACAATACAGTAGCATGTAAGGTCAAAGGTCAGATAGATTATTTGTTGTGACATTCCATGTTTATAAAGAGATTTGATGGAAATATGTGATCATGTCTGAATGTATAAAACTATATAACAATATGTCATAAAATGTTATATATTGTTTTAGAAAATGAACAGATTAAAAATGTTAAAAGTATGAATGCATATTCATTTTGTTTCACATTTTACTCCTGTAGTCTGATTGATAACATTAAGAACTGCTTGACAATGATGGATGTTGAGGTCAAATGACCTCCACTACATGTACATGTATATGTAGGCCCTTTATGTATTTTGAGGTCAAATGGCATAGGGCACATGACTGTATACATGTCAAATCTTTTGAGAACCCAGATGACATAGGGTAATGAATTTAAACATGTCCAAACTGATAACTTCTTGAAAACCCAGATGACCTCTATTAATTTGAGGTCAGGTCAAAAGATATAGGGCATATGACTACATGAATAAACATGTCTAATCTTACGACTTTTTTTAGAACCTTTGGATTCACATACCATGTATAAACTCATAAACAGATCAGCCATGACAGGGCTGAGCAGATGACCTCTACAATTTGGAGGGCAAAGATTAATAGGTATGTAATTAGCTCGATACGCAGATTTGGAGTCTAGCTATTGGTCCATTTTAGTTTGGGGGTTATAGAAAACTACTCTCTAAAGAATTCATACTGAGAACAAGCATAATGAAATAGATGTTTGTTTGTTGTTGTTTAACGTCCCACTCAAGAATATTTCACTCATATGGAGACATCACCAAATGCCGGTGAAGGGCTTCAAATTTTGCCCTAATGCCTATGCTCGGCACTTACGGCATAATGAAATAGATGTTGTGATACATTTCTCACACATAAAATTTTAGAATTTATATCGGGGATATATATAATGAAATATTAGTAAATGTTTCAAATGTGTTATTGGACAGTTGAAATAAAATGTATTTGATACTCAAGCTCAACTGTTATTAATTTTGGCAATATATATATATATAAAATATATTTTTATACATGTCAAATTGCAGCATATGTTACTTAAATGTTTAACTTAAAATCACAAGAATTTCGTTCAACTTGAGTAAATTTGGTGACTTTTCAGTTTGGATTGATTTGGTTGCTGAGCAATATTTGAAGACAAAAAAAATCAATGTGAAGTGTAGACATGAAATGCCAAAGTTTTTATTGAAGAAAATTATAAACAGCAATAATAGATAAAATACATCCCAAATCACAGAAATTTTCTCTTCATGATCATTTAACACAAAGGAAATATATAATAATAAATAGGAAACAACGGTTATCACTTAAACAATTAAAATGCCATTTTGTTGACTGGCAAATTAAAGAAATTCTTAATTACGAAATCTTAATCAACAATTTTTTCTGTAATTTTCTTAAAACTGGGAACATGAATAAATTTTCAATTATTTCAAGAATATTTCATGTAAATAAACAAATCTTTAATAATCTTAAAACCATTTATACCTACATGTCCTATGGTTCATTACATTTATGTTTATTAAAAAAATGTCCTTGTTAAACTCACAAATTCCTGCTTCCTTTGTGCGATAAGGAATAGTTCATAATTTTTGGCCATTCTGAATTTGAAACTATAAAAATATAGAGTGATTCCTTGATGTATTTCTTACTTAACACTGTTACACATAAACTATATGTATTTGTAGTTTACTACATTTGATGAATTAAGAGATATTTTGAAGTAATTTGGCTACTAATCTAAAATCGAGAATATTGAGCTTTTCATCCTACAATGAAATAATTTAACACAAAACAAAAATTATTTTACGTACTGTCCAGGACAGGTCAAACTGCATACATCGGACACAATAAAAAACAACAGACTGGAAGAGCCTTATTAATCACTTAATTGTTTTGCCCTAAATCCTGTCCCATGGGTCAAACAATTCTGGGTTGTTTTTTTTACCCCTACTTGAGAAATGCTTCAAACCAAATTAAATGACCCTATGGCTGGTTAATTTTCAAGAATAAGTTGAAAATAGCTCAAAATTTTACATAAGACTGTCGTATCCATAGGCAACATGTCAAAATAGGTCATATGAAAGACTTGACCTTGACTCATAAGTTAACAAATGTTACATGTTTACATATTCCCAAATGGGTTCCCATAGTTGTTATATATGTTAGATGAAAGAATAAAATATACATCAAAGTAACGCGCCATAGTTTGATGTCAAGTGGACAATATAAATGTATCATTTTATAACAGTCACTATCTGCTTTCGGTTCATTAGCACCCACATCTAACACATTTATTTGGTCTTCTTCTTTTTCTTCGTTGTACGTCTCTTTGTTTTTGAGTCCACAATAAACTGAGATTGCTTCTTGATGGCATTTCTATTGAGTACCTCCGTGTCATCTTCACCGCTGTCATCCTCGTCTGAAAAATTTACAATATTTATATTTAGATATGAATTATATATGCATGTATATAGATTCAGATTCTTGTATTTTGTCAGTATAATGCAGACATTGCCAAAATTATTTCTTCATTAGTATGTTAATATTAAACATTATCCTGTCTATGGGTAATTTCTTGGATTCTGATTGGTCTAAATAAACCCCACATTATTCTGTATCTGTCAGCTACTCAACGTATATAAAAATATACTCAACGGATATAGCTTCATCTTGCCCAATACAACTTTTTATTATGGACCCCATATATTTCTGTATCCCCCTCTAGAACACTACATAACTAATATTATAGGTGAAGGAAAATTTGGATAAAAATGAATAAATTTTGCATGAAATTTATGTATGTTGATGACCTGTTCGTACTGCAAACAAGAAAAAATAATGTGTTGGGGTAATTTACACAAAATATGCAAAATAAGTTTTTTTCGTATAATTTACCCCCAAATACCAATCCCAAAACTGTGCTAAGAATTAAGTTGTGACATTACATAAATAACACCACATGTATGGTTTGCATAAGAAAATCGCATAAATAACAACACATGGAAATATTCCCCGTTACAGTAAGACTTGTACACCTATAGTGGATGGATATCAATGTTCTGATTTCTCCATTTTTCAAGTTTTAACTAAAGTGTTTTTTACATTACCTAAACAATTTTCAATAAAAACTATTGAAAGATTATATATATATACCATTTAAAATAATTAATTTATCAATGATAGATACATGTATTCATTGCTTGCATGCCAACCCTGAACTTAATTTGTGATGAAACGGAATAATTGATTTTCACAAAAAATGTGACAGCACTTTAAAACACATCTAATAAAATTAAACACATCTACAATTTGTAACACTGTGATAGATATAGTCATCACCATAGCAACACAATGTTGATGCATCTTATCAAAACAAACTCTTGATGTCTAAAATTATTGTGATATGTACAATTACATGTGAACTTTGTGTTTCTTTACAAAAATGGAAATTGAAAGAATAAAAAATCCTACTTCATGCAATAACACTTGAATATATGAACAATAAGTTCTGATGATTTCATGTGGAGACAACTCTGTCAGTGAACTGGGCATTCCATACATGTGACAGAAATGAGAAAATCATCTGTTTGTGATGTACAGTATATAGTAAAAACAAGCCATCATATAAAATTATCATCATGAATCTTCTACATTATAATTATTGACTCATTTTTATGATTTTTGTTTTAAATAGAATTATAAATATGTCAAAATATTAAATATCCGAGTCCTGGGCAGCAATTTTACAAAGGGAGGTAATTCAAATATGACAATCTTTTTTGATTGCCATTAATATACAAATGATAAATTATTACACGTATTTGTGAAAGAAAAAAAAATTAGACAGCAATTTTGTAAAAGCAATAATTTTTCAGAATTCTCTTAAATATATAAATGCCAAACTATTATTCAGAGAGGAAAAGTGGGCAGAAATTTTATATATAAAATTGTTTCAATATTGCCAAATCTATAGATTGAGTATGATCCAGGATCTGTACAGATGATTTTCTTATACAATACATATGAACAAGACATACTGATTAAAATCTTACATCATCCTTTTTCAGTACATGCAATCAACCCCTGTGGTCACATTTAGACTCGCCAAGATCAGTAAATTATATGATCTATACTGTCATAAATCAGGAGTGAGCAAATACATATTTTTTTACTCTAAATTCTGACAGTGGACTCAACCATTCTTTGAAATGGGCAGGTCCAAATGTGACTTCAGGGGTTGATGAGTATAGCACAGTGACATTCTTGAATAACATGAATAGTGAAGCATGTGGAATCATTTTACATCCGATTTCTGTGAATCCTAAAATATGATACACATGATGTATCTGTACACCATATCAACATTCCAACAACATTTACATTAAAATGTGTGCAAAAATATCAAGTTTGTGACCATTAAACTTACTTCCCCCATACAAAAGGAGTGCCACGTCTTTGTTTAAACAAGTAAAGATTAGTATAAACATGTTTTTAAATATCAGGTACAGGTATACATGAATTCAAAATACAGTGGAACCTCGCTATTAAGACCACTTAACTGTCTGACTCAAAGTGGTCTGATTTGTGAGGTGTTACAGTGGAACCTCGCTATTAAGACCACCTAACTGACTGACTCAAAGTGGTCTGATTTGTGAGGTGTTACAGTGGAACCTCGCTATTAAGACCATCTAACTGACTGACTCAAGGTGGTCTGATTTGTGAGGTGGTTTCTTAAGTGAGGTTCTGTACTTAGTAGATATTTATCAAGAGACTGAAAAATGCGAGTTGGTCTCTTAAGCGAGTTGGTCCTTAGGCGAGGTTCCAATGTACTAATTAACATGAAATATATCAACTTCAAATATGTGCTCAATATATTACATATTTTTTGTGTGTGTACTGTTATTAACATCCATCTATACTTTAGGTCATGTGAAAAAAAAATAACCTGGTTGTCATTGACAACTGAATTTGAAAATATATGGCAAGGTAGGTAGTTTTTTTTTATTATTTCCAATCAGATAATAGAAGGGTTTAGATCTTTCTTTTCATAGCCTATTTTACTACAGAACTAATTTACTGAGCCCACATTAAGACAGAAGTCAAAGACTTCATGAAAATGCCTTTTTTTTACCAGGCCTTTGATTAAGTCACTGGAACCAGTATAAGTGTACAGTGAAACTTGTATATAAAGAGCCCCCTTTAGGGACACAAGAAAACTGGTCTTTATAGGGAGGTGGTCTTTATATAGAGGATGATTTATACACAAATGGTACTATTGGTGACAGCAAAAACGGTCTTTGTGACAAGGTGGTCTTTATACACAGGTGGTCACTAAAGTCAGTTTTACTGTATTCTCTTACAGCTAATCTACATTTATATTATATGATCTGCTAATCGGTAAGGTAAAACTTGATCATGTGTACCATAAGAAGGGAATTTATTTTTCTTTCTAAAGGGTATAGGTTGGGTGATTTTGTTTATCATAGAGCTATAAAAACAATCAATACACCAAAATTTCATTGCTAGGGATTAGTCTTAAAAATAACCAGATACATTTTTTATTTAGTCCTAGCTATAAAGTATTTACTGAAATATATCATTATATAACTTGTTTCAGTTGAACTGTATAATAACAAAGGCAAACAGAATGAAAAATTATTTAAAATATACAGTTTTTAGAAACAAATCAATAAACATGCCCAGAGAAAAAGAGAAAAATCCATCTGGGATGAACCTAAACTCTACTTACTATGACAACATAATTTTTTTTTATTTTAATCCTATCACACTTCTTGTTTGCAATCCTTTCACCCATAAGTATCTATATGGTATGCTCTTTTCTACAGATTTAGATCAGATCTCAGTCTCGCCGTGTCAAACATTCCAGGTGTTTGAAATATCAAAATATTAAAGAGTGCTGACGGAATAAATATAATTGATGCGTCACAAGGTACATAATTAAGATTAACTTCCAAATAGTGTTATTTTAAAAATCCCTTGTTTATTAATCTATAAAACACTTTTTAAAACATTTTTAAAAAGTACGGGAAGAAACATTGTGTACATGTGTTTTGAATGGTTTAATTTCGGCCAGTTTAATACAGTGGCCAAATTGGCCAAAATTAAACAATGGCCAAAATATCCCAATTTATGGTATGGTGTTGAAAGGGTTAATTACAGAAATAATGTATGAGAACAAAATGAAAATTATATACGTATTTGATATTCAGTGACCATTGAACTTTGTAATGCCCTAACAATGATAACAGAAAGTCTCAGACTATAATGAACAGCCTAAAACTGTTGAAATGAATGTGATGTTGGCAATGATAACTTACCCTCGTAGACAGTATCTCTTTGTGTTTGAGGAAGTTTGACTCTTGTGTTGTATTGTGGTAGTTTTCCTTCAATACTGGCATGGAACTGCAAATAACAAAGGTTAATTAGGGCATGTATTGATAGAGATGTGACAAAATATATTACCCCAATTCATTATGTCACTTTCAAGAGAACATATGGACTGTCAATATTGTACATGATACATTTGGTTGTATGTTTACTGGTTTAAAATTCTTTAAAAAAAATTGTAGACAACAACAGCTACAGAAATTGCAACAGTTGAGCTTTACCAAACAGAATACCAATTTAACAAGGAAAATTTGATTTATTCAATACAAAATTAAAGGCAATTTACAACAGTTATTACTTCAAAATGCTGTCTTCAATTTTAAAATTTTCGATTTTATATGAATATTACTCAATCATAATAAGTCTTTAGTTGGATGAGATATAATATATACTTTTTATCCATTTATTTACTATTAGCTCATCAATCCCTGGAAAAAAATGGACTTTTCTGTACATCAATGACTTGGACCAGTCCAAATGTGTCTCTAGGGGTATATAGGTTAACAATTTACTAACCTCTTCTTCCTCCATTTGTTTCATGGCATCTGTAATGTCCTTGCCATCAAGTTCCTCCAGAAGTTTGAGTAACTTCTCCTCACAAGTGGACAGCTGATCCAAGACATACTCGTCTGAGGTCGGTGCGATCTGTGCAGTTGGTACGTGACCTTTACTCTGAAATGACATCAAATTAAGATCCAGCTGATTATGACATTTAGATCTGAGACTGAATTAAAGTAAATATGAAAAATATCAATATTACTTACATTGGTTTTAGAACCCTTGTATTTTAGAATTTAGCACTGGTAAATTTAGGTTCATATGCCTGGTCTGACATGATCATATACAATCTTTCCTCTGTAATTACTCAGTTACAAATCCTACTTTGAAAGAAGAAAGTTCTGAGATGAACAAGTCTATCCAACATATAGCCTTAAGATGAACAAGTTTATCCTACATACAGGAGCCGGCCTGGCTCAGTCGGTAGCATGCTCAACTCTTGTTTGTGAGGTCCCGAGTTTGAGTCCAGCCGGAAGCAGGTTGGTTTCCTGTCATTTGGATGAGACAGTAAAAACCGAGGTCCCATGTCACAGTAGGTGTCGGCATGTTAAAGAACCCTCAATGCTTGATGGCTGTAAGTGCCGAGCATAGGTCAAAATTTGAAGCCCTTCACCGGCATTTGGTGACATCTCCATATGAATGAAAGATTCTTGAGTGGGACATTGAACAACAATAAACAAACAATCCTGCATACAGCTTTAAGATGAACAAATGTGTCCTACTTAAAGCTTTAAGATGAACAAGTTTATCCAACATACAGTCTTAAGATGAACAAGTTTATCAGAAATTAATTTCTGCTTTAAGATGAACAAATTTAAATTATCGTATAACTTTATGATGAACAAGTTCATCAGAAATTACTTACAGCTTTAAGATAAACAAGTTCATCAGAAATTACTTACAGCTTTAAGATGAACAAATTCATCAGAAATTACTTACAGCTTTAAGATGAACAAGTTGATCAGAAATTACTTACAGCTTTAAGATGAACAAATTCATCAGAAATTACTTACAGCTTTAAGATGAGCAAGTTGATCAGAAATTACTTCCAGCTTTAAGATAAACAAGTTGATCAGAAATTACTTACAGCTTTAAGATGAACAAGTTTATCAGACAGATGCTCCACTCCAGCTTTGATGGATACCATGATGTTACTATTGGCTTGTAGCTGTTGCTCAGCCCCATCTCGTCTTTCCTCTTCCTTTTGTAAATGTGCTTGGAATTCTTCAAGCATTCTCTCACCACTGTAAAAAAAAGTCAGTGAAGAATGAAATGTTATCTACTATGAAATGAGAAAACAAAAACGACTAGCCAGATTATAATGAACAAAATGACGACAACAATATTCAGTATTTGATGGATAGATAAAATATTTCTGAGAAACTATATTCCTATTTTTTTGCCTTGTAAAACTTTAAAATGGACCTTTACTTGAATTATCTTTTTAGTTTTGCTTGTAAAGTAGTTTACTATAGTGACAATCTATACACCAGTATTAAACATGTTTAACTACTGTAAACTCAGCTGAGGACTACAATTTGACTGAGACTAATGATAAAAGAAAATTCAGCATACAAAAAAAAAATCATGTATCAGCATCTTGCAACTGATTTTTCATGCTCTGATATGGACATTTTAACTCATTCACCCCTTAAGACACATTTGGACTGGTCTAAGTCATTGATTTATAGATGAGTCCATTACTTTTTCAGGGGTTGATGAGTTAAGAGGGATATTCTGTACCACGTACTATATTTCAATTATCTCTCTTGCCACAAAAGGTCAAATTTAGCAATTCTGTCTCACTTTAAGTAAGAAAATGTTTCTTTTTGACACCCAGCCCCCAACTGCCAAAGTTACATTTGAACATACCTACCTACAACTCGTTAAAAAACAAATGAAAGGTAAATAACAGTGAAACCTGTATATAACGACCTCCTTATGGACACAAGAAAGTCAAAGACTCCATGGAACTGCCATTTTTGCCAGGCCTTTGATTAAATCATTGGAATGTAAGTATACAGTGAACCCTGTATATAAAGACCCCCCTCAGGGACACAAAAAAACGTTCTTTATAAGGAGGTGATCTTTATATAGAGGTTGATTTGTACATAAATGATACTATTAGGGACAGCAAAAAACAGTCTTTGTGACAAGGTGGTCTTTATACACAGGTGGTCACTAAAACATTAGTTTTACTGTATATAAAAATATACCTAGATAATTTGGAATCTCCGGAATACTTCATTTCTTCAAATTCCATTTGAAGTTTTTCTTTATCTTCTCCAAGTCTTGTTATCTGTTTCTCATTCTCCTTTTTCATTTCTTCAAGATGGCGAGTTGTGTCCCCTTGGCATTCAAATCGATTGACAACTTCCTGTAAAAATGAGATCAAGTAATGCTGAACTGTAACAAGTCTTGATTTATAATTTTTTTGTTTCAATGGTGTTTAATACTCTACATCTGAGCATCGCCTAATTTGCTCCTTAATTTTTTTTTCTCAACTATAAAAAAAAAAAATAATAATCATAGTTGAATGACAGTATTAAAATACAAAATTAGTAATGATTCAGTAAATATGTGCTAATTTGTTAATTCATCGTACTACTTCAGGGCTTAAGTGAATTTGTCATAGGACTAGTTAAATTTCTTTCCGACTTAGTCCAACTGACTATTGAGACAAAAATGCTAAATTCGACCTCAGAAGGAGACTGGCACTCTTCTTCACATACAACTATACAGCTTAGGTTCGGTGGGGTTTAACCCTGTGCTGAATAGAGCTGGTTAGAGGCTTTGTGAGTTAAAGCGCAATGCTCTAAACTTAGGAGTACCGAGGCCCACAATGGGTAATAAAAGCAATGTTATTTATATCATAATATTGTATTTGTATATTGAATATGATATAAACAAGAGGCCTAGCTGAGGGGTCACATTAGAACGTCAGCTGGGTTCATCCTGTAAACAGATTCCCTACTCAGGGTTCATCAATTTCACAATACAACCAGTATGTATTTGTATATACCCTTTTGCTCAGCTAATGGAATAATGAAAAATTTTTAAGACTACACTTTTTTTTTCAAAATTTTAGTCCTGCCTTTAGGGTGCCCCAGGGAATAGTCAGGTTATCATAGAATTCACAATTTTTGGTGTGATGAAAAACTGCTCTTTCTAAATTGTACAATAGCAGGAATGACTACAGTCAGCTTTCAATAGTTTTTGGAGTAGGAGACATTTTACCTAAAGTAAGCAAGCATAAAGCATAATTATGTAAAGGTATAGATAAATTTTATTTGTAGATAGAAATCAGCAATTTTTTCTGGAATGAAAGGAAAGCATCCAACGATTTACACTGCTTTTCATCTTTGTACTTAAAAAAAAAACATATTTGAAAATGTACCATAGTATCTGAGACACCAGTAGCTTCCTTAATTCTCTTGAAGGCCTCCTCATAAGTTGTAATCTTTTGTTGCTGTTCCTCTCCCTGAAGTGCTTGTTTCTCTTGTGGGCTCAATTCATCTTGTTGAATGGAACCTCTCTGAGCCTATAAAGAAAATAATGTTGTATCAACTGGATACTCAGATGTGTCATGTACATGTGAAGCCAACAATATCATATCATCTCTTAAACATTGTAGAATCTTTTAGACTCTTATTGTCATTTTTTCAAAAACTTTTTTTTTGCTTTCTTTTATTTTCCCCATTTCCTGAGTTGATATACAATGTAATATATCTATACTGAAACATGACTGCTCATTTAAAAACTGAAATATGAAACAACTTCATCATGAAAACAGCACCCGTTTATCAAGCTATCAGAGAGCACCTCATTGATATCAGTTTAAGGTTTGATTAAAAGAAACTGTTGAAAAAAAAGATGTTAATTAGACTTTGCATTCATGAATTTAAAAAAAAAAACACTTATGCATGTTTGCACAGAAAAGGGAAAAATTAGCCCAATCTAAGCAATTTGAGTTTGCACCTATAATGAACATAAAAACCTCAAAACAACAACAACAACAAAACTGAGAAAATCAATCAAATAAAAAAAAAAAAAAAAAACCAAATCAATAACCATCCCCTCCCAAAAATTGCAGAGTAAATAAAATAAAACAAAAACATACGATTCTTCTTTCAATTCTTTCATGTTGCATCTTTTTCTCTTCAGCTTCCTTCTTCATTTTCTGTAACTCAATTTCTCTCTTCTTCCTCTCAGTGTAAACTAATTTCTCATGCTTAGATAATTCTGTTTGAGCAGCTTCTTTAGAGATCTGTGCATCCGTATGCATAGCTCTCAATTCTTTCAGTTCAGATTTGGTGTTTCTGATTTCTGATTCCATGAAGTCTAGGATACATGGGCATTTCTCAGCTTCCTAAAAAGAAAACAAAAACGAGAATAATATCAACTAAGTACAAGACATGAATTAGATAATCATTCTGTGGGCATGTGTAATTCCACATGCACTAAAACAAAACGTACTATAAATACATGTATTTGACACGCTTTCACATTTAAGGCCAAAAATGAAAGAAAAATTTGTATGACTTTACCCGATTGACCCATCTAAAAAGACCCAACCTGAAGGGTTGTTTAGGCTGTTTTGCCCATATGTCTTTTTCCTAATTAAAAATCTAAAATTATTGTCATATTTACATACAAAAGATTTGTCTACCAACTGACTCACTGCTGGTTGGGATACATCAAATAAATGAATTTTAATGATGGCCAAAGAAATACAGTGTATACATTTGATTAAGGAATGGATCAGCTAACTTCAACAACAGTTAATCATCATGATAATACCTTCAATGATATAATTTCTCTCTGACTTGAATTTTCTCAGACATAGATGTTACCAAATAAACTTCACCATGCAATCTTGAGGCAAAAGGGGCGGCCCCGTGAATTTTGAGATAACAAGATACCACTGTACATCAATAAAGATGTTTTTTGACAAAGAATACAAGATACTCACAACTTCTAACTTCCTCTTGATATCCTCGTAGATTCTCTTCAGATGTCTAGCCTCATCAATTTTAAGCTTGGTTTTGTCATAGCAATTCTCCAGATACCTCATGGACTGTAACAAATAAGATATTAAATATGAAATCAACATTATTTTCAAAGAACATAATTACGACATATTTTTTTGGTTCTTTAAATAATGTTTGTAGTGTGTGTGTGTGTGTGTAATTTTGACACCTGAAAACATTCAGTTGATTATATTCATGTATCATATTATGTCTTATCTATTTAAAAACCTTTAACTCATCAACCCCTGAAAAACAATAGACTCTTCTGTAAATCAATGACATAGACCTGTCCAAATTTGTCTTTAGGGGTGAATGAGTTAAGCAGTCAAAGAAGAAACTTAAAAACAAAGTAAATATATTTCCTAGAAGTTGGAGAACAACCATAAAGAGTGAAATCTAAGACAGGATACTGTGCTTGGGCACTTTAAAGAGGATTTCAAAGAACAGGGAGATGTGAAGACCCTTAGTCCTTGCCCTATCAGGCATTTTTCTGTCAATTTTGGGAATATGCCAATGGAGATAAAATTGGAAATTGTAATGTTAATTTGTGTCAAATTTGGAAAAACTTATTGCACCCATGGAAATCTAAATGTAATGAAATCTCTTTCTAAATGCAATTTCCTTTACATCACTTCATTTTCTGTGGCCTCAACACCAAATTGGGAAGTTTATTTAATTAAGTTCATCATCCTGTATTTTGCATCGGGTATTGGACCAAATTTTAGCCCTGTGAAAACTATAGAAAAAGGCCTGCCTGCATACCACCAGTTGCCATGCCTGACAAGAAGTAAGTAAGTAAATAAGAAAATAATATATTTCTTGAAGCTGTCATAAGTCTTAACAGACACCCTACTTTACATAATTTCTGACTTTTGATTTAATAATGACGAGTAACAAGATTTTATCATGTGGATTACTATATATCAATCATAATCATCCGCTGATGGAATCCATAAACATTTTGCTGGTAGGTTATGTGTGTTGATGTTTTGTGAATGTCATGCCATGCTTCTGTCATGTCCTGTATTGTATTAATGAAAATTGATTTGAAAATAAAAAATTATACCAAAAAAAAATTATCATCTGAGCTAAAATGTAAAAACATATGTGAAGATTAAGTGAAATTTATTTCGTTGTAGAATCAGCTTCATACCTGTGCATCAGTTGATTCGCCTTTATCAGTTTGGATAGCATCTGAAGCATCTTTTTGCATCTGATCATACTGGGTCTGTAGCTGTTCAAGTTTCTTCTCTTTTGAAGCTGTCTGATGATGTAGGGCATTCAATCTCTTCATGGTATCACAGACTTTGTGATCCATAATGGTAATGGCTTGCTGTAAATGAAATTGAATATGGTCAGGTTCAATATCAATAGCTGAAATTCATCCCCTCCCCCCAAAAAGTTGAAAATTAGAAGGTATTAGAAGGTATCGGTAATCAAATAGTCTATTTCAGATATATACAAAAGAGTGAAGGACAGAATCAAATTCAAGATAATCTAGATCCAAATGTATAGGCCAGACATCAGTCATGTGAGAAGTTTCCAACAAAAAAAATTTGCTGTTAATTTTCTTTTCACATTTAAGACTAGTAGAATACTTCAAGAATTAATAAAAGTATTTTAAAACCTTATATGAAAACAAAAAAATATAGGCAAGTTTACATACTCTTCCAGTCTTGTTCTTCATGGAGGCTCTGTCAACAGGTCTTTGTTGAAATGCTTTGTTGATTACATGTTGATCTTGCTGAAAAACAACAATATAAAATTACGAAAAATGTTTCAGTTTCATATGAAAAAAAAAGACATCATTTTATTCTTCTTCTGAAAATATTGTTTTACAACTAATAGATTTTCCCCTTTGATTCTGAATGTTGTTTTATGCCACATAATTTTTTGGTAATATGGTGGACTATGGTGGCCAGTTTTTAGTGGTGGATGAGGGGATCCAGTTAAAATGTACCCAGGAAGAGACTAGAGGCCTTCCATAAATAAAGCGGCAAACTTTCTCACAAAAATCAGATTACTATGTTCCAACTGGGCTTCTGACCAGAAGAGAGAGACCTTATGGTTCAAAGTGTGATGTTATCAACTAACGGTGAAGTGAGATTAAGATAAATTCTATGGAACTGAACCACTGCAGTGGGGGGCTCTAAAACATGCCATGCCTATGGAGACATTCAAACCTTAACTTTAATTTTGAGTTTCAATAATCAATATGAAAATGTTGCTAAAGAAACTACATGTTTAAGCAATAAAAATGACTAAATTTGAATCCTAAACCTTCCGACTGTTGAATAACTATCAGTAACAATCCCATTTCTGTAACTTCTTTTGTTTCATCATAGTGACCTAGACAAAATACTAACTTGCTTCTATGGCAGCTCTTTGTGCAATATATATCTTCTTGTTTCATAGCCGTTTTGTGCAAATTATGCAAATAAAAATCTATATCAAATTACCGAAAGAGAGTCACTGAGCTTCTTCCTGAGTTCTTTTGCTTCTTTTCTCAATTTCAAAATCGTCTCCTTGTTCTTCTTCATGGCAAACTGGGAGGTCTCATAGTAGGCTTTCCTATCACCCTCTGAGTGAAAAATGGTAAAAAAAAAAGCAAATATAGATTTATATTCAATGTGAATGAGGACAATATCTAATCAAACAAAATAAAAATATTAAGACAACCTAAACCAATGATGAGAAAAAAATCAGAATGTATGTGGTGGTTACTTGTTATTCCTTACGGTTTTATTACATGTGCATACTGAAGTCTAAAAGATATTTGACAAGAGAACCATGTCATTTTTCACATGTCAGTCTAGACATATACAAACCAATTTGGAAAGTGGGATAAAAAGACTATCAGTACATACAGACCCTTCAATACATAAAAAACCAAATGAATGTCAGATGGCTTTGTAAATCTATGCACAAAACTATGCTGGCTGGGGACTAATTATCACCACATTTGTGAATACAACTGTACCCGTCCTTCATGAAATTAAAAGATCCAAAATGTGAGCCTATATTTGTACCAGTTGATGTTTGGCAGATTAGTGTCAGAGGTATTTTGAGATTCATACATGTACATTTGTGAATTCAAAGAAAATGGTACAGCATCTATTTTGCACCTTTTAAAATTCTCGCCAAATTTCAAAGTAATAAAACCATGGTCCAGAATTGCTATGCTCTTTCCTACTTGTGGTTCCATGTGCCCAAAATACTTCGTAGGTAACGATTGTTTATATTGAGTAAGTCTGTGCAAATTATCCAACCTCAATAGTTATTATTGACATTGAAAGTTATCGCATAGTCCACAGATGTAATTTCGGGCACATGAAATGGTGGGTAGGAAAGAGATGACATTATCATTTAACACCTGCACTAGGCTAGTTATAACGGCGAAGAAGAGGGTAGTTTTACTATTGAGAAAGAAAATTCCCAACAGGAAATTTCCTTCGTTGTCGCTGTAACTACACGGGATCACTACATGCATTAAATGGCAGTAACATAAAGTTAAAGTAAACTTGGTCACATCTCGTCGAATGGAACCATTTCTAAATGACACAATTATTATTCTAAAAACTTACCAAGGAGGGCGATCTTAGCCTTGAGTTCCTCAATTTGCTCATTTAAAGGCCGCTGCATTAAATTCGCCCCGACCGGCATTTTGGTTATTATTTATTCACCACTTGCGACAGACTCCAAATGTTCAAGATGGTGTTTTGGTTTGGCGTATCCAAGGTGCTTGCAAAATCCACGCATGCGTAATCTAAAGGGAGATAATTCAGGACTTCCGCCGTTTAGAGCGCAAGTACGCGTGTACTAATAATATACTGTAACAGAACAGTAGGCTACTGTTCCAACTTTTTAAACTGTTTTAAAAATATTCAAAACAAATACTTAAATACCGGTTTCGGTTATTGATAGATAAAATGAATAATATAAGTAAATGAATAACAAGGAAAAGAAAATAGGTAATACCGTAAATAAATAAATAAACAAATTTAATAAAGTGACCAATAAATAAATGATTATGGACAGATTCCCGAAAAATGATGTCAAGGAACAATCAGTTACTATAATGACGTTTATGTTTTTGCGGGTATCTGTATCATTTTGCCACTCAAAATTACAGGACCGCAGTGAAAGTTAAAGGGTCTATATGGGGGCTACAATTTAAAAAATGTGAAAACTTAAAAAAAAAATAAAAACTGAACGCATGATTTTTCATCTTCATTGTTTAGGATCCAAGCTTAGTGATTACTGTTATGATTATATATTTTTTTTACTGAAAAATGCTTTGAATCTACAGAATGGTACAAAACATGATCAGTTAATATTATTTTTCATATAAATTAGTTTTTGTAGGCTATAGTTATTTCATATAAATCCGCATTTTTCTAACGTTAATGGAAATCATTTCTAAATTCATTTTTAAAGCTTTTATCATTTAATTCAAAATATAATCCTATATGCTCAAAATGTTTTCTGATCCAGACTTTGACAATTTAACATGTTTAACTCCTGTACACCCCTAAAGACTCATTAGGGGACGACCATTTGATTCTGAAGGTGGCAGATTTTGGAAATAAATATTCTGGCCTTGAAAATAAATAATCTGTCCTCGACTAGCAAGAAAATAAATAATCTGACCTTAACTGGTGCCAAAGTTGTGGTAAAAATTAATTAATGTTTAAAAAATTTTGGCTCGCTTCGCTTGCCATATTTCAATTTTCAATTTTTTTGGCTCGCCACACTCGCCATTTTTATTTGTAGAGGATAGTCTCTTATGTAGGACAACAAGTAGATACAATTACTGTAGTCAGTGTAATTGTAATGTTATGCTTTATTACCCAAAAGTTAAACTCATCCAGGTCAAGAAAGGGTTCATAAGACTCCATCCCGCCAGGTTATATGGATTTACTACAGTGGAACCTCGCTATTAAGACCACCTAACTGACTGAATCAAAGTGGCCTTATTAGTGAGGTGGTCTCTTAAGTGAGGTTCTGTACTGATACAGATTTAATGAAGAAACTGGAAATTCATGGTCTTAATTGTGAGGTGGTCTCCTAAGCGAGGTGGTCTTTAGGCGAGGTTCCACTGTATATGTACAGTCAATTAAAATAAACTCAAAAGCCCAGAATTTGACAAAAAATTATTAAAACCTCTACACAGTGGAACCACGCCTAAAGAACACCTTGCTTAGGAGACCACTTCACAATTAAGACCATGAATTTCCAGTCTCTTAATTAATGTTGAATCAGTACAGAACCTTACTTAAGAGACCACCTCACTAATCAGACCACTTTGAGTCAGATAGGTGGTCTTAATGGTGAGGTCTCGCTGTATTTTTAAATAAGAAATTGGAAAATTAATAAAAATAAATTACCAAAATAATTGCATGCCTAGCTACGATCAGCAAAAACAACTTTATACTCTTCGTTTCCTCTAACTTCAAATCATAGATCTGCCCTGGATTTGTCTATATATTTTGAATTTGGTGGCTTTTGACTACGTTTAGTTTTAATTCAGTTTATCTTTAAGTGTTTGCCCTACATATCAGTAATAAGTTTTGATTTCCATTTCCTATGAACAAAATTTGCATTATATCAAATTGTATATGATTTTCCCTGCATTGTGGTATTATCAGCTAGAGGTATGAAAATCTTATCATCGATGATATTCAATTCTTTACACTGATTGAACACACCATTTTCACACGTACATGTTCAGCATCTGGTCAACCCCCCCCACTCCAAGAAAAACTTTACACCCCCTCATAGTTCAATGTATATCTCCATCCGTTTGTGCGTGTTTGTACACTTACCGAACACTAGAATTTGAATTTTGAATAGTTTTTTATGTCACACTCAACAATTTTTCAGTTATATGGTGGTGGCCAGTTTTTATTTGTGGAGGAGAGAACTTGTTAACAATGTACCGAGAAGAGACCACCAGAATTCCGCAAGTAAACTGGCAAACTTTCTCACAAATATCAGTTTAGTTTCCAGCGGGGATCGCACCTATGCTGATCAGAAGTGAGAGACTTCATGGTTCAAAGCCCAATGCTCTAACCACTCGTCCACAGAGGCCCCACAAAAACCAGGTAAGGCTTCCAAATTATTGAAATGGGATAGCGTGTAAACTGTTGCCTTTCTATGGGTTCCTTATCACAATTTTGCCTCACAATTATCCAGTGTGCAGTGAGGTTTGTATTTTATAACACTTTTGAATAGTATGTACTTATGTTACCCCCTCAACCTCAACCCCCCCCCCCCCTTTGAAAAATTTCTAGATCCGCCACTGCACTATATTATATTTATGAACACATGACAATAGCAAAAAACAAATGAAAAAAATAAATAATCTGTCCTTGGTCTGCTTGAAAAGAAATATTTCTGTCCTGCGATGGTATGAAAATAAATAATCTGACTCAACAAAATTTGCCAGGCCCCCCTACCCCTCAGAATCAAATGGTCATCCCCTTAACTGGATTAGCCTACCCAGTAAATCATTAAAGTTGAATGTCTACCAGTTTGGGAAAACTGTGTGACCAAACTGGGAATTGAACCCAGAATATTCTGAACGCTAACAGGATGCTCGTTCCAAATGAGCTATTTGGGCCCACACCCTCTGCACCATTACGTATACATGTACACAATGTATATGGTGGCAGCCAGTTTTTAATGGCAGACAAGAGAACCCAATTACATTACATCCAGAAACAGACCTGAACAGCTGTCCATAAGTAACTGGAAAATTTTCTCACACACCTGGGCTGACTAGAGCTAAAGACTATTGCAGATACTTCATAGTTTAAAGTGTGATGCTCTAACCACTAAGTAAGCCACCGATGCTCCAGTAATTTCAAAGAAACAACACCAAACAATATAAATACCAACTACAAAATATTTTATTGTGATTCTTAAGTACAAATATACAAAACTTTAGTACCGTAGTACAAATTGTAACAATAAAAAGGTCAGCAGTTAAATTACAAAATCCTCTTGTTGGAGTACAGACAAAGCCTTCTATGAAGACCATTCAAGCAGTGTTTTCAAAAGTAGGCGGTAGGTGGCTATTTTCCACCTCCTAACTGAACAGTTTGCCGCCAACTTGAGTCCTGCTCAAGGGAACAAGCAAACAGACCACAAAATAACAGAAATGGTTCTAACCCATTTACAGGTTACACTAAAAGGAATTACTGTAACCTACAGGTTAAACTGACAATAATGAAGACTTAAAAATGAAATTCATCGAGAATGAAAAGGAGGTTACAGGATTTCTATTTGTCATAACCTCCACCTGAATTATCACTCCCGTGTTATTTTGTGGTCTGGCAAGCATAGTCATTATAACAGATGGCCTTTATAAAGAGTTTGTTTTTCATATTATAAAAAAAGTTAACAAAAGTTATGTTTGAATGACTTTTATAGGTGTCCTTTATACAGAGGTGGCTTTTAATGCATGTTTGACTGTAAATATACACAAAATATTTCACCTTTTCACAAATGTGTCTACAAAACAAGTAAATGGCGGTGGAATAAACTATATAAATGACATATCAAAATTCTCAACAATAAATCTGTAGGCTAAATTTATAGGCTATTATCCTGGTTTTGGTGTATTGATCAATCAGGCAAGGATAATTAAGCTTATGTGCATTAATTGAGGTTAAAAAAATTAGTTAAAAATTTAACTGGTAATAGTTTAACCCTTTTAACCCTTACAGACCACAATAGACTGGTTTTAAACAATAGTAAATATCATACTACTCTGATACTCAGGGGTGAAAGGGCTAATTTGTTCTATGAAGCAGCAAAGCTTGATACAATGCATGTAAATAAATAGAAAGATGGAAAAAATGAAAGACGGATAAAAAGAGATATACATATGTAAGTGTCTGTCTTTCTTAAAACATCACCTGGGATAATATTGGAAAAAAATAGTCTGTTCTTCCATTCACATACTATGTATACTGAGTAAATGAAAACTGTTCTATAATTAACTCATCTACCCCTGAAGTCACATTTAGACCTGCCCATTTCAAAGAATGGTTAAGTCCACTGCCAGAATCCAGGGGTGTATGATTTAGCATTAAAATTTCATATTGATTTTACATGCAATATGAACTTGTTCAGTCCGGAATTATGACATTAGACTATACTATGTATTTATTTGGGTGAGTCTAAATGTGAAAACAGGGGTCAAGGGGTAAAAATCTTTTTGCTGACAAGCAATGGTTTAACTTTTTAAAATATGTATATGTATTTCTATACATAACAATTATAAAAATTCTAACATGTGAAACATCTGGGTATCAATATATCAACAATACGACCACAATTTGTATGATGAATAACACTTATGGGGCACTCAGACTGTGTTTTCAAAGAAAAAAACTTATTTTGCTTTTTGCTACTCAAATTGACGTACAATAACAAATGAGAGAGATAAACACAGGCATAAAAATTCTTATATTCCTATACATGTAAATATAAGGTCGGGTCCAATGTCATATATGCATATACAAATGGTAAGACAGAATTAATTATTTGGGAACGAATAATTGCTAAACTTGGTTTCTCATGCAATTTTCACAAAATATATAGGAGTTTGAGAAATTGAATGCCTATATATATCTGTTCCATGTTATTGTACTTCAATCTAAGCAGTAAAAGAAGGAAGAAAATTTTTTGAAAAAAATACCCAGCCAATGCCCCTTTAATACATGTAACTCTTAAAACAAGTGTGATAAAACAATTAACATGTAGATAAAACTCATTTTAAAAATGGTGGCTTAATGTTTAGATCATAAAACTTGTAAACCTGCATAACAAACTATAATATATACATGTAGTATCATTATAGAGTGTGGGGCAGGAACCCCATACACCACTTAATATTTTCCCCTATAACGATCAATAATATATATAGTTTAAGGGTGGGGCTGTGAATGGTTTTTAAGTAATAAGTAAAAATATAACTCCCCCAAGGACCCTGTTATACACCAATAAATTTGTCTACCCATGGCCATCGTAAACAAGAATATATATGGTTTAGACGTAGACATGTGAATGGCTTTTAAGAAATACATAAAATAATAAATTTAAAAGGGTGGGGCATATACCCCCAAAGACCCCAAATGCACATCAGTAAGCACTGATGTTACACCCTGATGGAAACTCCATCCAAATTATCAGCTTATCTGCAACCTACTAGTGCTATCATTAACCATGACCCTAATGAAAATTTAACATTGATCTGAACACAGCAAATTTTTGCAAGAAACGGTATGTTCAAAAACATAAAAATCCCCCCCCCCCCCCCCCCCCAAAAAAAAAAAAATGTTCTCAACCAAACTTCATAACATCAATGCCAACGCCCTCAGAATCATCCAGACCAAATATCACCAAGCTGGAACCAATATCAGCTGAGCACCAAACCTTTAACAAAGCTTAACACTGATCTGAACACAAAAAAAAAAAAAAAATAAAAAATAAAAAATTAATGATACTGACCAAATTAAACTTGACGACATCCATGCTAAACCCCAAATGAACATTCAGGCCAAATACATGTATCATCAACCTAGTACCAATATTAACTGAACAGGAAAGCTGGTAACCAAAACTTAATGTTGGAGCTAAACGCAAAGTTTAATGCCGTTGCTGTTGGAAAAGCAGCACTTATGTCTCGCTTTTGCAACCTCGTCACAGCGAGACAAAATGAAATTGTATAAAATTCACAAAATTTATGGAACCCCAATATTCATACATGATATACACAAGTACATTTACTTGGCTTGTAAAAATATTCCTGATTTCGCCAAATGAAGATAAACAAATGACGTGTGCATGTATGACAAATATTTAACTCATTAACCCCTGAAAAACAATGGACTCATCTGTAAATGAATGACTTAGACCAGTCCAAATGCGTCTTCAGGGATGAATGAGTTAAAAAAAAAAGGTTTCTGGCATGCAATAAACACAAATGACTTATCAAACAATCTGAACTAAATTTATTTATAGAAATTTCACTCCTTTTTCACCATTCATTAAAATCTCAAGTTAAAAAAGAGGAAAATTTAAGAAAATAAAATATGTGCATCATTGAGTATGTTCCAATATATTTTGTAGAAATGTACCAGTAGATTGAAATTCATAAAAAACATTAGTTGTAAATCAATTGTCTAATATGGAATGCATTGAGAAACACATGTACAATGTATGTGTAAGTCATAAATATAAAACAGGTAAACCTTAACCCATTTACCCCTAAAGACACATTTGGACTGGTCTTAGTCATTGATTTACAGAAGAGTCCATTGTTTTTCAGGGTCTGATGAGTTAAACTTGATTTTCAGGAGGCTCTGATTTTTAAGAAAACTTGTCTACAATGTAGCACATGTGAAATATTCCAGTTATTTACATGTCAAAAATACATGTGATTAATGCGATTAGAAAGAAACAATAAGTCTCTTTTTAAATGACCTCTAGTGACAATCTCATGACACTTGATAGTAATTTCAGTCTGACAATATCTATTGGCCTACAGTCAAAGAGAGATAACTCTGGTATAATACAATTTCATTTCCATCCTTAAAGTAAGATAATTCCTATAATTGCTTATTAGAAGAACTAGGGTTTAATCTGAATTCTGGTAATCCTACATACACACATATCTCACTTTCAAAGGACGAGATCCTTCAAAATCATGTGTCCGTATTACGCTCTTTTGATGTACCTACAACCGATACTGATTTTGAGCTACAATATATTTATGTTGGATACCTAAACTTCATAAAACCACATTTAAGCAAATAACAGTCTTGTTTGGGATTACTCTGTTTCACTAAGTGAAATGTTGAGTTGCCTTTTCGTTGGCGGTTGTTGAGAAGTCTGTACCAAATGTGATGAGGAGTCGTTCATCACATGTTTTATTTGGATTTGACTGTGGACTCGCGGTGGCTGTGACCGGTCGACAGCGGATGCTTACTCCTCCATGGCAACTGATCCCACCTCTTGGTTTCCAGAGGTCCGTGTTTGTCCATTTTTACCAGATTTGTATCTGTATCCGCGACATCCTAAAGATTTATACTTTGTTATCTGAGATTTTTTATATTATGACAAAGTGTCAAAGGAAAAATGTTTTATTCCTGACACTGGATACATGTACGGTATGTATTGAGACAAGAGGGAACAATAAATTAGCACTTGCCAGTGCTGATATTACTTAAAATTTAAACTTGTGCAGGTCATAAAAGAATTCACGAGACTCCATCATGCCAGTTTATATGGAATGTACCACTATTTACATTCCATTATCTGTATGACAATTCACAAAAACAAAACATACCTCTCTTCTTTAAAGGAATAACATGTATGATTACTAGAAATTGTAATTTTACCCAAAAGATAAAAATCGTTTTTCAAATCACTATGTTGGGAAAATGAATCTTTTTCAAGTACCAGTACAAAAACATAAATATGAGATTAAAGAAAAACAACTTTTAAATATGAAAAACCGGTAGTCTTACAAGACAGGTGGTCACTCAGTTTTATTTCAAGGACTACTTAACCAAGTTTTTTTTTTAATGTGGTCTTAGAAGACAGGTTCTACTGTATTATAATTATTTTTGTAAACAAATCTTGGACAGGTTTACGAATGTTTTGAGGAAAGTTTCTCAATCAAAATTACAGAATAAAAAATGCCTATGGAATGTTAACTGAATTTTGTACGACATAAATTGTAAAGGTATGTTGATGGAATGTACATGTATATGTAGGGTCAGTGATTTTCCGTTTCAAATTTGCCTCAATTCTGTTTTCAGTTTTGATGAATTCTGGTTTTTTTTCCGTTTTCATAAAGATACATACTTTGGACAAAAAATATCTAATAACACAGATTCATAATCATACTTTCAATTGTCTGCCACACAAATTTAATGAATGATTTGAATAGGTAAGCAAATAAAACGGACAAGCAACAATGTATGTTTTTTTTATGATCAAATATTTGATAAATAATTTGTATGTACTCTAGGCCTACATGGCTTATAATACAGAAATTGATGCAATATTATGTGGTGCAATATTGTAAATAATTAACGAAATAAAATTTATAACACAGAGAAACACCACATTAGTTCACAATTTAATTTTTCCAAAAACCGCAAATTCCGTTTCAGATTGTTAATTCTGTGATTCTGGGATAACGGAAAATCACTGGCCCTATATATATAGTCACTGAATTTATTATTTAATCAAATTCGATAAATAATAAATTAACTCATTCACCCCTAAAGATGCATTTGGACTCACCTAAATCAATGATTTATAGAAGAGTTCATTGTTTCACAGGGGTTGATGAATTACTTCAACATGCAATTTCAAACAATGACTGTGATTTAAATTCGACTGCAATCACTAGTTTATGCAAATGAAAGCAGTATGTCAAATATATGAGGGAACCATGGTGGCGTGGTTAGATATTTAAAACCATCAATGTCTTTTACCTCCAGTCACAGTCAGCTTGGGATCGTCTTGGGATCAAGCGTTGCAGAACGAAGCTGGTATATGGTCTTTATTTTCTTGTGTTTGACAATCACTATACGCATGTACATGTGACTGAGAAATTATGTAATGTGGTAAAGTAAAAAAAAAAAACAAAAAAAACATTACATTATGTAAAACTTGTATATAATGACCTCCTTAGGGACACAAGAAAATCGGTCTTTGTAGGGAGGTGGTCTTTATATAGAGGTTGATTTGTACACAAATAGTACTATTGAGGACAGCAAAGAATGGTCTTTGTGACTAGGTAGTCTTTATACACAGGTGGTCGCTAAAGCAGGTTTACTACATGTATATACAAAAATGTCAATAGATATAAAAAATCTTGGCACAAAAAAGATTATATATGCAGTGGAGCTACAAATATGAATTAAATCATTACTGCCTATACTGTATACATACTGTAATTGAGATTGTACCATATTCAAAAATACACTGGAACCTGCCTTGAGAGATCACCCTTTTTCTACCACTGATATGTGGCCAACATTTCAAGACAGATGGTCTATTAAAAGGGGTTATTACTGCGTTGTGAGATCCCCCTTTCTACCACTGATATGAGGTCAACATTTCAAGACAGGTCGTCTATCAAAAGAGGTTATTACTGCCTTGAGAGATCCCCCTTTCTACCACTGATATGTGGCCAACATTTCAAGACAGGTTGTCTATCAAAAGAGGTCATTATTTAGAGATATATTTAACTGATTGTTTTTCAAAATGTGGTCTCAAAAGACAGGTGATCTCTTAAGAAAGGTTCTGATGTATAATCAAAGGAAGTTTTGGAAGACTTGGAATTTGATCAACAGTGATCATCATTTTCTAAAAATTTTTGTATTTTCAATATTCAAATCTTATATTATTTAATGTTACTATAGTATATATATGAAAGACGTTTTTAATCATTGAACTAGTTTCAGTTGGCATTCATGTGCAAACAAATAGATAGTTTTTCGTTCGCAGAATTTTGCTAGAGTTATTCCCCTTTAAACCTGTCTTGAGAGGCAATCCCATCTGCCACTGAAATGTGGTCTTACAAGACAGGTGGTCTCTTAATTTTACTGTGGTCATATTGTGGATCACCTTCACAAGTTTCCTTCTAAACGAAACAATATTGGATTAAATATAACATGTACTAGTGAAAGGGACATATCATAATGTTCGCCAAAATTAGCTGTTTAGATTAATATTTTTGTCTAGAAAGAATTTTTTGAGACTATTTATACAGAAGAATACTTCTTTTAATTTGGTTAATTTATTAAGAAAATTTATATGCTGCCACACATGTGACAATATGGCCACCAAAGGGAAATAACTCATAAAATACTGCTTACGGAGGCCTATATCTATCCTTCGTTATCTGCTATACATGTACTACTGTTCTCACGTAGTAGAAGCCTATCTGACAAATACTGGAATGCAGCATGGAAATTGGTCAAAGAACAGTCATGAACACTTCCAATCATGAACTGTGGCATAAGGTCAATAACGATTTTCATGTGAGCATAAAGTTGTATAAATGAATTTTCATCCAAATATGTCAGTAGCACAATTAACATGGTTAAAAGTTCATCACAGCACCCCATGTAATTCTCTACGCTTGTCGATTTGAGAACTCCAACTTCATTTCCTACAAATCGATAACATTTTGTAATTTGTTTCATTTTCCCTAGTACGCTCCTCTCTTCGATTATACTTTTCAGAAGTGTGACTCCTGGTTTCAATGACTCTGACAGTAACAGTGGTGTTTGCTTTCTTTGATTATTTGTTTCTGAATACGGTGGTGGCATGTCCTGGCATTTGTCACTCTGATCAAATACATCTGTTTCCTCATAAACTGGAGGACAACTATGGCATGAATCATACGGAGGCGGTCTGCGAATATTTGAACATGCATTAGCATCCTCTTGTGGACTATCGCCATCTACAAACTTCAACCTTGTTTCCCCATGATCTATAGGGAGGAATTTTAATCCTGTTTCCTCATGGTGACTTATTTCTTTATCAATCATTGCACACTCCCCGTTCGCACATGAATAGAGTTCATCCAAAGTCATATTTCCTAGGACAACACTTAAACCAGAAGTGACCGAATTCATGCGATGTGAATTTTGTTCCGTCTCCGACATTTCTATATCTATTGGATGTTTTTCTTCTGTAGCATGGATATCATCATTTGAATTGACATCAAACTGGTTGTTGTTATTTTGAATAATGGACATCAACCATGGTTCATCCACTCCAAGCTCACCCAGGGAAAGTTCTTCCACTTTTCTGTAGATCTTTGAAGAAATCTTGTTAAAGGCTATTTCGTAAAGTTTTTCTAGCTTCTCCATAATTTTGCTATGGAGGTGAAGTTGATAGCAAGTCCAGATCTTGTTATACATATTCTGGGTTACAGTGCCACTATTTGTCTTTTGATCTGGTAATATTTGAATCAGTCGCGCCACCATGTCAGTTGAATGTTCGTTAATGTCACTTTTAATAGTTTCAACTAAAGACAAGAAAGGTAGCGTGTGCCGCGTATTTTGGGAATCCTCAGATGTTGAACGTTTACAACTTGGTCGTCGTTCCCTGCATACCTCTTTTATTGTACGCATAATGGCTGGTTCTATGTCAATAAAACCGTCAGAAGTAGATCTTTCTCTTGTATCCTGGGGGGCATCACTAAAATTTGGCCTCATATCAAGGAAAAAATTTTGTTCGTTAAGTGAAGCATCTACTTTGTCGCATATGGTGTTACAGAATTTCCAATGGCGTTTTGTAATCTCACTACTTGCATCATCGAGGATGATGGATATTCTCTGCTCCAGAGTATACCATGCTTCCGGAGTGCCATCTGTACCAAGAACATCTGTCACTGTTTTTATGCCAACAGACATTCCCTGCCACCCAACTGTTTTTCCCTCCGTTTTCAATTCCTGGATAGCTATCTGAATTGCCTCTCGAACAGACGATATCTTAACTTTCTGCAAACAAAGTTTATGAATGTGTTCTTTTTCACTAACCAGTCTTGAACTTATTTCTAGATAAATTTCATGAAAGACATTCTCTTTCTTTTTTTTAATGAAACTTTTGGACTTTTTACCTTGACGTGGTCGAACCTGCACATTTTTGATACATTCTCGTACTTCTTGTAGATGTACAACAGTGTCATAAAACTTATCTCTTTCCTTTCTGGCATCAGCAAGTCGTCCTTCCTCTTCTTTCGGTAGATCCGTTTTTGCTTTTAATCTGTTCACATTTTCTTGAGCACAGCGCAACTCAACGCCTTTTCCCTCAATGTCCTTTTCAATGTGGCTCAGAAATTTTTTCAGAAAGTTTGGGTTGCATTGTCGCACATATGATTCTTCAATAAATTTCTCATTTTGCAGGAGCGTTTCTCGCTGTTTGCATAATGAATTATCCGTCAGTAACACTGCGCGGTCCTTACTTACTATCTCTGCATCAATTCCTTTAAACTTCCGCTCAGTAAACAACAGGGCACTCTGAAGTGAAGGGATGTCATCTTCTGACAACATTATTGATGGTAAAATGTAGCAGTGTAGCAAACGGAGAACTTCCGTCTTAAAATCATTATCTTTCTGATTGGATGCCGATTTATTTTCTAGCATTGCTTTGGCAAATTCAAACAACTCGTCTGGCTTTGGATCAAAATCGTAACAATCAGCGTCTTCAAAGACTGATTTATTCATATGCAAATTTCTAACGACATTATCTGGTTCCAATAGGAGTGACCTCTCTAAACCGGTACCTGCATATTCCTGATGAATCGCTGACTCTGTTACTTTTGCTTTACCCCATCTTATCACACGCCTATCACAGTCTATCAGAATAGAATCTATTATTAAAGATTTAAACCATATCGCTGGTTCTAGCTGTAGATTTTTGCCAACGCCATCTACCACTGGGCGGTAGCCATCTTCTAGTGTCACCCCTGGTACACATTTTGATGCTTTATTAGATCTCAGATAAATGTACATTTTCTGTTGTCACAGTAATAAGCCACTGTAAAAGTACATTTTACGTTGTCATGGTAACATACATGCCACTGTAAATCTTCATATTTCCAGTTGTGATCTGTGCCGTAGGTATTGTTTACTATAAAAAAAAAACAAAAAGAAAAATGAGAAATGAAAAAAAAACAAAAAAAACAAAATGTGTTTGAGAGACATAATTCATACAACCATACATGTACATATATTTTTTCGATTTCACTTACATGTATATGTGTGTGTCTCCGGTATCCAACCGACCTCATATTTTTTGCCACAATCGCAAACATATTATACACGTAAGTGGAAATTTTGAAAGAAGCAAATTTATTGATTTGTCCTGAAAATATAGTATATAATTTTAGCAAGACATAATTTTAGCAATTTTATGATTAAAAAATATATAACTCTTACTTACAACGAGGAATGGATTGTATTCAATTTTAGCGATATCAACAACCTTGTTAGTAAGGCCAAAATTTAATCCTCTCTAAAATTTCTGCTTATACAGTATATTAATTACCAGTTTTACCATTTAAGATTTTTCGGACACAAGAAAATAGTTTATCAAAGCAAAATGTTTTCCCTACTATCTACCCCAGTGTCATTTTGGGCATGTGCATATAACCGTAAACACACATGTATATATTTTATGTTGGGCGTGTACATGTATTCGTAAACACGCATGTATATATTTTATGTTGGGCGTGTACATGTATTCGTAAACACGCATGTATATATTTTATGTTGGGCGTGTACATGTATTCGTAAACACACATGTATATATTTTATGTTGGGCGTCAGCCGCGTGTACATGTATCCGTAAACACGCATGAATATATTTTATGTTGGGCGTGTACATGTATCCGTAAACACACATATATATATTTTATGTTGGGCATGTACATGTATCCGTAAACACACATGTATATATTTTATGTTGGGCGTGTACATGTATCCGTAAACACACATGTATATATTTTATGTTGGGCGTGTACATGTATCCGTAAACACTAATGTATATATTTTATGTTGGGCATGTACATGTATCCGTAAACACACATATATATATTTTATGTTGGGCATGTACATGTATCCGTAAACACACATGTATATATTTTATGTTGGGCGTGTACATGTATCCGTAAACACACATGTATATATTTTATGTTGGGCAGGTGCATCAGTAACCGTAAACACACATGTATATATTTTATGTTGGTCTAAGGTCAAGGATGAAAATGGTGAAAATTATACAGGAGCAAAAATGTCCCGTATACAGCTGTAATATCAAGACGAAGCATCAAAGAATATGTACCGGTAAATGAACAGACTGGGATTTGAACCCAGCCCATCTGCAATTTATAACTGTTCTACTGACAGAGATAACATCTGCCCCAGTACCTGGTAATGGTACAATCCCTCTTCAAGGCCTGCCACCATAAAGCTTAAGAATTACTTAAGTCTAAAAATATTACTCAAATCTGACTAATCCTGAAATCTGATTGGCCGAGAAGGCCAGTTTGAGAATATTCTCAGACTTAAGTAAGTTCTCAAGTTTTATGGTGCCAGGTACAGACCTTTTTCTGTCAATTTTGGGAAAATGCCATTGGTGACACGATCAGGAATTTTAATATGAATTTGTGTTAAACTGAGAAAAATAGTTTGCATACACAAAAATCTAAATCAAATGTAATGTAATTTTTAAATAAATGCATTTCCCCTTATTTTATTTATTTTTCATTATGGTTGTGGCCTCAATATCAAATTCAGAATTATTTTTAATCAAATTGGGAAAAATTGTATTTTGTACTGGGAATGAGGTCGAATTTGAGCCCTGTGGAGATTAAAAAAAAAAGGCCAGCTCTTTTTTTCTGATCTGTAATGAACCACCACCAGTACATTGCAAATTATTTAGATGAACACCATTAGAAACGTGAATGATAAAAGTGAACAGCAAATTAGATATTATGTAAGACCAGATATCGTACAATATAGCTCACTTGTTTGTGACACAATATCGATTAAACTGGAAACCTGGGGCCCGTTTTACGAAAGGTCCTAAGTCCTAACGTTTAGCCCTAACTACCATGGCAACGTATCGCTGATTGGTCAGTCCCATGATAATTAATACCAAGACTTAGGAATTAGGACCTTTCGTAAAACGGGCCCCTGGGTTTGAACCCTAGTGTGTCCATTCACTTTCACCCATCAGTTTCTTGGTAAGAAAAGGTTGTTGTCATTATTCAATACACCAGGCCATCCATAAGAATTTTTTGGGTTTGCCTTAATGCGACCAACATTTGTACTCACTTAAAACCCTGTGACTCAAATATTTTTATTGTCATTCCAGGAATTTTTTTTATTTTGATTTATCTTCCAATATTTTCCCATTGCTTATATTGTACATGTATATGGTTTACATTTTTCCAAAAAAGAAAAATCCTACCTAACTACCTACTCACAGTAAAAAATCTGAGTCCTGTTACGGCAAACCAACAATTTTTTAAGGATGGCCCCATGACTGTCATTATCAATATAGGATGTACGATACTGTTGCATGGTAGGATAAAGGATATTGTTGCATTATGTAATGTCACATCCTGTCATGTCACACTATGCCATGTTACATCATGTCACATTACAGAATGTTGTATCATGTCAAGTGACATATCATGATATACCATATCATGTCACATTATACTGTGTTACATCATGTCATGTCATATTATACCATGTTGTATCATGTCATGTCACATTATACCATGTTGTATCATGTCATGTCACATTATACCATGTTGTATCATGTCATGTCACATTATACCATGCATGTACATCATGTCATGTCAAATTATACCATTTCACATCATATCCGATTATCATGTCACATTACAGGCCTATCATGTTATGTCATATCCTGTAAAGTTGCATCATTTCATGTCACATCATAACCTACATGTACATTTGTACGAATGCAGGATGTTTCGCCCCAATTACTGTTTCGCTACAGGATGTTTACTGATTTGCCCTGAGATGTTTATATATTTTATGTTATGTTTTTGTTCAATATTGTTTGTTTATTTTTCTATGGGGGATTTTCATTTTTTTTTTTTTTTGAATGTCAAACTTTTATAATAATTTTTGGTATATATAACTATATTAATCATTTCATTTGAAGTGTAATTAGCACATTAAGTGGTGATATCTAGTAATTTATCATTAGAAGGAAATCAAACATCAGTAAATACTAATTAACTTCCCTGATTAATGTTTAATTAGGCCACACCAAATGGTAATCATTTTGGTGTAAAAATTACCGAACCCATATATACTACAGATATCTCTTTAATGAGGAAATTAAATTATCGGAGGATTTTTCTCCTTTCATCATCAAACAATGAGTTTCCTTGTATGGCGTGATCAATGACAGCATAGAATCTGCAGTTTTGGTAAGTACTTTGTTATCAATAATAATTATTTATTTCTGTGTGTTTTATTTTTCTCTATACATGTATATGTCATAGAAGTAAGTTTATTATAATAATTATTTTTTGTATGTATAGTAACGTGACAAAAGTTAGAGATTTCTAAAAAATTTCTCTTTACATTTCATACAGAAAGTAAATATTTTATCCTAATCATTTAGTAAGGTGACAAAAGTTACATGTAGGAAACGTTTTGTTTTTCTCCATATATTTCATATATTCAAGTTTTCATATACTTAAGTTTATTATCATAATTATTTTTTTATATGTACAGTAAGGTGACAAAAGTTAGGAATTTTGAAAATTTTTCTCTATTTCATATATAAAGTTTATTTATTATCATAATGATTTTTTTTATATGTACAGTAGGGTGACAAAAGTTACATGTAGGAAACTTTGTTTTTCTCCATATACATGTATTTCATATACTTAAGTTTGTTATCATAATTATGGTATGTAGCAAAAATACAAACATATTTATTTACCAATAATTCAATTCTTTATTCACCAACAACTTTCTAGTTTATAGGTTATATAATTCATTACATACAGATTTTATTTGGCAAAAATACAGATGATAAAACTCTTTATTTGGCAAAAAATACATAAGATAAAACTCTTCATTTGGCAAAAAAATACATATGATAAAACTCTTCATTTGGCAAAAAAATACATAATGATAAAACTCTTCATTTGGCAAAAAAATACATATGATAAAACTGAGAGGGTTCATGAAATATCATACATTGTAACAGTACACAAAAATGTATACACTAAGTGTGAATTCCCTTAACTAATTTCAAACTACAATATCGACCATTTATTGCATCTACAATTGAATGATACCCATATATGGATGATATAAAATACAGATTTCTCCTTAAGAGCTGACACCCCATGATTTATGCCACCTACTTTCACATTATTTGCTGCCTACTTTTCCCAAATCACATGGAAATTCAATCATTTAATAAGAGAAAGTGTCTAGAATCAAGGAAATCACTTCTCTTGGCTCCATTTTTTAAAAACTTTCATGGGGGGGGGCATGTCTCCAGACCCCCCCAGCAGGCTCGCGCCTACAACGCTCAAAATGTCTTTCGCCTCCTACTTTTTCTACATTCCTCTCCATTCCTACTTTTGAAAATATGGAGAACCCTGGAAATATTTGATCTCTGAATTTCAGTGATGATTTACATAATACATACAATACAATTACAATAAGGGATTTGGAAAAAAGCTTATATCAATCTAGCTCCCTATACACTGATACAGAGTCACAATATATTAATTTAGGGGAAAATCACATCTAAGATTGACAAAACTCATACAATTTGTGATTAATTTTATAATTTAATGTTTTAGGTATTAGCATAACTTCCTACAGACAGCTTGTGAAAGGGATAAATACTGGTATATCGCGGAGGAAATTTCAACATCTCATTTTCTTAGACTACATGTATATTGTGAGCTGTACGGGAATTTTGTGTCTTGAGAACATAATTACATTATACCTTAAAAGGTGTAGTGCATACTGTGAAATGTAATAAAAACTCAGAATTCCAAGAAAGAGGAAATATATTGCAGAGGAAATGTCGACATCTCAATTTCTTAGGCTACATTGTGGATTTTACGGGAATTTACTGTCTTGAGGACATTATACATTAAAAAGTAAAGTGCATACTGTGATGTGTAATCAAAACTTAGAATTCCTAGAACGAGGAAGTAAGGAGTATATATTATTATCAAATTACATCTAGTCTACAGTCAATTCAAAACTAAAAACATTGAAGAGAAGCAAAAATTAAAATATTGGACCATATTTGTGTTTTTAATGTTAATTTACTGGTAGTTAACTTAGATATACAAAACCTATTAGGCTTTATATATTTGTTTGTTTGTTTGTTTGTTTTTTGTTTTTGTTTTTTTTTTTGTTTTTTTTTTCAAATAATTTTATTACCCAGCAGAGACAGAAAGGAATGCCAGAGTTTGGGCTCTAGATTTATTCCCTTACAAAAAGTATATGCATAAAAATGAACATATAATCAATATTTTTGCACATTACATGAAAAAAATGTAATTTAACATATATGTATAACATTAATAATCATGTCTATTGATTATAGAGGGGATACCATAGAACTTTTCCATGTGAGAACAAAAAATATAGACCAATTCTGAATATAAATAATATTTGTGTACTGATATACTCAAAAATGGAGAGGTTAAATAAAAATTTAAAGTAGAAGCAGGAAAAAATTAAAAGAGAGTAGAGAATTTAGAGGATTAAGAAGGTCAATCCTATTTTCTGATGTCAGTTAAGATCCTAATTGAACAAAGTATGTTAGACTAACAACAGTTGTGTGTGTGTGCTATGGAGGAAGTATTATATAGGTAGGATATCTGCCAAAAATATTGGTATAAACATTGGTATTGGTATAAAAAAATAGCTGTTAATCAAAAAAAGTCATCCATGTTGACCAGAATTCATTATATTCATCATATTTACAGTTTTTCAGGAGTATGAATCGTTTAATATTTAACTTTTCTTTTAACGTTTTGTCCACAAATAAAATATTTGGTCTTATTTTCAGCATTTTCATTCTATAGATGATTTGTTTAATATTTAAAATTAACCAGTTTTTACTTGGTTTTCATTAGTTAATTGCTCCCCGAATAAAACTAAATTTCAATTTAAATGTAAGTCAATATATCTAATTTCTCTAAAACTTTATGATTAATAGCAGTCCATAGTTCTTGTATTATGTCACAGTCGTATAGAACATGTTCTACAGGTTCTGGTATACTCTCACAAAAACTACATAGGTTTGAATTGATGTACGGTAATTGATTTTATATAAAATTCTGTTTGTTGCAAGAAATCTGTGTAGTATTTTAAATTGGAACCATTGTGTTTGGGAATCCTTTGTACACTTGAAAGGTAGTAGGTATAATTTTTTCCATATATCTAGTGAATTCTCTGTATCGTAATTGTGGTTTTGGTAAATAGTCTTTGAAATTTAATATTTTATGTATATTTTTACATCCTTTATTATCTCTTATAATTAGTCTTAACAACAATGGTATTATAGGATTAATATAATTATTAGGTGTATCATTGTTTATATTAAGATCCCGAATGTATTTCTTTATAGAGTTTGTAAGTGATGCATATTCCAAAAAGTTTGTATTAACATTATATTTTTCTCTAAATTCATTTATTTGCATGATCTCCCCTGAATCTTTCATGTGATCGTTTATGAAATAAATGGGTTTTTTTCATATACCTTTTACATGTATATGCAACTGGTTTGTTATTGATTGTGATTTTATGATGGTGCCAAATGTTATCACTTTTTAGATTTATTATTGATGAAGGGAAGTGTTTACATTTTAATGTTATTAGACTTTCCAATACATATTTCCAAAAAATATTTTTAACTTCTCTTATTTTAACAGTGAGCGAATAGCTTCCAGAATTACAGATTTCCTTGATTGTCAATTTAGTTATTGATTCAAATAGTTTTGTCCATTTGGATTCTGTTGAAATCAATCAACTAATCCAAGTTATTTTTAATGCTGCAATAGAGTTTGTTACATTTTTCATAATCGTTACATCAAAATAAGCATTGAGATTTGGAAACATTCTATGTTTAATGGTGGAAATTCTACTAGATAAGAAATGTCTTCACAATATTTTTATAGAAAAAAAGGTGGTTTTATAGGAAATATATACATGTACCTGTAGTAAAATTATGTCTATAAACTTATGGCAAGTAGCTGTACCTCATCAAAGCTACAGAGAAGTGCAAAGAGTATCCATACACTATTAATTTTTACAATAGATCTACATTTCATATAAAACAACATTTTTCACTGGTATATATCGCTGATACAGATGCCACAATAACACTATAATATATGTATACATGTAGATCTAATGACACAGAGCCCAGAAAATCATTATATGAAGTAGAACGTCTAGGGGTGTTTCGCTCCGTAAATAGGAGCGAAACATCCCAGGGCGAAATGGTACTCGGGGTGAAACATCCCAACACCCATTTGTACATTGTACATCATGTCATGCCACATCATACGGTAACTGGAATTTTCATACCGTTACATTATTCCCTCGCACAGCCAACATTCTCATACCACGTAATTTCGTAACACAATCTTATCAACATCTTCATCTGTATAAATGTTTGAAATTACAATGTATGTGTATGGATATAAAAGACAATGTAATGAATATGTTCTATGATATACATGTATTTTACATGTGCATATTTTATTTCCATTGGAAATTTAAATTTGTTTGAAATCAGGACATTTTACCAACAAAATCCATATGACTTCTGGATTATATTATATCTCATTCTAATTAGTTGTCACTTACATGTATATTACAAAATTGATTTGATTTTTCAGCAGAAATAATTTAGAAAAAAAAAAATAGAAATGCAAATGAATTCAATCTAATGCTTTTTTAAACACTAGAAATTAATTCAAACCATAAATAAAGTAAACAAATTCTGATGAGATGGGTACTTTCCGGACCGGTAGACCCATGTCAAAACTGACAAATTGCTTGTATCTTGTACTCTTTACTCACACAGCATAGAAAATATTTATGACATGTGTGTTATTAATAATAATTAATGTGATAGTTTAATGAATTCTAAACTAAAATTATATTTCATCTTTTCTAACAGACACTGCCTGACCACAGGTACTTATGAACAGGATCTTCTAAATGTGACTTGCCCATAACACCTTGATTTTTTTAGTCTATTCTTTTTACTCTTTTTATTACAACATGGTAATTTGGGGATATACCAGAAAATGCGGCTAAACAACAGACTTACGGCAGTTACGGTAAGCCAAATGTGATTGCACCCTATGAATAACTATAGGCCTATATAATTTTAAAAGAACTCTTTTTTATATTATTTTTTATATTTAAATGCTGATACAAAAAAATGGCTAAGTTTCCGAATCCGCCAAATCCACAAAAATCTGCGGAATGCATCCACAAGAGATGGTGCACATTCTCAATACATATACAAACATCCTACCAGTACCAAGTTTCAACATTGTATGTGGCAAATTGTAGATGGAGTTGATTACACAATACACAATTGTTGTGTGTGTGTATATATATATATATATATATATATATATATATATATATATATATATATATATATATATATATATAAATCCGTTTTAAAATGCTGTGTACAGAGTCACCTAACACGACAAGGGAAGTTGCCTCACGTCACACTATTGTGACGTCATCATAACGCACCAAAGTACGTCACAGTAACGCTTAGTTACAATCAATACATCCTCCAGAAGATTGTTTTAGACATGAAAGCGCTAGAGGAAACAAAAACATTTTATTGAATAATTTAGATCTACTTCGCTGTGGATAACTTTATACATATATATATATATATATATATATATATATATATATATTATATAATATATATATATATATATAGATATATATATATATATATATATATATATATATATATATTAGTACATGTAACCACATGTATGAGGCTGAAACCAAATCAAAATCAAAATCTCTATCTTTCTCTCTCTCTTATTTTATAGCCACATTTCATCTACAACTGCTAAAAACATGAAAACAAAAGTGAACAAGTCATGATAATTTGTAGTAGGAAAAATATGTAAATTTTACATTAAAATATCAGAAATTTTTTACACCATGGGACTGACCACTGTCAGTAGGCCTTCGGAATTATAACTTAAGCTACTTTTTTCTTTCCATTTTGGTAAAAGCCTGGTTTTACAAAATGAAAAGTAACTGATAATTGGGATAAGAATTTCAGCCACAGGCACTTAATTGTAACACTGGATGTTGTCTGATAAAATTAAAATCAATATAAATGATATTAAATTAATCCTTCTATGACATTTTGACTATTCTTCAACTTATAGGCCTATGTGGCATAACGACACAGATCACCGACTTTGAGCAGTTTTTGTGATTTGTCCGAGTTTTAAAAATCATGAGACATATCTTCAATGTCTTTTTATATATAGAACGATTAATTTAATTTCATTTATACTGAATTTAATTTTATCAGATAACATCCAATGCTATAAGCGCCAGTGATTTCAGCCTATGTCACTGAAACAAATCAGATACTCACAGGTTTGAAAACGAACGCTGACTGATACATGTACGTGTAAAATCTAAATAAACATATTCAAAGCTACATTTTCTGTTAACATTCCAAGTCACAAGCACTTGTTTCTACCAAGGGGTGGGGATTGACACTGTCATAAGTCAGAATTACATACTCCCATTTGCATTGAGGCCTAAATTAAAATATTGTTTGTTTCCCCTTTGCGACCGACCGGCCGAAATTGCTGCGACTGAAAAAATTTTATAGCCTAACTCGTGAAAATTTTTTTTTTACGATTCCAGATTTTTTTCGTGTCCGATAACGGTCGGGGTTTAAAATTTAGTTACTTAAACTTTCAGAACATTTCGAGTCTCATCGCAATTCCGAACTTAAAAAACAGCATGGCTAGCGTAGAAGAGGCCACATTTTGTGCATCCGTTGAGGTTTCTGTGAATGGTAAACCAACGAAAACAGTGGTCAACAATGCACTTAAAAAGATGGGGACACAAAAAATAGTTGGGTTGACTTTTGCGAGTGTCTACTAGATGACGTTGAATTATCAGATGAAGAGAAACTATGAACTGGATGAGAAGCGTGTAAAAGTTTGTTTGTCTTCCGACAGGAACTTTACAAATGCTGTATACCCAGAGTACGAGGATTCCATTAAAACTGCAATAGACTTTAATAATAACTTGAACTTGAAATATCTAAAATTCTGTATTAATATAGAATCGGTAGAAAAATCTTCTAAAATTACACCGCAAACAATTCAAAATTGTGCTTCCAGTTTGTAACACCTGTAAAAACAATGGAAAACCAATTCCTAAAAGGAACCCATTGAAATAAAAAAAAATATGTTTTGTATTCAGTATTTTGTTGAGCATTTCATAAAATAAAAGAATTAAATATAGTCAATGGTTTTCAGTGTCAGAAGCCAGGTCTAACAGGTTCCAAGATCACAATAAACAAGGATAGGAATATATATTGAAATCATCATTTCAGAAGGCTGAAACTTTGTTCAACACACACACACAAAATTTTTTTTACCTACCTACCCATACCTCTTAGGCTAGGGTCGGAAAGGGGAAACAAACACATTTTTAAGGCTGGCCTGATAGAAATAGGTATCTGCGTTCCAGGGCAGGATAAGTCTCTGAAATGTAAAGTTAGATATCGCATCTATATATTAATTACCTTAAAGGGTTAAAGTACTCGAATCCATTACGGCTGTTTGTATTCCGATTTTATACTGTCGCTAGGCTTGATGTATCTGTGGTTGTGTGCATCTGTCGTTTTCTCTTTTGAAAATAAAAAAACATAAATGAACCCGGAAGTAATTACTCACTAGGTCTATTTATAGTCGAGATTTTTCTCTACCCCTTATGTCAATGTAAATATTATTCACCATCGTTACGCACTGGAAATCAATTAACCTTCAAACACATGATTTGTATAAATTCTTCTTTGTATTTCATCTTAACGGTTGACACATATTAAATCCGACGAACGTTGCCCAGACAAATCGTACAGCTTAAGTTGATTTATTACATCGGGTTCTACATTTCCAAACTATTTTATTATATTTGTTAAGCAGTGTGGTTCCTGATTCATTAAGTTGTAGGTATGATAACAAATACAGAAAAAAAAGATGTATAAGTCGTCCACTTAAGCAACATATGTATACATTTTCTTTTGATATTTATTTGGTGAACTATATTCTTACATCAATGTTCATTTTAGTTTAAGTTCAATATACTTCTGTGATTGAGGCGTGTGTGTGTGTGGGGGGTGTGTGTGTGTGTTGAGGTGGTGGTAACAGCAACAGTCTTCTTTAAGGACATGTAGCTCATTGGAAGACCAATTGCACAGGGAATAAGATACTGTAAAGGGAATATGATACATGTTCAGCTTACACTATGGCAGTGGATGCTGGTCAATTTGTCCCAATTTTTTTTTTTTTTTTTGAAATGGTAAATATATATTTTTTATAAGAAAAATGAGAAACAAATATTTTTTAAAGAGTTATTGATGATTTTTTTATCATTTCAATGTTTCTTTCACATCAATATAATTCATTTAGTAATGATTTGGATAAGCCATAGTTTTGTATGTTTGCAACATGTCGTCTCTTTGAAATCTAACGGTAAACCAAGAGATATCTTTATATATTTATGCACAAATGAATTATGCAGTTTACATGTGTATGTGAAAGTTTAAGGGAAAATAATTATACATTAGACAAGGTTTAGAAAGTGCAAAGCAGCCATGTTTAGCATTTGATTACAGAATAGAATTTGATATACAGTATATTTTATTATAATGTTTTCTTTTGTTGTTCTTTTAAATAAACAAGACATTAAGAATATACAACTTTTTAGCTTAACTCATCAACCCCTGAAAAATAATGGATTCTTCTTTAAATCAATGACTAAAGCCAGTCCAAATGCATCTTTAGGGGTGAATGAGTTAATATGTTAATTTTAATGATTAATTTATTATTGTTATGTCAATGAATAATTGTGCATACATGTTAATTGTTGTCTCTAGTTTCTGTGTAATTGTTTTGTAAACAAACAAAAAAAAGATGGATAGATTTGACAGATAAATATTTAACATATAAATATTTGAATTTACAAAATGTTTCATACTGGAAATATAATAATAATGATGGCAAATGGAACTTATTCATACAAATTTAATGTATTTCAATTCATATCATTTAAGTTACCCAGGATCTGTTCTAGTTTCTCTTCATTTTCTAGTTAAGCGTTTACATTTTTATTAATTGTATCATTGATGCATGTATTTGATTTACCCTATATTCTATCACTGCCATTAATTAAAACAAACTCAAAAGTATATATAGGATTCAGACATTTTATTCTGTCAAATATATACATTTTCATGCGACATCTCTTTTTCATACGCTCTCTCTCTCTCTCACACACATTGTCTATTATTTGTTTTCTCTCCCCACATCATTCATTCAACATCCATTAAAAGGTGCAGTTTTGTTTGCTCTTCTCACTCTTTTTCAATTATACAATACATGTACATGTATATAACATCTGTGCTGGAAAAAACGATATTACCAATATTGCCCAATAAGAATAGAAAATACCAGAATGTAAATTTTAAAAATTCGGTTATTTGAATTCCAATTATCTAAAAGTAAATAAGAGGGTCCTACAAATTTCAAGATAATGGGATTCCACTGTATTGAACTGAGCTGTTTTTAGAGTAAGTTAAAAACCATTCACAGCCGCATTCTTAAATCACATACATGTGTATTATTGATTGTTGTGGGGGAAACACATTAATGGTGCATATAGGGGACCTGCCCCACACACAGGAATATATATTTAAACTGATAACTTACCTGATCCAACACTTATCAATACTATACTACATGTTACAAGTATACTTTGTTACATTAAATATCAAAGCAGGGACCAGCTAGACATTACATGTAATTATGTGTAATTCTTGTGATAATTTGCACCCATTTTGTCGTCGTCTGACAACTCTTGTATAACTATGCATTCAGTCTTTCTTCGCAGTGCATTGAAGAATATTTTTTAAGACAAGGTATGATTGTAACAGCAACCTGTTACAAAAGTCTCTCAATCCACCCAGATGATTTAAGATTTCTAAAATAAGGGGATGAAAAAAGGACCTGGGGACACTTGGAAATTTCACCCTGAAACTTGTCTTGTCATGGGTGATAAGAAATTATATGGTTTAGATGTGGGGACCTCAACAGTTTTTGAGATAATTGAATATTTCTGAAAAAAGGAGCAGGGAATGACCCTAGGGACCCCTAAAATGCCAATATACAACTTATCTTGTAATAAGGAATAAGAAAATATATGGTTCAGGGGTGGGGATATCAACTATTCTTGTGATAATTGAATATTTCTGAAACGAGACCTAATGGGCCTTAATGGTCACCTGAGAAAAATTTTCAGTGAAAGTCACAGTCCGGGGATGTTAATGTAATTTTCTGGACATATTGTAATTTTTGATATTTTCATTAGAAAACTGATGAAAATGAAAAAGATTTCAGAAACTTTGATGTATTAATGGAGTTTTTGGGGGGATTCCCTAGGAATTCTTAAATTTACCCTGGTGTACGAGTGATATAAAGGGTGTGCTTGATTCACCACGAGAGTACTATTCCGGCACAGTCTAAGCACATGTTAGGAAGTAGTTATTTCAAAGAAGTCGATGGAATTTACATAATTCACGTAAGTTTATGGTTCAATTGCTTGCCCAGGACAGTGTTCCAAAGCATTTGATTGGTGTTCCACTTGTCTGAGTTGTCCTGGACATTGAAATGAACTCGCTTAGTAGAGCATCATCACATGACCGGCAATGCCTTACCAGTTTGGCAGTTATAAATGTGTTCGGTGTCTCCCCAATTAATTAACTAATTAATTGGAATAGGACTTTAAAAATACAACGAAAGTTCATGTGAATACGAATAAGAGAGTACAGAAAAGTTTATTTATGGACAATACTCCCCGGAATGTGGCTTTAACTTTTCCCTTTGAATAAGATAAAATAAGATAATTTCATTAGCACTAACACACATTAACAATAATGGTTTTGGTAACAAAATACAAACAAACTGCAATGTAATATGTACAATGAAGGAGTAACAGTGGATGAGACAAGAATGAAACAACTGAAATCTTATGTCTTTCAGTAATGAGTTTCTAACCAACAAACATTCATTTAAGTAGTTCACGCCAATTTTTATTAAATCACTATTGCGGAATTATTATTTATAATTGAAGTCATAAGATTTCCCATTCAGCTTGTCATAACCAAAAAGTGAGTAGAATCATCTGTATGATAATTTTTGGGCCCACATCTCCTCAACCAGCAAGAAAAGATTCTTGATCGTATGTAAAAAAAAAAAGGGGGGGAGGCTTATAGGGACATGGGCCGAATACGGTAAGTAGAAAGACACTCTCATTAAAGACCACCTGTCTTTTATGACCACATTGTGAAAATCACCTGGTTAAATACAGTGACATTTTTATATACCGACCTGCTTAAGGACACAAGAAACTTTATAGGAGGCGGTCTTTATATAGAGGTTGATTTGTACACAAATGGTACAGTTGACAGCAAACAGCAGTCTTTGTGGTCGGGTGGTCTTTATACACAGGTCCATGGTCGCTAAAGTAGGTTTTACTGTACATAATTCTTTAAATAAACCTCTTTTCAGAGACCTTTTGTCTTGATAAACCACATTTCAGTGGCAGGTGGTGTACTATGGTCTCTCAAGACAGGTTCCATTGTACAACATGTATTTATAACAATTAACAGATTTCCGTTTCAATCTTTTTAAACAGGTTACACAATTATGCATCATGGGAAGACTAAAATGTGAAGAAATGTTATATGGGTAATCCAAGGAAATAATCTCCGAATTTTGCGTTTGATCTCATTAAATGGAAATGGCAGACAATCGACAGGAGGATGACGAACTTAGTATCCCGCGAGCTGCTCTGAATAAAATGATCAAGGAGTTGATTCCTAATATACGAGTGGCAAACGATGCAAGAGAACTAATACTGAACTGTTGTACCGAATTTATACACTTAGTATCTTCTGAAGCTAACGAAATCTGTAATAAACAACACAAAAAGACAATTTCACCTGAACACATTTTGGCAGGTAAGTGTTATTTTTATTTTGGGTCACCTGGCTACTCATCTAAGTCACAAGCAGCCCTTTCGATAGTTTGTGGAGAATGAGACAAGTTATGCAATAATGTAAGCAGCAACAAGGTAAAGCAGAACTTTCACTGTTCTACATGTTCAATGTTGATAGAAATTGGCATTATTTTTCTGAATAGAAGAGAAAGTATATATATATATATATATATATAGATATATATACATGTATATATTTCTATATCTATATATATATATAGATATATATATATATATATATATATATATACACACATACAATACATGTATATACATACAGTATATATATACATATATGTACAATATGATACAATGTAATTAACTACACAACACTATTCAGGGAAATATCTGACAGAAGACAGAATCTGTTGGTTGTCACCTTCTTTTGATACAAGTGACCTATGTATAAGCACATTTTGACTTTTATTATGCAGAAGATACATGTATGCAAGGATGATTGGTTAAATAGTAATTGTGATTTTCATGACCCGTAGACTTTGGTTCAAGGTAGTGTTCTCCCAGTAATTTCAGACAGTAGTATTAGTACCATGGGAGTTTGGATGTTTCACATCATTTTGTCACATCATATCAAGTTACAATGTACACCATGTCATATCATATGTCACATCCTTTTGTGTTGCAACATACCATGTCACATTATACATTGTATCATGTCACATTATATCATGTTACATCATGTCATGTCACATACCTTGTTAAATCATGTCATGTCACAATAAACCATGTTACATGTATATCATGTCATGTCAAATACCTTGTTAAATCTGACATGTCATGTCACATACCTTGTTAAATCATGTCATGTCACAATAAACCATGTTACATGTATATCATGTCATGTCAAATACCTTGTTAAATCTGACATGTCATGTCACATACCTTGTTAAATCATGTCATATCACATTATGCCATGTTACATCATGTCATGTTACATACCATGTTAAATCATTTCATGTCATATATACCATGTTACATTATGCAGGTCACACTATGATAGAAATCATCTTAACCCATTCAGAGGCTACGCTAAAAGGAATGGTCATAACCTACAGGTTACGATAACAATTGACCTATCATCAAATGCCCGACACATCACCTTTTGGCAAACTTTTCAATTATGATGTCACAATTAAATGGCCCGTCAAACAGTTGTATAATTAAGACGTAACAAATCAATGACGTCAAAAAAGCACATCATATCATGTCGCATAACGTGTTCAGTGATAAAGATGTGAAAATTTGTTTAATTTATATATATATATTTATTACATGACTCTTGGATTTTCCATCCACTTGTTCAGTGATAAAAATGTGAAAATTTGTTTAATTTATATATATATATTTATTACATGACTCTTGGATTTTCCATCCACTGTTCGGTTGTAATTATACTCTGTATGACAATTTGTATTGATAAATCCGAATATTAATCGTAGAAGCACTACTTTAATTCATCCTAAGAGTCCAGGGGGCCGTGGATTGTTATGTCGCCCTCTCATGCTTCTGTTCTTTTCCAATTTGTTTAAGCATATATGATTGGATGAACCAAATGCACAAACCAAAAAAAAAAAACAGCTTAAAGATTTTGAAAATTGTTCTTTGAGGAGTTAAGTGTTAAATATGATTTGAGATTGCTTTTATTTCGAAATCTTGAAATAGTCATATAATAAAACAATTACTGACTTTAGTGTCGACTTCGCCTCGGTCAATATCATGCTTCATTGGACTGATAAATCCTTATGTCGCTCTGAACTAAAGTCAATGATTATGGGTCGTTATGTAATAACAATCTATTATGGGTTTACTTCGACTTTTCGTCCAAGGTTGGCAGTGAATAGGTCATGATGTTTGTATTCACGATTTGTGTAAAATATAGTCCAACTCAAGAATTCAACTTTTAGAGAAAAAACAAATATTTTGGTGTAAATGAAATTAAATCTAGTTTGAATAATTGTTCAATGAAATACCACATAGTTCAGACTTATTCTATTTGCTTCTGCCTTTCGAATTTATACAATACGATTTGTAGTTAGTTTCAACAAAACGTCATCGATCGATTTTTAAACATGGAACTGCACTAGATCTATATAGGATTCCAGTGATGTTGAGCATGCCTTGAGAAACTGCAGTATTACTCCGCCATTTATCATATTGATATTGACAGGTGCAAGCATACAGCGATGTAAATAGAAATAATTACATACATGTATCACTGATACCAACATGAAGCTAAATCAGTTTCTATTGAACTCTCAATAATATGTATTTTTTCTAGTCCATGAAAAAATGAAAATAAAAGCAGAATAGAGGGCGAGGGATAGCATAGAATAGGAGGTGTTGTTATGCAAATGGCGAGTGAAATTCATTATGAATAAGTTCCATCAAATTAACGTGTTTGCTACTAATCACTATACATAACCTGACTTTATGAGATTCCCCGTGCATATTTCCTTTATTTATACACCCTATATGGTGACCACATGCCTTACATAACCAGTGATTGCTCAAAATATTGCGCAATAAAATGATCCCCCTATGAAAATTTTTCTAAAAATGTCTATTGGCATGTTTTATTATTTAGAATCAAAATATCATGGCTATCCTACCATAATTATTTCTGAATAATATGTAAATACTTGGGGGGGGGGGGGTAAAACTATCCCTGTTGCTATAAAATGCTTCCCCCATGAAGTTTTTTGTAAAAAAAAATTTGATATGCAACTTCATTTAGAATCAATTTTTCATGGCCATCTGGTCATCACTATTTCTGAATATTTATGTGAATACTAGGGGGTAGGGGCGTTGTGTGTCAAAATATCGCGGCTGCAATAAATTTGTAAAATGATCCCCTTATGAAAATTTTTCTAAAAATGACTATTGGCATGTTTCATCATTTAGAATCAATATTTCATGGCTATCCAACCATAATTATTTCTGAATATGTGAGAATATATATATATATATATATATATATATATATATATATATATATATGCATATATTTGACTATAAATCACTGATAAACTAGTATCATATGTGTAACTTCTCGACAGGTAATTATTTAGAGATTTATATTCTGAACTGCACTGATGACAAATACATGTACTTTTTGTTTTTAGTTCTCTTTGTATGGAAGGCAAATTTCACATTTTTGCCCTCACTTTACAACTGTTGTTGACCTGGTCTGTCTTGGTTCCTTGTAATTACTTGTTTGAAAAATCTTCTTCTGAAACTGCAAAGAAATAAAATTAGGACCATACAGAGAGGGGGGGAGGTTCATGGTTTTAATAAAATATATCCTGTACACTATTGTAAAATATATATATATATGTACATATATTCATTTTGTACACGAGAAGTTTATATGTGACTGATGATAAATCTAAAATATTTATATTGATAGATTTCTGACTCATGTGTTTTTTGTATCACTATGTTTTGGCATTCTGTCGTATATACATGTACCATGGAACCTCTGCTAAAGACCATCTGCATTGACGGTCTCTTGAAAATTTCTTTATAATTATCATGTAAGTCTGGACCCTCACATAAGAGACCTCTTCGTTAATCATTTAATTGGTCTTAGTAGCAAGGTATGACTGTTAAATTTAAAACTTTATATTCTCTTTAAGGGCCTTAAATGTTAATAAAGTACATATTGTTGTTGTTGTATTTTTTTAATGTCCCCTCAAGTCAAGAATCTTTCACTCATATGGAGACGTCACCAAATGCCATTGAAGAGCTTAAAATTTTGTCCTATGTTTGCCACTTACGGCCAGTGAACATTGAGGGTTCTTTAACATGCCGACACCTGGTGCGACACGGGACCTTGGTTTTTACTCAAAGTACATGTACATGTATCTTATTTTCTAGATGTACTTATCTAACACAGGGAGTTAACACTGAATTGCTATGCATGTAGCTTAATACGTACATCTCAGACTTAACATGAAATATATTGTAGAGCCAAAAATTACTTTTTATCTACAATAAATGTATTACAAAAATTTTCTCATAAAATCTGTAGTCAATGATTTTAATATATGTACATGTTTATAATAATATACCAGACCTTATTCTGTCAATTTTGGGAAAATGCATTTGGTGACACAATTTGGAATTTTAATGTGAGTTTGTGTCAAATTGGGAAAAATTGTTTGTACAGATGGAAATCTAAATATAATAGAGTCTCTTTAATTAGTGTGTTTAACCTTACATTACTTTTTTTTATTACTGCCATGGCATCAACACCGAATGGGGAACTTTTTCCATGAAAACGGGAAAAAACACATGTATTTTGCATTGGGAAAGGAGCCGAATTTCGTCCCTGTGAATATTATAGAAAAAGGCCTGTATGCTGGTTCTGGATTCTAAAACATTCTGAAAAGGTACATTAATTCTGTAAAGAGCTTCAAGATTTCTATTTCTAAATATTTTCACAGCTCTGGAAAGCTTAGGATTTGGGTCTTACAGGGAGGATGCGGCCGCTGTGTTGGAAGAGACAAAGGCTGTCGCAGCTAAGAAAAGGCGTGGAAGTTCTAGACTTGAAAATCTTGGAATTCCTGAAGAAGAGTTACTTCGTCAACAGCAGGAACTTTTTGCTAAGGTAAATTATGTATTCTTGGATAAAGTTTAAACTTTATTTCACAACGATTGACAAACAAGTTGTGTCAACTTAAAGTAATGTCTCTTGTTGGCCCTGATGTTGGCCTGCAGGTGTCCTTGCTGTGGGACATGTCCAACTTGACGACCACCATACCATCTCACATACTCCGCTGTCAAATCCAAGGATCGATGTTGTTGTATTGTCGTTTAACGTCCCACTCAAGAATTTTTCACGCATATGGAGACGTCACCAAATGCCGGTGAAGGGCTTCAAATTTTGGCCTATGTTTGGCACTTACATGCTGACACCTACTGTGACACGGGACCTCGATTTTTACTGTCTAATCTGGAAGACAAGTCCATGTATTGAACTCAGGTCGCATTGGTGAGAAGCGAGTGCGCTAACCACTGGGCTACTCGGACACTTCACATATTAGGATACTACAGGTCTACCCCTTGATATAGTAAAATCCATATAACCTGATAAGGTGGAGTCTTGTGAACCTTTCTTGACCTGGACGTGTTTAGGTTTTAGGTAATAAAGCATAATGAGACTAAAAATATCTCATCTACCCCTGTGGTCACATTTTGACTCACCCAAATCAATACATAGTACGGTCTACTGTCATAATTCAGGCATCAACAATTTCATATTGCTTGTAAAATGATCCTAAAATTTGTACTCTTAATCATACATTTTGTACACCCCTGGCTGAATTCTGACCGTGGACTTAACCATTCTTTGAAATGGGCAGGTCCATTTGTGACTTCAGGGGTTGGTGAGTTAAACTAGCAAGAGTAATTGTTCCTACTTTATACCATACTTAGGAATTTCCAAGAAGGAATTAAATGTTCTATTCTGTGAAATATGGTTTCTGACTCTTGACCTTTAGTTTATAACAACCTTACATAGTTTGTACTAAGAAATTTCTGTGTGTTCTGTTGTTTATTATTAAAGTAGCACTTTCACTTGTTTACTGTTATCACAAAGATAAACAATCAAAACAGCTAAGGCAATTAAGGGGATGACCAATTGATTCTTGTGAGGGGGGGCTTGAAAATTTTGGAAATAACTATTCTGGCCTTGAAAATTCTGAAAATAAATAATGTGTCCTCTACTAGCAAGAAAATACCAAAGTTGTGGTGAAAATTCATTCTTCAGTTTTTTTGGCTTGCTATGCTTGTTTAAGGGGGTGACCAATTGATTCTTGGGAGGGGGGCTTGAAGATTTTGGAAATAACATCTGGCCTTGAAAATAGATAATGTGTCCCCTACTGGCAAGAAAATAAATAATCTGACCTTAACTGGTGCCAAAGTTGTGGTGAAAATTTATTCTTCAATTTGTTTGGCTTGCTATGCTTGCCATTTTTATGCCCCTGGCCTGAAAGGTCTGCTGGGGGCATATAGTGTTTGGATTGTCCATCTGTCTGTCTGTAATTCTGTCCCACATACATATTGAGTTGGGACCGGTAGCATTTGTGTTTCACAAATGCATCTTGTTTTTATTTAGAATCTAATATATAAAGACATTTACAAACATAATTCGGTGGAGATTCAAGGGTGCGGGGCATAAAGCACATAATGTTTAAAACCTCTTTATTTCTTAAAAATGTTGGAAAATTGATAAAAACGAATAACCAAAATTTTTGTACCTGCACTCGGCAAGAATAATTTTATACTCTTCGTTCCCACTGACTACAAATCATAAATCCACCTTGGCTTTGTTTGTATCTTTGTGAATTTCATGGCTTTTGACTACACTTTGTTTTATTTCATTTTCTCTCCAAAGTGTTTGCCCTACATATTGGTAAATAAATTTATGTTTGCATTTTCTCAGTCTGTATGAATATGAAAATTTATTTGTAAACCAAATTTGCAATTGTATCAAAATGTATATGATTTTCCCTTGTGTTATTATCAGCTACAGATATGAAAATCTTACCATCAATGATATCCAATTCTTTACACTGAATGAATGCACCATAATCTGTATCTTGACTGCTTGAAAATAAATAGTCTTTCCTGCAACAGTATAAAAATAAATAATCTAACTTGACAAAATTTGCCAGGGACCCCCTCAGAATCAAATGGTCATCTCCTAATTGCACTGGACAGCAGGAGCAACCAATGTTTCTAATTACATGTACTAATATCAAATCAAAATTGTCCTCACATTGGAAATGAAGCTCTCTTTAACTCATTTGCCCTAGAGACACATTTGGACTGGTCTTATTCATTGACAACTTACAATTTACAGCAGAGTCCATTGTTTTTCAGGGGTTGGTGAGTTAAATACTTAGTCCTTCACCAAGTGGTTAATTTTAAAAATATGAAGCCAGGGGTCTTTGCCCCATCCACTCCTGAATAAAAATGCACTTCTACCAAAGTTCATTGCAATTGAATTAAACCAGTCTGTGTCTGTGTTATAAACGTATTGGTGAATGAAAGAAAAACTCCAGCAAACTTTAACCCCAATAAAGCAACCAATGATTATGCGTTACATATTTGTTCTTCAGGCTCGACAAGAACAAGCACAACTCGAGCAACAGCAATGGATACAAATGCAACAAGCTCTACAACAGCAACCACAACTTCAGTTGTTACAGCAGCAGCAACAGGATGGCAATGATGATGACTATTCTTAACAGAAAATTATGGAAGTGGCCATGTTGTTTTAGTCACTAAATCAGATGTGTACAAGATTTTTAGTCATGAATTAAACTATGGTGCATTACAGTTTAAAGTAAAGTAGTCTGCATGATGCACTACAAATGTTTTGGACATGAGCAAGTAATCAGTGTTCTTGCGATTTATCAACCCTTTAAGCCCCCATAGACCATAATGAACTGTTCTAATACAATAGGAAAGGGCATACCATTCATAAACTTGGGGGTGAAAGGGTTAATTAGCAGACAGGGTTGTATGTGTTCAAGTTCAATCCTGAATTTATAAATAAATGAAATGTATCCCGATGTTCTAGCACAGGCACTTGTTTCTATCAAATGGGGGTTGAGGATTACGTACTGTGTAAAGAAAGGTAGTCAACTAAAAATGCCTGCCGGTAACCCCTCTCTAAGAAAAAAATATTACCTTCGTCGATGTTTCTCACCAAAACACTTGTATCTCACATTTTTCTCTTCATTATACATTCATCTCTCAGGTTATATATGTTGTATAAAACATTTGGTGACCTCTAACACATAAATCGTATTCTTGTTTTCACCTTATTGACTACCTTTTCTTTTATTAAGTACGTAATTCTTGACAACCCAACCCCCTGATAGAAACAAGTGCTGATGTGTTCCAGTTATGATACTGTGAATGTGTGACTTCTAGTGTATTAATAACACTGTGTACATTTACAATTGAATTAAAATGTATTGTACAGTCTCAATCATTAAATTTGTCAAAATGAAAATTATTGTTTCTTCAATAATTTTATCATAATCTTTTTCTCTTATACAGTGGATTCCACTTAATTGCATACCTGATAATTGCATATTCCTGTTAATTGCATAAGAACTCGAAACACAAAACCATTTCCTATCTCTTATATGTTAAATATTCCTTTTAATTGCATAAAATATTCCCCAAAATAAGGGAAAATGCACTGATTACAGTAAAAAGTTATGTGTGGAAATAGTATTTTAATAGAAATGAGAACACTTATTTCAATTTTATGAAAATTTTGGTTTTTTTTTGACATTAATTTAACCTAATGCTTAATGAGAATGCATTACTAGTGCACCTAGGGTATTTATAATAGTATCATATATATTATAGTTACCTGTTTGATGGCGGTTGTTGAGACGTCTGTTCCAATTATCACATATTTCATTTTAATTTGACTGTGGACTCATGGCGGGTGTGACCGGTCAACAGGGGATGCGTACTCCTCCATGGCACTGATCCCACCTCTGGATTTCTGTGTTTGTCCATTTTTTACCAGATTTGTACCTATGTCCTGGACATCCTAGTGATTTATACCTTGGTATCTGAGACTTTTTATATATCAATGAAAGGACTTGATGAACGTGAATCATCATTGTTCACTAAAATACACTATTCCTGTTAATTACATATTCCTGTTATTTGCATAATTCATCATGAGAATATCTAGGTCAAGTTCGTATTTGGTTACCTCTGCTGTCTGTCCGTACACCAAAAGTTTCCATTCATTATCTCTGCAGCGGGTGCACATATTGAAATAAAATTTGTTATACAGATATATCTTGAAAATATCTAGGTCAAGTTCGTATTTGTATACCATCAAACAATTGAGTAACACTCATTGAACTTTGAAAATTTCCAAGAACTCACAGTTTGCATTTATGGGGAGGGGCATAACTGTTTTACAACCAGTTCTTGTTTTTTGTTTGTTTGTTTGTTTTTTTTTTGTTTTTAGTTTCGTATTTTATTTATAAAAAGATATTTAAGTTGACCAAAGTCTGCCATTTCACCATAATTCATTAACTCTCAAAAGACAATGGATTCTTCTATAAATCAATGACTTGGATCAGTCCAAATGGGTTAACAAATATAGGTGGTATAGGTCTACCCAGATAAAGTGGTACATCTGGCAGGGTTTTCTCTAGGATGTTATTTCAGCGAGTCCCAGGGACTGACAAAAACAAAATTCTTGAGTCCTTCGTTATATTTGTGAGTCCCAAAATCAATGAAATTCAAAAAAAAAAACATGGAAACAAAGACACACATTTTCAGTCTCAGGCTGAAATAGTTTTTGTGTGTACTTAGGGACTCACTTATTTTCATGTTTTGTATCCCGAAAAGATTTAATGCAACAGAGACACAAAAATCATGCTTAAGGGAAAACTCTGATATTCTGGGTTCTGTAAAAAACTCAAACATTTAATCTATTTTCAAAACATAGGGGTGACAGGTACAGCTAAGCATAAATTTCTGCAACTGTTTCATGCATTCTTCGCTGCTTCAAACTTGATTTATTTGCCATTGCATTTTCAGACTCCATACTGAGACCCCCCTGTTTTGCTCTTGTAAGCCTTGTGTTCTGGGCAGAAACAAACAAGAATTTATTGATTTCAAGAACAATATTTTACCATGAATATTTCTATTTTATTGAAACAATGATAATAGTAAGGCATTTAAAACAACTTTTTTGTGTCATGGGTTTAACCAGGCATCTGTCAAGAGAGAAAGGAAATCAAAAGGAAGTGTTCAACAAAAGGAAATGAAACAAAAAAGAGAAACTTCCTCACCATTTATATATTTCTTAGAACAACTAGTGTTTCTCAGTGTGGAAGTTGTTTGCATTGCGTTTGTGTTATAATCAGAATGTTTTGTTGAGAGAGAGAGAGAGAGAGAGAGAGAGAGAGAGAGAGACTTGTTAGCGTACATTGTAATATGTACAATTTAGTCCCAGATCTGAAAACAAGATGACATGCAGTTGAATGAAATACAATTGATTTGACTTAAAAAAAACGGAGTCACAGACCCTACCACCTGCAAACATAGGCCAAAATTCTGACCCGATTTTAAGTTACCTTTTTTGGTAAAAACTGGTGGAAAGTCACTTATAAACGGGGCAGATGATCGGCCTACTGCAAACGCAAACGTTTGTTGATAAATGCCGTACATGGTTTTTATATTTAGACGTGATCGTAAGGGATGCAATGTTTAATGCTTGGCCAAACACTCAGAATAAAATATCGCAGATCTGTCGGATGATGCCTTAAACCGTGTCTGTGTCGTGTTTTGACTGGATAAATCTGAAGGAATTCTTACCCTTCAGAAGACAGAGAAGCTTCCATGAGAGAATCAGTAGAAATACACTTATCAGAAAGTAAGTAGACCTCGCTATCTTTTCAAAAGTATCAAGTTGGTGGATTAAATACACCGTCCAAAAAATTAAGTGATAGGGATCAAACTCCGGGACAATTAAGAGTATGATTCCCGATATTTTTACGATTGGAAGCAGTAAGAGGAATTTTGTAGCGCCAAGAAATAACATCACATATTTCCCTGGTGTTCGATGTATGCACCTCAGAAACATTTCAGTCCTGGAAGGCCATTTTCAAAGGCAGCAAGGACAACACTTACAAAAGCAAAGTATTGGAGAGTCCAAAAGTATCTTGAATTGAAAAAAGTTCTGAGATTACATTTCCGGGCTTCCAGACACTCTCTCTTAACCCTAATTATCTTCACAAATCACATCACCGATTTACTATCATTGTAAAATAAACATTGACAATATCATGCATTACCTCCTTTTCCAAAAGTAAAACATGGTATTAATATAATTATCAATTTTATTTCTTTCATCGCTTAAACCACTTGAGCTTCTTCCACATTTCCTTTCTGTCGCCTGTATCACTATCAACAACGTGAGTTTTGTTGTTTCCATAGGTAGATATATATGGTAATTCTTCCGTAATTTCCCCAAATATCCCACTGTATAAGGTCAATTTGATGACCTACATTTTTAAAAATTATTAAAGTAAATCCCTATTTTTGAATGTGCTAATTTACATTACCAAACACCTATATGTTTGCTAGAAAACTAGGCGCTCTCATATAGGTAGTAAAATATATTCCACGGAGGGAAAATAATAATGTTAAGATATATATGTTCGGTACCTACATCGTTAAACAAACTTACCTGTGCATGGTGTTACCACGATCAGGTTTGTTGTTCCCCGGGTGGAGGCCTTACCATTGTACCTAAGGTATGACTGAAACCTGGATTGGCTGCGAGCAGCAACTCGGGAAACCAATTTTTCAGTGTCGGGAACTGCGTTAGCGCTGAGCCTCCTTCCCACGTTGTTGATATATGACGTGTATGTTATGTCTATTATAACATCACGCGAACGGGAGGTCACAGATTCGATTACAGTTACCGCGCTATACCGAATGTGGTTTTAACAGGGAAATAATGACAATTACTTGGACTTGGGCTCAACATGTTACAGGTTTGTACAGTAGTACTTTAACCGGTGTCTGTGTCATGTTTGATGTGATACCTTGAAAGAACCAGTACCCTGTATATGAAGACAGAAAATATTTTGCTTAAGGACCAGAAGACATAATCCTGGAAATAAAATTTCGGAATACAAAAGACAAATGTTAGGGTTTTTCTGTTAATGCTCATTTTGTAGCTTCCAAACTCCAATAGAATACCTTCTTGATAAAAAACCTCAAAATAAAGGAAAATACAGCGGGCATTAGTTTATTAATACTTTGGTAACTGTGATTTGGATATACATGTAATTGATTTTTTTTTTAGATTTCGGGCATCCGCTTCTCCTGTACCTTTTGGGATTTTACAAAAGTCAAATGCCATGTCCGGGATATGCAATCTTGACATTATTTGTAATTTAACATGTCCTGAGAGACATAGTTAAAATGTTTAAGAAAATTCACATAACAATGTGAAATTGTTAAAGGATAAACATATCTCAATTTAGTGTCTGAAAGCTACTAAAGTTACCTCTCGGAGGGCTTGCAAATTTTTTAAAATGTCCTGGGGCATACTGTGACCTCCCCGAGCATTTGTCTCTTGTATGGGTTACATTTGATCAAACTACCTTCATGGAGTTGGTCACTAATTCATTGTGATGTCTGGAAGCAGGCATGTAAGCCATAACTTAAATGTCTGTTAGAGATTCCAAATTTCATAGATTTTTTAAAGTTGTGTCTCCCGACAATTAATAAGCATTCTTTCTTCACAATTTATCCACCAATTTGAAAAATTCTGTAAAGTAATGTAATAATGACACCTTAAAATAACATTTCCTGCCCCTCAGCATCCCTGTTTTTGAAGATTCCTGGATCTGTCATTGTAAATTATTGATTTCAAGTTCAATATTTTACCACGAAGATTTCTATTTTATTCAAACAATGATAATATTAAGACATTTAAATCAACTTTTGTTGCCAAGTGAGGTTAACCAGGCATACGTCAAGAGAGAAAATAAATCAAAAGGAAGTGTTCAACGAAATGAAACAAAGCCTACAAAAACAGAGAAACTTCCTCACCATTTATATGTTTCTTAGAACAACAAGTATATTTCAATGTCGTTGTTTCAGTTGCGTTTGTGTCATAACCACAATGATGGAGAGAGAGAGAGAGAGAGAATTGTTAGTGTAAATTGTAATATGTACGTTTTAGTCCAAATCTGAAAACAAGACTTGACTGCAAAAACAGGGTCACAGACCCTACTACCTGCATACATAGGCCCTAATTATTGTCCCGATTTTAAGATTTTTGGTAAATCTGGGAAAAAGAATCTTAAAATCGGAGAAAAAATTTGGTCTTCTGAAAACACTAACTTTTGTTGAAAAATGACGTACATGGTATTTATATTTAGGTGTGGTCGTGATGGGCCATCGGGTCAAACCATTCAACATCCAAAAGGGAGGTCTCAGCTTCGATTTCCGTTTACGGTTCATACCTTTTATGTCTGTTCCTTGGTCAAAAGTTCACAATCATATATCACAGGTCTGTCGGATGATACCTTAAATCGTGTGTGTCATGTTTTGACTTCATATCTGAAGGAATTCTTACCCTTCATAAGACAGAGAAGCTTCCACGAGAGAGCCATTAGAACTACACTTATCAGAAATATTCCGAAATGTGGATACCTGAAAAGACATTTTGTAATTTATAAACATCATTTCATGACCTGTCTACCAACTAAAATATCACATTAATAATACATCTTAAAGAATTTAGTTTTGACATTCCTGATACAAGAAAGAAACGCGAAGGCAAATCTTTAAAAGCCCCGAGAGGCTTTTTTGTAGCTTCTGAAAACTAAATTATGACATGTTTTAAAAGTATTTTCAATATATCAGAATGATGGGAAATTCAAGACATTTGGTTCCGGGCATCTGCTTCTCCAGTACATTTTGGGATTTTACAAGAGATGATATATGTGCTAGGGATCCAAGACCTTATAATATCAAGAAACTTTCTCATTTAACAAGCCCCGAAAGTAATATACAGATGTTTAGGTAGACCTCACTATCTTTACAAAAGTATCAAATTTCTAGATTAAATACACCTTCCAAGAAATCAGTAAGTGAAGTTTGGCGGTGGACTGGGACCAAACTCCGGGATATTTAAGATTATGCTCCCCGATAATTTTTCATTGGAAGTAGTAAGACTAATTTTGTAGCTCCAAGAAATAACTTGGTGTTCGGTGGATGCTACTCAGAAATATTTCAGTCCTGGAAGGCCATTTTCAAAGGCAGAAAGGACAACACTTACAAAAGCAAAGTGTCGGAGACTCCAAAAGTATTCATGTTCTTCGATCAGGAACATATCGGTCCTACGGACCCCTGGGAGGCCATTTTCTAGCTTTGAGACATTTCACTGGGGCTTTGTTAATCTCACATATATACATACTGATAATTCAACGCAATGAATTTCAGCAAGGATAATACATACATATTTTATAAACATGTATCAAAATTATAGTTTTGCAAAGGAGGGGGCCGAAGCAAGTGCTCAGGGCGATCACATTTGCAGAGACATGTGTTATATATATGTCTCTGGTAATTGTCAGTAAGACTTCATCAATCAATCGAGCTAGAAGCCAAAATCGTAAATCTAACTGTGTTCCTAAATCCGTATAAAAGTAACTACTGTAAAAAGATGACTATCTAAGGTTTTGGAGAGTTTATTATTTTTCAAACGGTACAATCCATTCAAAATATTACTTAAGTTTAAAATAATCAACTGGTAACAATGATAACACCTACTAAATCAAAGTATGGGGAGAGTCCTAAATATTTGAACTCTAAAAAGCTCCGAGATGCTATTTTCATGCTTCCAGACTCTAAAACCTATCCCCAAGTATGTTATTAAAGCACAAAATCGATTTATGGTCATTACGTTTTAATTTTTAAATGTACCAGCTGGGTGGTAAACACAAAAATTAAAACATGACGAACAATATCGTGTATTGCCCCAATGTTTTCAAAACTATTACATGGTAATTATTAACTTACTGAGTATTCTTATTTCTTAAGTTACGTACGTCGTTTAAACTACCCGAGCTTATTTCACCTTTTTACGAGTTGATGGTATGTCACGCTAAGTTGTTTATTGGGATCAAGTCAAAGCACATTTTGCAGTATGGGGTTAATAACACATTATATTGACGTAAAATTACACATGTACGTGCATTTCAGCAACATTAACTCAATTTCAAGATTGAAATTTCCAAATCACACTTTTATTCGTATATTTTTGCTTTTTAAAATTACGAAAATATAGTAACAATTCGCCGTAAAATATAGGTCTTTAAGACTTGTTGAAATATATACTGTTAAAGGTTAGTTCGGCATCCTTTATGAATTTTCAGATATTATAAATTTGCTTTAGAATGTTACTTTTCAATTATTTTTTACCATTATACTCTTGTGATAGAATTGACATTAAAAGCGATAGACTGAAACGATGTTTATAAGCACAAGATTTTAAAATCATATCGCTGATCTATGTAGTTTGTTGCATAATAAATAAGACATCGGTACTCACGTTATTCCAAAATTATGATCCGAATTTTAGTTACTTTTTTTTTTTTTTGTAAAACCTAATTTTACCGAATTAAAAAGTATTCAATATATGGAGTGTATTATACCTCATTAAATCTTACGATTGCCATCAACTCGTATCCATACTTTCAGTACTTTGATTTAATCAATTTATTAATCTACGTTAGTTTTGGTGTTCTCCCGTGGGTATATAACATTTTATAACAACAATATCTTTCATCCGTTCATTTGATAACAAATAAGGTATGTACATATGTTTATACATACATACCTATATATAGATCAAGTTTACATACGGACGTTTAGGATACGTTTGTGTTAAAGAATATATTAATTCTTCTAGAATTTTCCCAAATAACCCAGTGCATAAAGCCAATTTGATTATCTACATTTTTAAAGTAAATCCCTATTTTTGAATGTGCTAATTTACATTACCAAACACCCATATGTCTGGTAGAAAACTAGGCGCTCTCATATAGGTAATAAAATATAATACACGGAGGGAAACGAATAATGTTAAGATATACATGTTTATTACCTACATCGTTAAACATACTTACCTGTGCATGGGGTTACCACGATCAGGTTTGTGGTTCCCCTGGTGGAGGCCCTACTATTGCACTAAAGTATGGCTGAAACCTGCGAGCGGCAATTCGGGCACCCAATTTTTCAGTGCGAGGAACTGCGTCCGCGCAGATACCCGAAATAAAAGAAATATAACCATTCACACTCCCTATCACATACATTTAACATATATTTGCTGATGTATGAAGTGTTTTATAACCGTTCACACTCCCTATCACATACATTTAACATATATTTGCTGATGTATGAAGTGTTTTACAATTATATTTAGACCAATTAAGATTGATCAATCAGCCAGACCGTTAGACTCGCAATTCGGAGGTCTCAAGTTTGATTTCCGTAATCGTGTCATCCTTAACACGGATGTAATGACAGTGAGCTACATCGCCAACCTCTCGGAGTAAGATGTGACAGGCCTATCTGATGACATCCGTGTCACGATTGATGTGGGGAACCGTTCTGTCTGCATTATCAGAATATATTCCTCACTAAGAATTTATTTCGGCACACAAGTGATAAATGCTGACGCTGCAGACGCAATAGGATTTCCCTAATCTTTTTTTTTAATGTATCATATTGATAAATCCATTACCACCACCAAGAATGTGAAATCCAGTGGCAGACAGAAATAAAATTCCGGGATATAAAGGGGTATATGCTATCTGGTACAGTTTGAGTTTCAAGTTTTTGAAGCAGCAAGCGGCATTTTCTGGCTTGCAGAGACGATATCACATACTCCCGTGGTGTTGATGCGCTTCGAACAGGAGCATATCGGTTCTACAGACTACTGCATGAGAGGCCATTTTCTAGCTTTCAGACATCTAATTGGGGCTGTGTTAATCTCATATGATTTCAGCAAGGATAACACATACATATTTTATCAACATGTACCAAAGTTATAGTTTTACAAATGATTGGGCCGAAGAAAGTGCTCATGACGATCGTATTTGCAGAGACATGTGTTATATACTTGTGTATATCTCTAGTATTTGACAAGAATACTTCATCAATCAATTGAGCTTGAATTTAAAATAGATATAGAAATCCTAAATAATAGATGGTATCAAACAAGGCCAAAACATAACCTAATTGTATTCCTGAATCCGTATAAGAGTAACCACTGTACAAAGTTTTGAGAAGCTTACTATTTTTAAAACGGTAGATTAGGTATGTACATATGTTTGTACATATATACCTATATATAGATCAAGCTACGTCACGTGTTACATAGGGACGTTTAGGATACGTTTGTGTTAAAGAAGATATTAATTCTTCTATAATTTCCCCAAATATCCCACTGCATGAAGTCAATTTGATGACCTACATTTTTTCAAATTATTAAAGTAAATCCCTATTTCTGAATGTGCTAATTTACATTATCAAACACCTATATGTCTGGTAGAAAACTAGGCGCTCTCATATAGGTAATAAAATATAATTCACAGAGGGAAAAGAATAATGTTAAGATATATAAGTTTATTACCTACATCGTTAAACATACTTACCTGTGCATGGGGTTACCACGATCAGGTTTGTGGTTCCCCGGGTGGAGGCCTTACCATTGCACTTAGGTATGGCTGAAACCTGCGAGCGGCAACTCGGCACCCAATTTTTCAGTGTGGGGAACTGCGTCCGCGCAGATCCCCGAAATAAAAGAAATATAACCGTTCACACTCCCTATCACATACATTTACCATATCCTTGCTGATATATGAAGTGTTTTATAAATATATTTAGACCAATTAAGATTGATCAATCAGCCAGACCGTTAGACTCGCAATTCGGAGGTCTCAAGTTTGATTTCCGTAACCGCGTCATCCTTAACACGGTTTTAACACGGATGTAATGACAGTGATCGAGCTACTTCGCCAACCTCTCGGAGTAAGATATGACAGTTGTCCGTGTCACGATTGATGTGGGGCTTAAAGATCTATTCTCTCTCTGTATGTATCAGAATATATTCCTCACTAAGAATTTATTTCGGCACACAAGTGATAAATGCTGACGCTGCAAACGCAATAGGATCTTTCCTATCTTTTTAAAAGTATCATATTGATAAATCCATTACCACCACTAAGAAAGTGAAATACAGTGGCAGACAGAAATAAAATTCCGGGATATAAAGGGGCAGGTGCTATCTGGTACAGTTTGGGTTTCAAGTTTTTGAAGCAGCAAGCGGCTTTTTCCGGCTTGCAGAGACGATATCGCATACTCCCGTGGTGTTCATGGTCTTCGATCAGGAACATATCGGTTCTACAGACCCCTGAGAGAGCTTTCAGACATTTAATTGGGGCTTTGTTAATCTCATATGTATACAATACTGGTAATTCCACACAATGAATTTCAGCAAGGATAATACATACATATTTTATCAACATGTACCAAATTTATAGTTTTACAAATGATTGGGCCGAAGCAAGTGCTCAGGACGATCGTATTTGCAGAGATATGTGTTAAATATATATGTTTCTGGTATTTGTCTGTAAGACTTCATCAGTTAAAAGTAGATATAGAAATCCGAAACAATAGATGGTATCATACAAGGTCAAAACATAACCTAATTGTATTTCTACATACATATAAGAGTTACCACTATAAAAAGATGACTGTCTAAGGTTTTGGGGAGTTTACTATTTTTAAAACGGTACAATTTTATTCGAAATATTACTTAAGTTTAAAATAATCAGCTGGTAACAATGACTACACCTACTAGATCAAAGTATGGGGAGAGTCCAAAATATTTGAACTCTAAAAAGCTCCGAGATGCCATTTTTAGACTTCTACATTCTAAACTGACCTATCCCCACTGATGTTATTAAAGCACGATATCGATTTATGGTCATTGTCACGTTTTAATTTCTGAATTATCTAGTTGGATGGTAAATACAAAACAATATCGTGTATTGCCTCCATGTTTTTAAAGTTAAAACCTGATATTAATATAAGTATTCTTATTTCTTAAGTTGTGTACGTCCTTTAAACTACTTGAGCTTATTCGCGTTTTTAATCACTTTATTAATCAACTTTGATTTTGGTGTTCTTCCATACCTAGATAAATATTTATAACAACAATAACTTTCATCCGTTCATTTGATAACAGATTAGTTATGTACATATGCTTATACATTTACCTATATTTAGATCAAGTTATGTTTACGTGCAAACTGACGTATAGATGACGTTTGTGCAATTGAAACAATATATATATATATATATATATATATATATATATATATATATATATATATATATATATATATATATATATATATATATATATATATATATACACACACAAGTAGCACACTCCCCACCACAAACATTCACCATACCTTTGTTGATAAAGGACACCTCAATCTACGTAATACAAGAGAGCCAGTCAGTCAGTAGCGCGCTCGACTCTTGGTCGTGAGGTCGTGAGTTCGAGTCCAGTCGGCGACAAGTAGGTTTCCTGTCCTGCGGATGAGACAGTAAAATCCGAGATCCCGTGTCACAGTAGGTGTCGGCACGTTAAAGAACCCTCATTGCTCAATGGCCGTAAGTGCCGAGCATAGGCCAAAATTTGAAGCCCTTCACCGGCATTTATTGGTGACGTCTCCATATGAGTGAAAGATTCTTGAGTTGGACGTTAACAACAAACAAACAAACGTAATAAAAACGAGATTAAAAAAAACCCCACTGCTACATTCCCTTTAAACAAGTTTGGATGTTATACATTTGTCTTGTTAACAAAATTTTATTTTTCTCTATCGATCTATCATATAATTATATCTTTCAGCTAATTTGGTTAGTCTCGTGCACCAAATCGACACCTGTGCGTATTTCTTCGTCAGGATAAAATGTTGACCCATTTCACAGCTCACATCATCAACTAGCCTGCTACTCCGTTCGTTACAAGCTCCCAATAAATTTGTTTGCAAAAATAAAAGTATGTCATATGTTATTTATGACTATGTGCCAAAGATATGTTTTTATGAGTTTATTTTTTTTTTGTTAACACATTTGAAAAATACTTGAATGTGCATAAAATTGTATTGTTCTCATGAAAAAAATGTGTCTTTTCCGTCGTTTTGTGTGTGTTTTACCTGATAGAAAGATAGGTTTTTTGGTTTTAGGGTTGACGCTAAACATAAATAAAAAACTTGGAATGCCCTAACTCATCCCTCACACATGATTAGAATCATCTCTTTGAATAAAATTTCTTTTGATTTTATTTTTTAAAACCATTTTTTTTTCATAGACATTTTATTCGGAGACCATAAACGAAGAACCAACCCAAATAACTCGAAAGAACCCTATAGAACTCAAGCTTTTTATTTTTTTTTTTTATTTATTTATTTGACTATTCGTGCTTTTATCTGAATGAAAATAGCTGAATCGTAATCTTTAGAACACAGGCAATTCAAATATATGTAGGTCGGTTACTATGGGTTAACACTTTCAACCCTACAGACTGTAATAGGCTGGTCTAAACAATGGAAAAGAATATTCTAATTAGATATTTAGGGGTGAAAGGGTTCAACCGAATTGTCGTAATATATTAACGATCCACTAGAATCGTGAAGAGTTGCTCTCAGAAAGGTTGCATACACTATGTTGAAAAGTCGGTCGTAAATTTCATAAATGACGGGAGTAAAATGAAAAAAAAATTAAAAAAAAAATAATGGAACAAAAATGAAAAAAAAATATACAAACCGAGTAAAATATTCGGAACACGGCTAGGAAAAATACAAAGGGAAATTACAGCCTTTTACCAGTGTAACCGATTTTATTTGTTGGAGGTATTCTAAAGAATTTAAATTTGTCTATAAAAATACCTTAGTACATTTATTCTATTTCTAAGTAAATTCAATACGTCGATCCCTGATACCCCCCAAAAAAACAAAATAAAAACAACAACATAACCAAGCAACATAAAGTTTTTCGTTTAGTATCACCCTTATCTATTTATTTAATCAATCATATTTTGCTTTCTGATCTAAAGATCTGGTAGGACTACGTGTGAAAACGCAAACTTTTTGCGCTCTGGACAGACATTCCGGATTTAGCAGTTGTCCGCTGACATTTAATGTCACCAGATTTTAAAATTATTCATAGACTTCCGGTATTAAAAATGTCAAGCAAAATGTAAATAGATGATAAATAATGGCTGAAGCAAGCACATCTCATTTAGCAGTCACTACTACAGTTACAGAAGAACGTCAGGTATACCAAGTGTTCAAATATGAACCGATATTTTGTACTTTTGCGTCTTTTAACAACGTAAAAATATCAGGAAGTATATATTACTCAACCAATGCCAATGGTTGCACTTGCTTTTGTGGTTTTAATTTAACAAATGAGTTTTTATTTTCTTCTGATTACAGTAATCGTTTTCTGACACTTATACTTCCATGGATTGTTATAGTGTCTTTAGATCTTTTATGACATTCTACAGACACGGGACAAAAGTAATGGAGCACTATCATTGTTTACTAATATGAACTAAGGCATTGCCTTGAACTTGAAGCAAGTGCAGCTTTGTCATTGTAACATCGTAATGTATCATTAAATCGGGTTAGGAAAACCACGTGGTTTAGATTGATGCAGACAGTGTTTTGCATCCAATGTATGTACAGCTCATTTTCTACCCCTTTTCCATAAAGTGCTCGCTTCGCTCGCTTAAAATCACCCTGAAATTGTTGTCCAGATTATAGGTAAGGTGTATTTTGCGTTGTTTTATTGGAACAATAAGATGTTGGTAAACCGTCGAACTATATCTAGACTGCTACTAACCCAGTTATAAAAGGATTGGGCTGTCATAGTTAGGCTGTTACTAATCCGGGATTGGGCTGTCCAAAGCCCATTGTACTCAAACCAATCAGAATAGACATTTACGACAGCCATGTTTCTAGGAACCCGCATGCGGAGCCTCGTTTGCGATGTATTGGTTAAAACTTTTTGTTGAGTTGGTTTACATGTACAGTAAAGCCTGCTATAGTGGCCACTATATAAAGATTACTTGTTTATAAAGGCCAATTTTTTTCATGTCCCTTGACTGTATTCTTCCACTAGATTTAACTACACATATAGGTCAATACATGTATTTTCTGGTCACTTGGGTGGCCCTTAAATACAGTTTTAATTGTAGATGTACTCGGACATGTCATGACTTATGTATATGTTACATGTAAGCATAGCTGGACTTCATGTCTACTTCTTCCCATCATGAAGTGGACTTAAATTTGAGTGTTACTACATGTACTCCCATGGGTCAAATTTAGCTATTCTGTCTCACTAGTCAGTTGGACTACATTAATATTTGGAAATTTTTTTTACCAACCTGATGACAAATTCACTAGCCCCAAAGGGGTACGAACAATTGCCAAATTGGTACATACATATTTACCCAATTAGTACCAGATTTATTGAATTTGTAGTTTTAGTAAGTGACCTAGTTTTGTGTTTTTATATTCTCATGAGTCAAAGCAACTATGATTTTCTTGGTTTGAGTTGACCAAAAGCCTGAAAAGGCTGATTAGGTAATTCTGTACATGTACATACCGGTACACTAATAAACTTTCATTAATTATCGCTTATGTTTATAGTGTAATGTTTATACACATTTTCTATTAGTCAACTGGACCACCTGAATCACAACCTTGACTAGACCGCTGCAAAAGTTACTAGTCCGGACTGATGGACAACTGCTAATTTCGAACCTGACTTCAGTGTTTGAAGTGTTTACAATTGGAAACAATAACAGGCCAGTATCGTATGGTACATGCTCTGTTGTCAGAACAGAATTAAGGAGAGTCTGTGAGTCCCCAGGGTAAAAATCTGGGGAGTCCCATCCAGAAAATGAAAAGTCCACTTATTAGAAATCTATGCCAATTAAACAATCAACAAGCAATTATGAGATTGATCAAAAGGTGTAGGCCTGAACTTCTATATCAAAATATTGTGCATCCTGTGGGGTTTTGGTTTGGAACTTTGACACGTCCCAGAGAAATCTTGCACATCAAATATGGGTACCCTCTGCTTGCTAAGAGTCCTGGTTCATGCATTGCTGATGAAAACAGGCATGCCAATAGTGATATAGTATATATTACATGTACATGCCTTACCTAGCCTGAAGCTGTCAATGGAGGTTTGGCCATGGGTGATTATGGTTTTTGGGACAAACAAATTCTTAAAGGCATTTACCCTTGTGCTGATCTGCCTGATCGATGTTCTTGGCAACAGAGCCTCTTGTTATGGAGGTGTGTAAATTTACAGATGTATGTGGTACAGTGGAAACTATCTTGAACGAACATTCCTTCTGCTATTGAAATGTGGTTTTACAAGACAGATGGTCTCTCAGAAAAGGTTAGTTAACAGGTTATTGAACCAAATGGTTTTGAAAATGTGGTCTCCTAAGACAGGTGGTCTTTTATGACAGGGGTCTCTCAATACAGGTTTCACTGTAAATACAGCAGTGGAACTTGTCTTACCAGTAAGTAAGTTGAAAGATCATCCCATCAGCCACTCAGATGGAATACATGTATCTCAAGACAGGTGGTCCCTTAAAGAGGTTTTATTTAACTACAATGTACATGTAAACGATTCTAAGAATGTGGTCTCACAGACTCACAAGATATTTCATTTCACACGAACGTGGTCTCTTAAAACATGTTTCACTGTACATGTATTTGTATTTCTTTGCAGACAAGTCCTGTGTTACGACTGAAATTACGAAAACCGAAGAATGACAAACAAGTGAAATGGACAAGCGACACTGTTGATAATGAACACATGAATAAAAAGAAATCGAAATGTAAGATAATTCAGAAAGCATGTATTTATTTGCAATGACAGTATATAAGATGCATTTACATATTGTAGAATCAGAAAATTTTGTAGGGATAAAATTTCATTTTTTTTAAATAAAATAAAATCTTTGACAATAACATGTTTAGTTGAAATAATAATAAAAAAAAACATGTTCATAAAGGACTATGTACTACCTGTATGAGTAATTTATGTAAAATCTCGTCATTTTTAAAAAATTTTGTTGATATATGAAAACAACAAAATAAAGGAAATTAAAGCCAAAACGAAATTTTTTTATTCTACATTACTTGTATCATAATACATGTATGTACTTTCTGGCTGGAATGCAAAGCAAATATTGGTTAATGAATTGACAATATCTGACTATCTATCTGTGTCAAGGTAGAAGAATTTGGTTCAGCTTTTGTGGAGAAAAAACTGTTTAGAGTGTCGCATTGTAACTTAACAAAATACTGTTAGATGACTATGACCTTCTTTTTCAACCTTTACCTTTTGACCTTTCCAAGTTCAAATTCCAAATGTATTGTTTTTAAGTATGGCCATACTGCCTTTAGAATTAGTGGTTTCTTGTTGTGGTTTAAGAAGGTGTTACTAATTAATATGCAGGAATATACAATAAGAACTCAGTGTTCCCAGACACGCAAAAACCTGCGTGAATCTTGCATTACAAAACACGCACAATTAACAAAACACATTGATGCATTCACGCATAGAGGATGCCCATCACATTATCATTTAGATTGTCATTACGATGGTAACAATACAGTGATGTCAGTTCCCTGTGTCATATCCTTACTTTGTAAACAGTGTCAGTGATTATAAAACAATTTATCCTCAAAATTTAGTGTATTTGTGAATGTAACACTTTTTCCAAGACCTTCCCAACTTCAAAAACTGTCGTATGATTCTTATCAGTTAAAGGTCACATTCCAATGAATGCAGCTTGCATTGTCTTGACTGAAGACTTCAACTTCACAGTGGGGTGACAAGATAAAGGAATGATTTCATTTGAAATCTTTACAGATTTTGATTATGCAATGTTTTACATGTATCTAAATACTTTTGAATTCCAATATCTTACATTTTATGAAATTCCATTAATTGTCAATAGATGTTGAAGACAGTGCATAATCCACACACAATGTCATAATTTATATAGATCTACATGTACATTATGCATCGATATCATATCCACAGACACTTCTGTCTGTTAATATGCATTGAGTAAAGTAAAACTTTTTTTTTGGTTTTGATTTAATTTTATGTAAGTGTACCCTGGATCTGTATCCTTATACCCCTAATTTTTCTACCCATGGGGTACAAAAACCCCTATTCTGAAAAAGTAGTGCAAACACTGGAACTATTGGTACATGTTATATAATATGTACAGTTTAATTTATTTAAGTATAACCTTGTTTATAATGATTTGTATTGACATGTACATTTATCAATATCATTAAATTGCTACAAATCATTTTAGATATAAAGCTAGGACTATTTCATAATCAAATTTTAGCCAAATTTGGTTTAAATTTATTCTCACTTGTAAGATATGTTTTTTGTACCTATTTTTTCAACATTGTTCAGGTTGTTTTAGTATTATTGTTTAACGTCCCATTCAAGAATCTTTCAATCATATGGAGACGTCACTAAAGCTGGTGAAGAGCTTCAAACTATGGCATATGCTGTGCACTTATGGCCATTGAGCAATGAGGTTTCTTTAACATGCCCACACCTACTGTGAGAGGGGACCTCACTTTTTACTGTCTCATCCGAAGGACAGGAAAAGCAGTCGCCTCTGCCGAGGCTCGAATCTGCGACCCTTTGGCTGTGAATTGAGCACTCTACCGCAGAGTCACGATGACTCACATTGTTTAAGTAAAATTTCCATATATATGTATAATCTAGTGAGTAATTCTCTGACCATTCTGAATATAATTCTATAAGTCCTTAAACATGTTACAAAAATTGCTTTTTTTCCCTAGATTTAATGTTCAACACAGCGTAAAACTGAAATACCATAATGCCTAACTCTTTTGTCTTGGGCTGATTCCCCGAAGTGACTGATAAAAAGGTCTTTCATCCATAATAGCTGATTTTAACATGTTTAAGGTGCCAATTTATTAAAGGGGCAATAGTTTTTTACTACTTAGATTGATTTACAATAACAAGATGTACATAGGCATACAAATTACAAATTCTTAAATTCCTATATATTTTGTGAATTTTGATTGAGACACCCAGTTTGTCAATGATTCACTTGCAATTGATTAATTAAACCTTACTATTTGTATATGCATACCACACGTGACCTGACCTTATTTTCACAAAATATAATTAAATATAAGATTTTTTATGCCTCTGCTCTTATTTTTTATTTGTATATCAAGTATATGTAGATGAAAAATCAGAATAATTTGTTGGGGTAAACACAGCTAATGTCCATTTACATGAGGTCATACATACATATCTTATGATATTTTTTTCAGGTTGTTGTATATATGAAAAACCAAAAATGTTCGGAGAATCATCCTCGGAAGATGAAGATGATGACTGTAAGAGTTGCAGAGGTCACAAGAAGAAATGTTACAAAGGAAATGATGAGGAAAATCATGATCATGGAGGTATGTTTCAGAAAGCATTGACCCAAAATCGACTTCAGCTTTACGGATAATTTGTCATTGGCTTCAGAGTTGATAGGGCTTTATCTATTAATTATTATATAGATTGAGTTATCACAAACAAAAGAAAAAAAAGATGGAGAACTGGAATATTTACACATACTGTATACCCTAAAGATTTCGCCCTTTTACGATAGAAAACATATTCACGCTGTTTTAAATTCCTCCATAATAACCATTTTAAATTCTGTTTTAAATTCCTCCATAATAACCATTTTAAATTCCTCCATAATAACCGTTTTAAATTCAGTTTTAAATTCGTTCATAATAACCATTTTAAATTCCTCCATCATAACTATTTTAAATTCCGTTTTTTTTGGCAGAACATGGAAGCATTAGACACAAAATATAAATGTTTACAATATACATGAAATATTTAATATAAACATATGTAAAAGTAATAGGTATAAAGGTCATATCCTGTAGGCCAACATCTAAACATTTGGAATTATGTGATCCATCGGATCAACATGTATTTTACAAAAATATTTTTACAATCTTATTAATAACATTGGAATAACTCTTCTTATTTCTTTATTGACTATGGTTGGTTGAGAGAGAGAGAGAGAGAGAGAGAGAGAGAGAGAGAGAGAGAGAGAGAGAGAGAGAGAGAGAGAGAGAGAGAGAGAGAGACAGAGAGACAGAGAGAGAGAGAGAGACAGACAGACAGACAGAGAGACAGACAGACAAACAGACAGACAGAGAGAGAGAGGGAGAAGGTAGGTAGGTAGGTGTAGGTTGTGATTAATTAATATCATTTTAGTGGTGTTTTTTTGTTTTTTGTTTTTCAGGACCAGGTCCAAGTGACAGAGGATCAGAACATGCCAGTTAATATTATTAGACTCTAGCTAAGCTTCTTGTCAATCAGTGCATGGTGTGTGTGACACCTTAATGTTGAACCCTGATCATGCCAGTCCTTTCTGTATATTTTGAACTTATGTATATCATGTATATATATTGTAATACCCTAAAATGTGCTTAATTGATCTTGTGTACAACTGAAACAAAAACCCAATATCAGTGTTCAAATACTCCTGAATGCTTAGTGCTATTCCTTTTGAATTTCTAATAGTCACCTTTTTGTGTATTTCCTAACCCATTTCCCCCTGAAAACAATTGTGGACTGATCTAATTCATTGATTTACAGAAGAGTTCAATGTTTCTCAGGGGTCGATCAGTTAAATTACCCTTACGTTAAATTTTTCATTACTTGCAAATAAATGCGTACATATCACAGATCAATCTCTTACACATAGTTGTTAGTCATAATACTCTCTCTTTCAATCTCTGTCAACGTCTCCACTTTTTCCAGTTTCTTGAAAAATATATAAATCTACTATAGATCTTGCTCTTTGTAAGGTATTGTTTACATATGCATATGTTTTTAGTGCTCACATAGAAGAGAATACTATTTGAGGTGAAAATACTTATTAAAAATAGCTATAAATATAGGGACTATATTTTTGTGGAAAGTATCCCCATCCTGAGTAATTTGGTTTTTACATTCTTTCTGTAGGTTACATGATCACGTGTTTTGGGACTACTTTTAGACGTTGACAGAGATCAATTCCATAGTACAAGGATTGACAACTCTTTGTAGGAGATTGATCACAGATTCATATTTTGGTATTGTAAGTTTATGCAAAAATGAAATTCATACCTAACTATGGTAACTGACAGACATGAAAGTACTTTCCACAAGAGTTTCTCTTGTAGCCACTTTATCTTTTCCATGTTGATTACTGATGACAAAATGCTGCTACACTGCATAATATACTGGTACTAGTCATGTGACCAAATATTAAAATGCCAATTTTATATTCGAAGATTTGCTAATATTCAAACATCTGTTTGATCTCTGGTTTTGTGTATTTATTGAAAAACAGAAGAACAGAACAGTAAATCATTCATAAATTCTGTAAACACACTGAAAATTCTTGTCTATATTGTATTTGATCCAGGGTCTAAAAAACAAAATCAGAAAAAGGCATGGGTGCTTATTTAGACCAATTAAGAGTCAAATTGATGTAAAACAGTTACGGTAGTTTTTTATAAGGCATGGTGATAAAGTTGTAGTTATTACCGAGGACACCTATCCATTTCTTCTGTTACTTGGGGGCTAGAGATAAACTATTAGTTACATTTTCTGGTCCACATCTCTTTGTCAACTGGCTAGAAAGAATTTTCTATAGTATCCTTTGTGAAAAAAAAAAGTTTGTAAATCTGAACTTTAGAGAGAGGGGCGCTTATAGAAACATGGGTAGAATACGGTAATATATTTGCCTTTTTCACACACACACACACACACACACACACACACACACACACACACACACACACACACACACACACACACACACACACACACACACACACTCACACACACACACACACACACACACGTTTATATTTTAAAAACTCTGTAAATAAAGTATCTCTATTTTGAAAAATATGATGTCAGATGATTGTTTAATAGGTAACCTATTTGTATAAATTGTAAGATATAGAAAGTGTTGGATTTTGTAGAACTGTGTCAGATTTTATACATCATATGCATGTTTTTTAACTTGTGTATATTCATGCATGCAATTGTTACCAAGTCCAAAATAAAGGAGTTTGTTAATCTGTGCACACAATAATTCCTTATGTCAGTAGTGATCCTGTGTTTATACAGTGGCACTGGTCTTGAGAGACATGCCACACCCCCACCAAATGTGGTCTCTTGAGAAAAGTGGTCTCAAAAAAAGGGATTTTATTTAAATGATCATTATTTAACTGAGTGGTTCTCAGGAGGTGGTCTCACATGACAGGTGGTCTCTTTCTAGACAGGTTTCAGTGTCCTGTAATACAGACCCTAAGTAATGGGGTTAGTCAGTATATACATGATCTCATACAGCAGAACCTGTCTTGTGAGACCACTGTCATAGAAGATCACCTGTCCTGTGAGGTGACTTACTGAAAACCACTTAGTTAAATAATCCTTTCAACTTGCTCTGAAAAACAATGGACTCATCTGTAAATCAGTGATTTAGGCCAGTCCAAATATTTATTCAGGATTGAATGAGTTACAAAAAAACTCTTTTGAGTGACCATCTTTCTTGTAAGATCACATCTCAGTGGCTGAATGAAGCTTATAAAGACCATTCGAACATAACCTTTGTTAACTTTTTTCATTATAAATAAATCTCTTTATGTAAAGGTCATCTGTCTATAACTGCTTCTTTTGCCAGTATCCTTGAGTGGACAAATTTGCCTAACTAGAAAGCCAGTCAGTACCATTAATTTATCCTGTTAAATTCAGTAGCATTAATTATACTTTTTGGATAATAGAACCATATACATATACGGTAGAAACTGTCTTGAAAGACCACTCTCGTGAAAGAGCACCTGCCTTTTAAGACCACATTTTAATATTCATGTGGCTACATAATCCTTTAAATAAAACCTCTTATGAGAGACCACCTGTCTTGAGAGACCACATTTCAGTGGCAGATGGGGTGATCTCTCAAGACAGGTTCCACTGTAGACCAATTCACATGATCTGGTAAGATGGAGTTTCATGAACCCCTTCCTGACTTGGGTGAGTTTAAGTTTGAGGAAATGCAGCATTACCACAATAAACATTACACTGGCAAGAGTAATCATTCCAAATTGCAGTTACACTTGTGGGCATCCAGTGTGGTGTAAAACACATTTCCTGTGAGACTTGTCATACTCTAAAATTGAACTGATGATCCAACTGATAATCTGCTCTCATCAGTTATATGAATTGGACTTATATTAATTTTGTGATATTCAGATAACAAAATCAATTTGACATTGCTTATACAAGTTCATGTCCATACAAGTTCATGTTCATAGAATTCATGGAATAATCTTCTAATTCTATTAGTCATGTTACATTGTTCTAATACAAAGTTTATGACCACCATTGGATGGTGCCACAGAATATGGTGACCAAAGGGAAGTATGGCAAAAGATTTCTTATGGAAAACCATCATATCATGTCCTTATAACCTCCATATTTACAATTGTATGTCAAGTTTTGTCATTGAATGTTGCTGTCTGATTGTGGTCCTTGTACCAGTTTCATTTTTATCATTTGATCTGTTTGTGAGTAAGAAAATATGTTACACATAAGGAAATGTTGAAAGTTAATTAGAGTTATCTCCCTTGATGAAATAGAATTACCGATATTTTGTGATTTATACCTTGCTGACAATTAATTCATTCACTTTTACTTGTTTCTTTAGCTTTCTATCTATGTTTTATGTTTAAACATTCACAATAAACATGATAAAAATGAAGTTAGATGGATAAAGTGAATTTTATCCAAAATGTACAAATACAAGTGTAGCTGTAATGAACTTCTGTGCCTCTTGGTCGCCACATGCCTTTAGATCTTCACTTGTGATTGTGATTCACTAGACATTTTTTAGTGTGACATGCTTTTATAAATAAAAGATATAATTATAACAACTAAATACAGTTATATTTCTTTTTATTTTTAAAAATTTAATTTCAACAATGATTAATTAAGTTCTAATACTGAATTTTCAAAGAATTTTTAATCATAAAAATGATCTCACTAAGTTTGTTTCTCAAATCAATAAGTTGTGTATAGGAAAAGCATCTACTTACATGTATGTATAGAACTAAGCTATGTATACTAAATGTTTGCTTGGTGTTAATACTTTTTGAAAAGTAAATAACTTAATTTAAAAAGGTGAAATGGTGAAAACAAAGTTTGTTGCATTGCATTTATGTTTTTGTAAAATTTAAGGGTGAAAATATTGTTTTGTGCTTTGTTGAAAATATTGAATAAATTCCTATATTCTGATTTGAAATGTTTTATTTCTTCATTTACCATACCAAGGATGTCATTAACTCAGACTTGCCAATCTTGAAAAATTTTTATGGGAGAGATTTTTCAATTTCATGGGGGAGACTCTAAATTTTAGTAAGAATTAATAGGAAATTAAAATTTTTCATGTGGGAGATATGCATTTCTCAAAGAAAATATCCAAATTTAACATAGAAAATAGGGAGTCTCACTATTTATGGGGGAGACTTGGCAAGTATGTTAACTTTCTTAGTAACGGGTAAAAATGCCAAAGTAACAGGAGAATTTGTCATTTTTGTATAGAAGTCATTTTGTTATTTTGTCAAAAGTTGGCGATTTTTTTTAAGTAAGGGGTTAAATTCAGCTGTTATCACCTTCTAATGATATCCTGCATACATATCAGCAAAATGAATGCAACTAAGGTGTTCCTCATCTTCCTTTGAAATATTGGGCCAATTGAGCATCTTGGTCTGTTACATAATCGTACTTGCTGGGACTCATTGAATTAGACTTGCAAGCTCCCTCTTTGTTTTATTCCTGATAGTGGCTTTCCTCAAGACTGGAATAACAAAATCTAGTTCCACTTTGAGTTCCATGTCCATCTATATGGAAATTAAATTAACATACATTTGTAGCTAAGCACTAATTATATATTTGTATTGAAGATAAATTAAGAAAATAAAACAGTTTAACCAATTTATTTAGCCAGTACACATGGAATATTTAGGTCTTATATAGACATTTTATGAAATTAATACTGTATCACTGAAATTCATAATTATTCGTGTAAACTGGCATTCATGTTTGTATATTTTAATACGGGATCGGTATTCCGATGTTAAAATATATTTTTTGGATTGTGTCCCTTTGTTTTCAGCATGGCCTCCATGAGTTTCTTCAAGAACACAACTTTTGGCCTAGGCTTATTATGCCGTGAGTGAACTAATTGAAGCATTGTCATAACAGTTATTTCATCTTCAAAACCTCTTTACCATATAAGCTAGCGGGATTTCATCGTTGCGTTTTGGGTTTTTGGGAACGATCATTTGTACAGGTCTGACCGGCAGGTGTATTGTCATTGCCATTGCCAGCAAATTGGAAATGTCAAACTCGGTCAACTTGTCAAGTGTCGTAAATAAAAATGCCTAGCCCTAGGGTCTCTCACAGTCTGTGTTCACTAAACGTAATATACAAATGAGATTTGTAGCTTTAGTGTCTGTAATGATGTATATGTGGTTCTAAGTAATTAGATCACATGTATAATTAGTAAATGATAAGACATAGGTTCTACCTATGCCATACTTATGTGGGCATGCCTAAATACCGAACAGTACCGAACAGTAGAAATATTTTTCTAAATATGAATAATATTTTATCCAAATGTATTCAGTATCATAAATAATTATATTTTCTACCATATGATGTAAAAAAAAAAAAAAAATTAATATTTTTGTACGACTTTTTTAAAGAATTTAGAAAAATGAAAATACCGAACAGTACCGAACAGTAGAAATATTTTTCTTATTAATCATAATTTCATATCAAATTATACGTAATATCATTCATAATTACATTTTCTATCGAATTACGTTAAAAAAAAATAAAAATGTGAAATTTAAAGAGAATTTTTTTAAAAATCTGATACACAAAACAGTATACCGAATATAGACGAATTTCCTTTCTTAAATTTCATTATTTTACTTTAAAATGCTTATAATATTAATAACTAAGATATTATCTATCATACTTTGTTGAAAAAAAATGTTTTGTACGCTGACTTTGATCGTAAATCAAAAGAAATGAAACACCGAACAGTAGTGAAAACTTCTGCTGAACAAGATGGCCGACCTACGGCAAACATCTGATGCCTAAATACCGAACAGTAAAAATTTCTCTTTTATTATTCGTAGTTTCGTTTCGAAATGTAGCCAGTATTGTTCAGAATTGAATTTTCTATCGAATTTTGTAAAAAAAATTAAGATTTTAATTTTTTTTGCTGAAAAAAATTAGAAAACTTGAGGCAATAAAATACCGAACAGTAATAAATAAAACACCGAACAGACGAATTTCCTTTTTTAATTTTCATTATTTTACTTTAAAATGTTTATAATATTAGTAACTAATATATTATCTATCATATTTTGTTGAAAAAAAATGTTTTGTACGCTTACTTTGATCGTAAATCAACAGAAAAGAAACACCGAACAGAAGTGAAAACTTCTGCTGAACAAGATGGCCGATCTACGGCAAACATCTGATGCCTAAATACCGAACAGTAAAAATTCTCTCTTGTTATTCGTAGTTTCGTTTAGAAATGTAGCCAATATTGTTCAGAATTGAATTTTCTATCGAATTATGTAAAAAAAAATTAAGATTTTAATTTTTTTTGCTGCTAAAATTAGAAAACTTGAGGTAATAAAATACCGAACAGTAATAAATAAAACACCGAACAGACGAATTTCCTTTCTTAATTTTCATAATATGACTTTAAGATGTATATGATGTTAGTAACTAATATATCATATATCATATTTTTGTTGAAAAAAAAATGTTTTGTACGCTTACTTTGATCGTAAATCAAAAGAAAAGAAACACCGAACAGTAGTGAAAACTTCTGCTGAACAAGATGGCCGATCTACGGCAAACATCTGATGCCTAAATACCGAACAGTAAAAAATTCTCTCTTGTTATTCGTAGTTTCGTTTCGAAATGTAGGCAATATTGTTCAGAATTGAATTTTCTATCGAAATTATGAAAAAAAAAATAAGATTTTAATTTTTTGTTGTTGCTAAAATTAGAAAACTTGAGGCAATAAAATACCGAACAGTAATAAATAAAACACCGAACAGACGAATTTCCTTTCTTAATTTTCATAATATGACTTTAAGATGTATATGATATTAGTAATTAATATATCATATATCATATTTTGTTGAAAAAAAAATGTTTTGTACGCTTACTTTGATCGTAAATCAACAGAAAAGAAACACCGAACAGTAGTGAAAACTTCTGCTGAACAAGATGGCCGATCTACGGCAAACATCTGATGCCTAAATACCGAACAGTAAAAAATTCTCTCTTGTTATTCGTAGTTTCGTTTCATTTATTTAAAAAATGGAAAATTCGGTAATAAAAATGCATATTATTTTTAATACTTATCTTCAAATGGCACAGCACAGCTACCACGTACACGAAGAGAAGGAATGGGATGATTCAGATATCAAGGGTCTATTTATTCAAAATCTGAAATTTTGACACCCGAGACCATTTTGACATTTCGAGTTAAGCTCAGACAGTACGGCGACTAAATCGACCCCCAATATACAGCACAAGAAATTTGGAAACTTATGCAAGACATAATGTGAAACTTCGTATATAATGATAAATTCATAAAAATATTTTTTACGATTTCTGTACATTCATTCGATTTCCTCATTAACATGAGATTTTTTAATATATAAACAATCAAATTCTTGCATTTCGCGGTTATAAACTAAATATGTAGTGGGATAAAACAAATGTACAACACAATATGTATACACATGTCTTGTACATGTAATAATGTAGTATTACAATTTATACTGGATACAGCTGTTGCTGATGACATACTATACTATAATAATGTCAGTATATATAAGTTAAAACATTAAGATCATAATCTTGGTTGGTACAACACTTACGAAAAATATAATTATTTGTATGGATAACAGCAATCAGTTAATCAATATTAATATGAAAGCCTTAAGGGCATGCAAACGGTATTTTCTCTCTCTTGTTTGTCTCCTCTCTCTCTCTCTCTCTCTCTCTCTCTCTCTCTCTCATATTTTGTCAAGCATCATTTCATAAATCAATAATCCAAACCAACTTTGATAAAATACACAATTTCATATCTAAAAAAATCCTTTATTATTTAATGTTTTAACAAAATAATTTTCAAAATTAAAAATTTTATACAATTAAGTGACGTGTTTATTATTTTCATACTCAATACAGTATGTTACATCCTAAAAAAATCCAGCAAATAATGAAAAGAAAAAGATCGAAATAACGAATTTATATATATGCATAAATAGTACACTGAATCTCTGCATTTATCTACCGAAAAAATATGCTAAGTTTGCAAGTTGGAAATATGTTATTTCGGTAATTTATTACAAGAAACTTGCCGATTCATATCAAATGTCTGTAATAAACACGTCCCGTAATATACAAGCTTCCAATAAACATCCGGTTAATCGAAGTTGCCTTGAGGGCATGTAAACGGGTCGTGTCTTTACAGGATTCTAGATTAGTAGACGCAGCGATATATAAAGCTAATATTAGCTTTATATATCGCTGGTAGACGTTATTCAGTTGGATTAACTTAAAGTGAAGGAAATCAATTTACAAACAACCTAAATGTATGCACTTTTACCGAAAAAAACTTTTAAATTAAAAAAAATCATAATGGAAATAATTTATACAAGTTACGTCTGTTCTTTGCCTTTATCAAACTTTTGTTCCGAATTATTCCTATTCATCTATTTATTCATCTTTCGTTAAATTTATCTTTTTTTTCTTTTATGATTTTACACCGGTCGATTTATACCTGTCAGCTATGAGATTTATGACCAGTTGTCGTTTCAACATGGTGTCGGTTACTGTGATTTTACTTGGTCGTAAATAAAAAATCGAAAATAAAATACCTTAAATAACAAATTGAATTCCTATATTTATGTACCACAAACAAAGCTAAATTTGTAGTTGGAAATGTTATTTAGGCAATTTATTTTCGGTATCATATGATAATGCTACCATTATGCAAGCTCTTTTTCAATGAATTTTTGAGTTGTTTTAATAATTATTAGCCATTTTTTACACATTTTTTATGTCTTGTGCAATGTTGACAACTTTTGCCAGGTGAGCGACTTAAATGCCCATTGGGTCGCTTGTTTTATATCTCAAACACATCAATTAAGTACGTTTAACAGAGAAAAAGTTTGAATGACATAATGATATACTAGGATTAAATAATATATAAACGCAATACCATAATTCATATACCAAATCAATGTAAATAGTATCTGTCCGTTTTCGTATTAAGAGTTTTTAAAAAAGTACATTTCAGCCGTATTAAATACAAATTTTACTCGCCGATTGTTTTCTTTTCGTGATCAAAAAAGATTAATATCACCAAAAACGGTTAAAACATAAATGTTGTATTAATCTATCAAAATATTTTACACGTTTAAATATCTTTTATCACGATAAATGAATGTGACGTTAAACAAAATTTGAATTCGATTATTTGCAGTTTAGTTGTTTTATTTGAACTGCTGGAAATAAATTAATAAGGATTATACCTATACCTGATGTCATCTCTGTGCTGTCGTCTGGATGGCCTATGTCTTACCTGGGAAAATAAAGTAGGGGTCCATGGCATTGACCTGGAGACCAAAAAAGCAACTCTTACCTGGTGGTAGTACTGCACCATCCCAAGATCGTTGAGATGGACCCCATCATGAGACCACAGATGGCCCGTGAACCGACGGTCGTTCCACTGGTAAAAATAGAGGTTCTGTCGGAACTCCGGGCTGGTCACCATACGGCGAACAGAACGATGAATCGCACGACGATTGGCCTCATACATCAGGGATCCACGCCAACGATCAAAACGTGGCAAAACCGAACACACTACAATACGCATGACCCCACAACCAAAAAAAATTCTCAGGATATCAACCAAATTCGACAAGAATTTGGAGATGTCAAAGTCGCTGCTGTCAGCATCATTTCCACCTACATAAAGAACGACGGCATAGAGCGGATCTATGCTGTACTCCTCACGTAGATGGAACGGTCGAACTTTTTACGAATCCGTTGTCATTCTTTTATATATTTCAAATCTTTCCTTGCCGACAAAAATTATGCCGGTGGTCCTTTACACTACACATTTAAGTACTTTGATAATGATAGGATGCAAAAATATATAAAATAAATAAATAAATAAATAAATAAATAGTAACTGATGATAGATTAAAGGATCATAATAGGTAAGGTGACGCAAATTGTGATTTTGGGGTGATAAATGCATATATATTTTGATTTTTTTAAACTATAAATATCGTGACGGTCATTTAAAACATCTGTCCCAGACGAAATGTAAATATAGAATAAAAAGTATAAAATAATACACCTCCGTGCCTTGTTTGGTTCGCAAATAATGGGTGCGTGAAAGTATAATGCAGCTTCCATTTCGGACCCAACTAAAATTTTTAATTTCCGAGATGATTGGGTGTTTCGTTAGTCCCGTAGACGTTCGACAAAACACACCTTTGTATATCACACATAACGAAAAAATGATTTTTTTTCGAGTGATTTTCAACTGATAATATTGTAAAATACTATTTACATGTTTAAATACTGCATTTTAACATATTTTTCTCATTAAGTAAGAGTACTAGTACACTAAATTTAATTTATATTATGTTTCCGTACTGTATTTTAAGAGAGAGAGAGAGAGAGATTACGCCCTTATTTTTTTTTTTTACAACAGTGAATCATTTATTTAACAAAAAAATAAATCAGAATAAGTAAATAAAGCTAATCATTAGTAAAGAGCAAATTTAATAAATTAAACATATGTCTCTAATAGATTAGACAAAGATTTTATGAATTTGGTTTGGTTCGACTGACATTGATTTGAGTTAAATTTAAAAAAATGTTTTTATCTTAAAAATGAAATTGACGAATTCCAAATTTGTTTTAATCGTAAACCAGGCATTATCGCCTAATCAGTGATATAAGATGATGTTCCACTTGAAGATGGTAAAAAAAAATCTCCGTTGCATTATTTAGTCATTTTTGGGGGTTTAGGGGGACTTTACATTATAAAAAAATTTCTTCGAGATTTTTTTTCAAGGAATGACTTTTATTTGGTCTGATAGAACGGCATCGGGTTCAGTTCGGCTGACATTGATACGAATTTAAACCAAAATAAGAGAAATTATATTTTAAAACAAATAAAAGTATAGAATAAGATTTACTGAACTTTTAAATTACCATTTAACTGTATAGAAAGAAAAAATGTCACAAAGTAAAAAATTATTTTTATTTTTATTAATTGTTAAATAATTACAATATTTAAATTTTGATTTAAGATATAAAATTTATTTTTATCATTATAAGAAACAAATCTATATGATAATAATTTTATTTAATTATGATTTAATAAATTCATTTAATTTTCATGTAATACGGAGAATGATTTTTATGTCTATCTTTTTTTTATAAATAAATAAATAAATTTAAAAACATTAAACATTAATTTAAAACACGTTTGTAACCTTTTCTGATCGGGTTCGGTGTTGGTTTTTGCATTATCCTGTTTTGAGACAAAGATGGCCGATTTTCCGATGAACTGTGATGCATTTTGGCTGCAAACTTCATTTGTACCACAGAAATTATTTATGTTTTGATACATTCTGGTATAGATAAGCCATTTGAATATATTTGGTACCGTTATAAATGTATTCTTAGACATATAAGGAAGAAAACTCTACTGTTCGGTATATTTCTACTGTTCGGTATTTAGTACCTCCGTACTTATGTTGATCTGCCATTAGATGATCTACTATATTGCGAAACATTCCCCAGGATCATCTGCTATATAGCAGCAGGGTTAGAAAAAAAATTGAAAAATCACTCGTCCTATGGGTTGACAGATTATCAAAACCACTCGTCCCCAGACACCTTCAGCTTGTCCAAATTTTTCATAAACTTTTATGGAACCATTTTGACCAACTATATCTTTTATTATTTCTCTGATGTGGGACTTATAATTAATTAAAATGATAGGAAAGGATTTTAAAAATGTCATGTTCATCGACATGGAAAGTTTAAGATGCTAAGAAGTAAGATGTTATATAGATCAAGAAGACAAATTAATTACTCGTCACCTGGGACAAGAACCATCTCCTAACTACTTGTCCCCAATCTATTTTCATTCATCCAGGACGAGTGGACGAGTACATTTTTCTCACCCTGCACTGCTGCAGTTCTTCCCCGAGATGATCTACTGTATCTCAAAACATCCCCCATGATCATCTGCTACATAGCAGTTGTTCCACAGGTACTTGTTATCATATAGTCCCTGATAGTATTAGTAATAACATCCCTAGGGCCAGTGATTTTCCGTTTCAGATTTGCTTAAATTCTGTTTTCAGTTTTGGTGAATTCTGTTTTTTTCTGTTTTCGTAAGAAAAAGAACTAAAAGTATACTTTAGATGAAAAATATTTAACAATACACACTCATAATCATATTTTCAATAGTCCACCAGACAAATTTAATGATAGATTTAAATAGGGAGGTAAATAAAACATATACATGTATATGCAACATTGTATGTGTTTATGTTTTTATATTTTTAAAACATTTGATAAGTAACTTGTAAGTACTGTAGACCTATACTCATATACATGTAGGTAACAAGTTTTGTTGCAAATTGTAATTTCTAAATTACTAATTTTTGCTTAAATTTATCACCTGACTTAGAACAAGCCTGTAATGTTTTATTTGGTGTTTTTACTTTCAATAAACTTATAAAGTAGATCTACATCATACATGTACATGTATTTTATTATTTATTGTATCAACACTAGCGTAATCTATACTATGCTGGCAGAATTTGCAAAATTTATTGTCGCCATCCTCATAAAAATCCCATGGAAACTTATCAACCCCGTGCTGATGTATTCATTTTTTGAATTGGAGAGCAAGTCTGCTCTTTTTTACATACATGTGTCTTCAGCCATCGTAGCTCGCTGTCAAAAATGTCAAGGTGTGAACATGTGTTTGTGTTGGTAACAAAAACCGGCTGTCAATCGAGCGGTATGTCGTAAAAAGTTAGGATGGATTGTAAACTGTGAAATTTTACTATGATAAATTATAAAAATTGGTAAATATGTTCAGAAATTGAACTAAACATTATGAAAACCTTATTCAACATATCAAATTAAAGCTATTTTTGTTTTAGAAGAATACGGATGTCAGTCATTACTGATGTTACGACAAATGAAGTGATTTCCCTTATCTTTCGAAATAAATGTCAGATTACAGTGTATCTGGCTAATAGATCTACGGGATAAAATATTAATTGATGTAAAATTATGTGATGAAATATTGTAAATAAACAAAGTAAATGAAGTTTATAACACACGGAAAAGGCACACTAGTTCACAGTTTATCAAATTCTACCTCATGTTGGAATTTTTAAAGATTTTTCAAAAACGCAAATTCCGTTTTAGATTGCCGATTCTGTGATTCTGTCCGCGATTCCGTGATTGCAAAAAATCACTGGACCTAGACCCTCATATCAAACGGTACCCAACTTATTTTTCGAGCAGAATGTAAAAACCACAAATAAAACAGGAGCGATTGTTCAGGTTGTGTAGAGGTCATAACAAATACAAATCACGTAACCTTTTTGTTCTCAATGAATTTCATTTTGAATTCTTTATTGTTGTTTTTGTAACAATTACGGATTACGGTCATTTATTTTGCCATAACCTGTAAATAGGTTACGACAATTTCTGATATTTTGTGGCCTGTTGTAGGTCATCACTTGTACTGGCTGTAATTTTACAAATGTTGCTATTTGTGACTACAAATTTTGTGATACAATTAATTCGGTAAATATTTCATCTATCACATGAGAGCAGTGATAGATGAAAAATTTACCGATAATATAAGTCATGGGTTGATGAAGTTACGCATACTCTCATTGATCAAAGGTATCCTTAAAGAAGAGGTATGTGTTGAATAAACCAATGAGAGTACATATTAAAATAAAAGCTTACTTAGACAGGAAGTCTGCTATATAGCAGTTCTTCCCACAGATGATCTATTGTATCACAAAACATCCCCCTGGATCATCTGCTATATAGCAGTTCTTCCCACAGATGTTCTATTGTATTGCAAAGCATAATCCTGGATCATCTGCTATATAGCAGTTCTTCCCACAGATGTTCTATTGTATTGCAAAGCATAATCCTGGATCATCTGCTATATAGCAGTTCTTTCCACAGATGATCTATTGTATCACAAAACATCCCCCTGGATCATCTGCTATATAGCAGTTCTTCCCACAGATGTTCTATTGTATTGCAAAGCATAATCCTGGATCATCTGCTATATAGCAGTTCTTCCCACAGATGTTCTATTGTATTGCAAAGCATAATCCTGGATCATCTGCTATATAGCAGTTCTTCCCACAGATGTTCTATTGTATTGCAAAGCATAATCCTGGATCATCTGCTATATAGCAGTTCTTCCCACAGATGATCTATTGTATCACAAATGATTCCCCTGGATCATCTGCTATATAGCAGTTCTTCCCACAGATGATCTATTGTATTGCAAAACATCCCCTGGATCATCTGCTATATAGCAGTTCTTCCCTATGAATGACTTTACTTTACAGATCCTCAAAATAATGTGCTAAACTATATGAATGCCAAAGTTATTTCCTTTCTATAGAGACGACAGCATCAGCCATTGTGAAATTGAAGTGTAACAGTTAATCAGTATCATACATGTACATACAAAATTTGAACTGTATGGACGATTTAACAGTTAAACGAAAGTTTTTAACCAAGATTTAGAAATACAAAACCAAAGCAAAACACTTATGTTAAAAACATTTTCTGATTCCGATATTACATGTACCATTGCCATCCTTGCACGTGCGGGCATGACCAGTCACTCACCTTTTTAACTTAGACAATTGTCGATTGTGTCAGCAAAAGCACAGTAATGTCATTGAAACTGAAAGATATCAGTAAAAATGTGAAAATGTTGAATAAGTTATCAATTGGTTAATTCAACCGAGTTTATTAATCATACTGAAAAATATACAGTTCCCTAGTCAAGGAAGGATTCACACATTTAACTGAGAAGTATTCACTTGAATTTGAACTTATACTGATTTTAGTAGAGCTGATCTAGAACTGTTCATAACATAAGTCTGAATAGATAACAAATTAAAAAGGGAATTAATGTGTGTACTATGTTTATAACACAGAGTCTCACCTACCTGGGGTAGGCGGTCATGCAGTGATTGTCTCAATTAATTCATCACAAAGTACTGCTAATCATCATTAACTTGTTGACCCTTATAGCCATATTTGAACTAGCCCATTTGAAAGACTGGTAAGGTCCACTGTCAGAACTTAGAAGTGTAAGATTTAAAATCAAATGATCTTAAAATGATTTTACAAGCAATATCAATTTGTTCACTCCTGAAGTTTTACAATGGACCATACTATTTATTGTTTCGGTTGAGTCTAATGTGACTATAGGGGTTATAAATAATTAAACAATAAATTGTTATTATGGTGTATAGCTGTCATTGATGTGAAATTCTGTATTGTTATATATCGATAAGTAAAAAATATTGATACATGTATATCGAAAAATCGAATAATTTGATACTTCTTTTAAAATGTGTTCAAAATATATAAATTCATTATAATGTTTAGGTGTTTTATTATGTATTTTACTCTCGGAAGATTAAAAAAAAATTATTACAAGGAAAACATTGTTTATTTGAACAAATTGAACATTTAGAATAAAGTATAACGTATGTTCAAGAGCATGAAGTAAAACAAATGGAAAATTTTGGAAATTGTAAAAGAAAATAAAATACATACTGTGAAATGCATTATGCAATGTATCGATACTAAAAAGAATGTATCAATAATCATATCGAATCATTCCTATATTGATACATCAATATCGAGTCTATCAATGATGACCCTATTATGTTGTGTAAAGCATTGCCATGAATCATTCATCAACATTGTGTGATTGTTATCAGGTACTATCGGCAATGGATCTACAGCTTGTAGACGCAGCATCACCAGACTGCGGCCTCGACCTCTAATGCCTATCAAATTGAAAAGAAGGCCGCCAGCACCACTGGTCAAAGTCACGGTGGAGCCATTGATTAAAGTGTCAAATCTTAGCGACCAGCCTCAGAAGTTCAATGTTTATGAACGTAAGTAAATGAAGTGTTGTGTAATCAGTTGAAAACGGAGACTGATTATCTATTACTATCAGTTGACATCAACCGACCCAATTTATCTGGTACAGTTGGTGTAAACTATACGAGTATTCTGTGTTTTATTGTGAATAAATTTGTTTGTGTTGTATTTTTGAGACTGTCTCTTGTTGCTGGACCAGGTCTCTTTTTTGTAAAAAAATAACCTCAGTCATTTCTCCTTCTCAAACATTTTCGTTTCCATTTTTGAGGGATATTGCAACCACATTGTTATTGTAATCCATGTTTCTGGTTTTAAAATTAACAAATTATGGAATTGGAGACACTGACAGACCAGAAGTTTTGATAAGAAAAATTGGAATTCAACAATGAAAATGGATTAGAAAATCCCAATCAATTTTCTACATCTTTGTGCCTTTGATTACCAGAATTGTATCTTCTTATTAATTTATTGTCGTTTTTTATCACTCGGTTGACTTATTGCTATCAGTTGCTGTCTGTTAGCATGCAATGTTGGTATGTTGCAGATGAGGGTGTTGGCTAAAGGTTTGAATATTTTGAACTTAAAATAAAAAATCCAACAAAACGCAGGGTCATTTTCAATCCACGTTTGAATGTTACATCTGTAGAGTAAGGTTAACACAAAATTGATAAATTTCTGTAAATTTTGGAAGTTATTATTTCCCTTTCCAGGATTTCTGCATCTTGTTTTACACACTAAGACAAAAAAAATTGTTCGAAGGGACTCAACAAAACAAACTTAATTGCCTTCACCCCAATTTTTTATGCTCCCGCTGCTAGTCAAAAGGGGCATTAAGTGTTGCCCTTGACTGTCCTTCAGTCCGTTTAATTTTCATTTCCACACTCTAACTTTAGTTTTCCTCATCAAAGTTTTTCTGTTTTACAAAAAACTCATACAAGATACTAGGAACCAGAACATAGGATAGACAGAATTTGAATTAGGGCAAACAGTCATTGACTGTTCTAGAATTATCATGCTAATACTATTAAGGTCATCAATAACAAAATTGAAATCTCTTCATATATCTGCCTTTAGCAAGTGCTTCAAATGACAGATACTATATATATATATATATTTAGAAGTCAGGGGTTAAAAATTCTTTTTTAGGTACTTAAGTCTGGGACTTGGAGAGTAAATTTCTGGCAAGTCCAACTGAGAAATTTCAAAGTCCATGCTGAATATTGTAAATAGGTAATACAGTGAAATTATAAATGAATGCAGATTAAGCAAGTCCCTTGGACTTCAGGTATTTCTAAATGTCAAGTCTGAACCAGAAATTAACCAAGTCCCGGACTTGGGACTTGTGGAATTTTGAACCCCTGAGAAGGAGAGGAAGAATATGTGGCCAGACCGGGAATCGACCTCAGGACCTTCCTAATACTAGCAGGGCGCTCTTATCAACTGAGCTATCTTGGACATTACCCTAGGCACTGCTACACTCTTCCCCCTTAAACAAGATTTCTGAACAAAGAAATCAACTAGGCTCTTAACACATACCACAGAGAGTTATGTAGTTGTGTGTCAAATGTAGTAGGTGAGGAAAAGTGTGTGGCCAGACTGGGAATGGAACCCAGGACCTTCCTAACACCTGCAGGATGCTCTTACCAACCGAGCTATCTGGCCTCTGCAATACTACACTTCTCCCTTAACAAGATTTCTGGACGCCAAATGTATTAGGCAAGGAAAAATGCTCTTACCAACTGAGTTATCTGGGTTGGTACCTTTGGCACCACTACACTTATATGTGTGTGCGTGTGCCCTTCTATATGTCACAGGTACCTACCGGGTAAGTAAATAAAAAATATAAAGTTTAAACATTTTTGACTAAAGGACCCATGGGCCTTTTTATTTTTGATGATTTTCAACACTTCCATTTGCAAAATTAAAACTTAAAGGAGCATTAACCGTGTTTACCTCAAAAAAAAAAAAAATAAAAAAAAAAATTCAATTTTTTCCACTTTTTCTAGTTATACTTGATGAACAATAAGAAATAAGGGCTATACACAGGCACAAACAAGCTTTTATTGTTATGTTATACATTGCATTTTGTGAAAATAAAGTCAGGTCCAGTATGGTATTCATTTACAAATAGTAAAGTTGAGTTAATCAGTTGCAATTAAAAAAGTGCCAAGCCTGGGTTTCTCAAGCAATTTTCACAAAATATATAGGAATCTTTATGCCTGCATATATTTCTTTTTTTATTATTGTATATTAATCTAAACAATAAAAATGGGGGGCGGGGATTTTGAAAATGCCCCTTTAAGATTGTAGCATATCCACTGTATATCTATTAATTATATGCTAATCTTCACTTTGCAGCTGATATGGAAGACACATTGGAAAACAGAGCATTGGAACATGAAGATTATTTTCAAGTAAGACAAACAGTCAAACTAACAGAACTGTTTGATGCTGGTGTTCATTACGGCCACAAGGATGGTTGCAGAAATGTATTCATGAAGCCTTACCTGTTTGGCTGCCGACTTGGAGTTGATATATTTGACTTGGACAAAACGGTTTCGTTATTGCAAGATGCATTAAACTTTTTAGGTCACATTGTTTACAGGGGTGGTATCATTTTATTTGTTAGTCGTAATAAACAAAACATGTTCGTCGTGGAAAAAGCCGCACGTGATGCAGGGGAATACTCACATTGCCGTTACTGGAAAGGTGGTTTAATAACAAATTCTACAGCACTATACGGAGGTTTAACTCGCTTGCCAGATTTGTGTATATTTATCAATTGCCAAAATAATGTGTTTGAAGAACATTTAGCAATAACAGAGTGTGCAAGAATGATGATTCCTACGATTGGTATCGTGGATTCTGATTGTGATCCCAGACTGATATCTTATCCAGTGCCGGGTAATGATGATTCACCTTCGGCTGTTCAGTTATATTGTCAACTGTTCAGAGACACAATTTTATGTGCGAAAGAGTACAAAGAAAGAGACCTTGCTCTCCACGAGAGCGAGAATGAAACAGATACTGTTCAGCAGGAATCAGATCAAAAGGTTGAAGTTGTGTAATGCAGTTTGGTACATGAATAGTAGTTAACAAAATTTTGTCAATAAAATTATACATCTTGCTTTTTTTCCCTTGATTTGTTTATTTCTCGCCTTAGTCACTCGGATGGTCTTTTGTGACGCATATATGGTTGATGCAGGTGAATATATCTGGTTAATGTGTAAATTCTTGCTCTTTCTTGCTTTTTTAGTTTTAATTTTGCATCTATATAGCATTTTTGGAAAGGTGAAAAAAACTGCATGTCCTAAGTCCTGTACCATGTACCATGGTTATTACATCATTGACAGTAATAACATTGTGTTAGGATCAAGTGCCAGTGTTTGTTGCTCTTTGCCAGTAGTTGTCGATCCTGCACTTTGTATAACTACCGGTAGTTTATCAGCTACAGATACAAGTCCACCTAATTTCACTACATAGTTTTGAATGCTGCAATTGTTCAGTGCTATTGTCGCCCTTCTGACCTTTGATATGTTATAGTGTTGTGATAGTTTGGAGACGGCATGGCTTAGTCGGTAGTGCGCTCGACTCTTTATTGTGAGGTCGCAAATTCCTGTCCTTCAGATGAGACAGTAAAAACCGAAGTCCCGTGTCACAGTAGGTGTCGGCACGTTAAATAACCCTCACTGCTCAATGGCCATAAGTGCCGAGCATAGGCCAAAATTTGAAGCCCTTCACCGGCATATGGTGACGTCCCCATATGTGGGACAGATTCTTGAGTGGGATGTTCAATAACAATACAATTAACAACAGCGATAGTCTGAATAAATATTGCAAAAACTAACAAACATCATTGCAGTAATGATTAACAACCAAAGTTTCAATATCATGGACTTGAAATGACAAAAGAATTAATAGCATAGGACACGGGTATACTTTTTCAGTCTTTTTGTTCTATGATTTTTATAACAAAAGGTAAAATAATTCTTATTTTAGTAATATTCAATAAAATTCTATTTTTATCCAGCTGCTAAAAAGTAAATATGTATGCAGAAAATTACAACTATTGGTGAGAGTTGTCATGGCTATGTCATAGAGTGCTTGATTTGCAACCGGAGGGTCACAGGTTCGATCCTTGATGGAGGCGACTGGCTTTTCCTGTCCTTCGAATGAGACAGTAAAAACCTAAGTCCTTTGTCACAGTAGGCATCTGCATGTTAAAGAATCCTCACTGCTCAATGACGAGCATAGGCCGAAATTTGTAGCCCTTCATCGGCATTTGGTGACGTCTCCATATGAGTGAAAGGTTCTTGAGTAGGACGTTAAACAACTACAACAAACAAACATTTCGTTGTGGTTTACCCTTCGACTCCCAAGTGAAAGTTGCTGGGTAGGTCATACCAAAGAAATGGTAGTGGCTCTTTCTTATCGAATCGCTTGGCATACAAACTGGAAGTTACATTTCTTTTGAACGAGACTTTAAATCAATATCTCATGTAGCAGAAGGCATGACCAGTAAAAAAAAAAAAAAACAAAAACAAAAACACACCATTGGCGTCAGTCCATAGCAAATTTGTAGCACTTCACCTTAAGCTTATGGCATCTCCTTATAAGTGAAACAATTTTTGGCGGAATATAAACAACAATCAAAGAAAAAAATCGAAAATTTCATTTCCCGTTTACTATTGTAGTTGCACTGTTGGAAAGTAGGCCTATGCTACTGTGATTTCTCGAAAACGATTATCTATAAAATAGACGCAAGTAGATGTACTTAGGTAATTGTAATAGCCACTGCACTTACACCTCTTTGTGAAACTTGAATTCTGTCGGGGGAAACACTAATTTTGTAAAACGGTGAATGGAAAGTCATGCTCACATATTAAATTCAAACGGCCAAAACACATGGACTTAATGCCAAACCCTTCTTTTATCTATGACCAATTACATAAACAAAATGTGAAGTTAAATTTCAAAACAGCAGTGATAAGTGAACTCCATGGGAGTTTTCATCTTCACAGGGTAATGAAAGAAACTCGAATCAAAGAAATTCGTAGAAATACCGGTTCAGTTGACACATGCGCCCCCCATACGTATGTCAAGAGCTTGGAAAATATAAAGTTGTTCTGTTCCGTAACGGTTTAGGGCCACCGTGGCCGAGTAGTTAGAGCATTTTGCTTTAAATCGTCAAGTGTCTCACTTCCTGTCAGCGCAGGTTCAAGTCTCGCTGGAACATAAGCTGGGCCCGGCACCATAAAACTTGAGAATTTACTCAAGTCTGAGAATATTCTCAACTTGGCCTTCTCAGCCAATCAGATTTCAGGATCAGCCAAAGTTGAGTAAACTATTTAGACATAAGTATTTCTTAAGTTTTATGGTGGTAGGACCTGGTGTTTGTGAGAAAGTTTGCCAATTTACTTGCAGATGGCCGATGGTCTTTTCCCCGGTACATTGTAACCGGGTTCTCTCCTCCACCATTGAAAACTGGCCGCCACTTTGTAAATGAAAAATTGTTAAGTGTGGCGTAAAACAACATTCAAAATTCAAAGTCCGTAACGGTTCATCATTAGGCCTACAGTATATAGTTTCAAAGCAAAACGTAGATATACTGTTTAGCAGGTCTAGCTGTGCAGTGGGCATTGGTCTGGATAGCTCGGTTGGTAAGAGCGTCCTGGTAGTGTTAGGAAGGTCCTGGGTTTCGATTCCCGGTCTGGCCGCACATTTTTCCTCGCTTACTTCACAGATATGTGACATGGAATATGTTTATCATGCAATGATAGGTGTCAGATTTGAAAAGCAAACTATTCCAACAAATCTCAGCGGAATGTAACACCTTGAGAGTGGTCTATTAAAATATAATAATGTGTGATAGTACTTTATATATGTGAATTATCAGTTCTTTGTCTCAAAAGGAAACGTCAGTTAAATGGTTAGAGGCCAACATGATATTATTTTTATATTGGTCTACTGTATGGAATATAAAGTTAGGATATAAAAATTATAATGACAGATATCTTGGAAGTAGGTAATCTTTCACTGAAAATGAACTTAAATATCATTAAATCTATATCGCGATATTGAAATGCTTTAGAATATCAAGATAACATGGAATATATTTGCATTTATATGTTTTTATGGGTTAAATCTCCATGAAACAATGAGTTCTCCACTCCTGGACTCATGGATGCTAACCGATAACCATACGGATTTTAGTTTCAGAAGTTCAATAAGATGTATATTACTGCTTTGAAACCATTTTTAAGACATATGTGGTATAATAATTAACAATTAGTGCTAAATTTAACTTAATTTTCGTGAATTTAAAACATTGAGTGTTTATATGAAGAAGAAGAATTTTCATGGGGCAATTTCGTACACATGTAAATTTTGACTTCGAATTATATGTAGGAATTTTCATTGTTTTATAGAAATTGACCCAAAAATTTATTCGAAACATCGATAAAATTCGACTCATAAAAGTTCGAATAATAAAATGTTTATAATATAAAAAATCTCAGATACCAAAGTATAAATCAATAGAATGTCCAAGACATAGATACAAATCCGGTAAAAATGGACAAACACGGACCTCTGGAAACCAAGAGGTGGGATCAGGTGCCATGGAGGAGTAAGCATCCCCTGTCGACCGGTCACACCCGCCGTGAGTCCACAGTCAAGTCCAATGAAACACGTGAGGAGTGTATCCTCGTCACAATTGGTACAGACGTCTCAACAAACGCCAACGAAAAGGCAACTCAACATTTCACTTAGTGAAACAGAGTAGTCGCAAACAAGACTATTATACCGACCATAAAATTTGCGGAACGTTGACATTAAACGCGGTTTTCGATATCCCTGTGTCAATAATTTGTCAGTGAGTAGTTTACCTCTGTATATGAAATCTTCATATGTTGTGCACGCCCTGGCATATCGGATCATTTGTGAAATATAAACTCCATATGCAGGTGACTGAGGGATATTACTACTTAAATGTGGAAAATTTACGATGGGAAAGCCGAAATCGTCGCGTTTATCGTATAGCTTAGTTGCTAATTTCCCGTCTGTGTTTATATTAAGTAAAATGTCTAAGTATGAAGCGTGTGTACTTGATTCTGTTGTATCTTTAATTTCTAGTTCGCTGGGATATATCGCATTGACATATGTATGAAAATTGTCAATATATCAATCTTAGTAGTAAAAAGGGAAAACAAAATATTTGTAAAATTGCCCCCTTTAATTTTTTACAAATTTCAACTCGAATACAATGTCATTGTTCCCGTGCGTCAGTATTTTTAAATACGTCGAAGTAATTGTTCAACTAAAGTTGCAGTTGTAGAACAATCTATACATATTGTAATCTATATTGTCGTAACACCAGGGTCCGGAATCGCTATTCTCTCAATTTCATACAAAACTATTTCGGAGCGTGGTTTACGACGATGGGGCCCAAACGGATGGGACCGATCGCCAGGGAAGCTTTCTCCATGACATCAAAATCCCGGGTTCCATGTTTCAATATAGCTATTTTATAAAAGTATTATTACATCAACATTACACTGCATATCGAGTTCTAAATATGTGAAATACAGTTTCGTCAAATTCTTGTAAGGATAACAAAAAGGACCCGAGGCCAAATATATGATATACATACAGTAGAACTTCGATGAGTCGAACTTCAATGAGTCGAATTTATCAATGTTTCGAACTACTGACAAAGTCAAGAATAATTTTGTTATTTAACGCAACAGAATTTCAGCTTAGTTATGGATTCTGTCGAAGATTATGCCAGACGATGGGCCAAACATGAAGACGTAGAACCAGACACTTTGTCTGAATGGCTGAAAGCCATACGATGGTTGATAAAATCTCTTATTCGAAAACTTAAAAGGACTATGAAAACACGTTATCCCTCTGTATTTAGTGATCCAGAAGTAGTAACTGAACTGGATAGATTACATGACCAATATGTACTGGTACCAGCAGACATGGCCTCAAATAATATAGTTTTTATTTGTAAGGCACATTACTATTATTGTTTATAGAAGAACTTGGGTTTAATACGAATTCTGGAAATCCTACATACACACGTAGCTCACTTTCAAAGGACGAGATCCTTCAAAATCACGTGTCCGTATTACGCTCATTTGATATACCTACAACGGATACCGATTTCGAGCTACCACATTTATATTGGATACCTAAACTTGATAAAATCCCATATAAGCAAAGATACATAGCAGGATCCAGCAAATGTTCTACCAAACCTTTATCTTTACTCCTTACCAAGATATTGACAGCCGTTAAGGAGAAACTTCAACAATACTGTACAGTTGCTTATTCCAGAAGCGGTGTAAATCAGATGTGGAAACTTAAAAATTCGAAACAGCTTTTAGAAAATTTGAAGGCACACAATTTTTCTCGAATTCACAGTATCAAAACTTATGACTTTTCTACTCTTTACACAACTATTCCACATACAAAAATTAAAAGAAAGACTTTTTAGCATCATAGACAACTGTTCTTTCACTAAAGGTGGTACCCGAAAATTTAAATATCTAGTGATTGGCTATCAGGATTCTTATTTCGTCAAACACCACTCTGATTCTACACATAAATACACTGAAGTTGATATAAAAAACATGCTGGAATTTCTAATAGACAATATATTTGTAATGTTCAGAGACGTGGTCTTTCAATAAACCGTCGGCATTCCTATGGGAACCAATTGTGCCCCTTTATTGGCCGACCTGTTCCTTTATTCTGAGATTTTTATATACAATAACAAACAAGATAAATACATATGCATAAAGATTCCTATAGATTTTGTGAAAATCGCTTTAGAAACCCAGGTTTGGCACTTTTTCACTTGCATTTGTATATAAATATCACCCTGGAACTGACTTAATTTTCACAAACTATATATATAAACAGGTCGGGCTTACTTGATGCCCATTTGAAAACCAACATTTTGCTGAGACTTGAATTCCAACTATTACATATATATATATATATCGTCAACAAGAAATTCCAACTATTACATATATATATATATATATATATATATATATATATATATATATATATATATATATATATATATATATATATATATATCGTCAACAAGAAATTCCAACTATTACATATATATATATATATATATATATATATCGTCAACAAGAAATTCCAACTATTACATATATATATATATATATATATATATATATATATATATATATATATCGTCAACAAGAAAATTCCAACTATTACATATATATATATATATATATATATCGTCAAACAAGAAATTCCAACTATTACATATATATAAATATATCGTCAACAAGAAATTCCAACTATTACATATATATATATATATATATATCGTCAACAAGACATTCCAACTATTACATATATATATATATATATATATATATATATATATATATATATATATATATATATATATATATATATATATATATATCGTCAACAAGAAATTCCAACTATTTACATATATATATATATATATATATATCGTCAACAAGAAATTCCAACTATTACATATATATATATATATATCGTCAACAAGAAATTCCAACTATTACATATATATATATATATCGTCAACAAGAAATTCCAACTATTACATATATATATATATATATCGTCAACAAGAAATTCCAACTATTACATATATATATATATATATATCGTCAACAAGAAATTCCAACTAATACATATATATATATATATATCGTCAACAAGAAATTCCAACTATTACATATATATATATATATATCGTCAACAAGAAATTCCAACTATTACATATATATATATATATATATATATATATATATATATATATATATATATATATATATATATATATATCGTTTACAAGAAATTCCAACTATTACACATATATATATATATATATATATATATATACATATATATATATATATATATATATATATATATATATATATATATATATATATATATATATATATATATATATATATATATCGTCAACAAGAAATTCCAACTATTACATATATTATATATATATATATCGTCAACAAGAAATTCCAACTATTACATATATATATATATATCGTCAACAAGAAATTCCAACTATTACATATATATATATATAGTCAACAAGAAATTCCAACTATTACATATATATATATATATCGTCAACAAGAAATTCCAACTATTACATATATATATATATATATATATATATATCGTCAACAAGAAATTCCAACATCGGTCTGATATCGTATCATTTAAAATTTCCTAGTAAAATACAAAAAAGGATACTGTATAGGCAAAAATATAGTAATTTATTGAAAAACACAAATAAAAACATTTACAAAATCTAACAGAGCACTTAATATACGGTAAATGACTAAATCACTTATTTGGCGATAGTAAATTTCGTGTAAATTTGCAAATAGAACTGTAAACGATTTGAAATAACTAGCGAGCTTTGGTATAACAGTCTATATTTTTAGATCTATGTCCCTATAGATAACGCTACTGTCTGGCCATCAAATTGTTTCTTACAAAAATATGCACAACATTGCAAGTACTGTTCTTTGTCTAAAAAAATACATCCGAAAAAAAAAATATTTTCTTTTATTTTAAAACAATTTAGTAATTCCCTAGATGTGTATGTCCTTGTTTATACACATGATCAGTATTTGCATTTCGTGAAAAATAGTTCTTTTGCCGCTTAAAAATCGCGAATTCATATAATCGCGTATATGTCAGAAAAAAGTGAATGAGCTAATTCATATCTTCGCAAATTTGTACGAAAAGGTGAAAAAGCGAATTTATATATTTGCGAATATATCTGAAATTGAATAAGTTGAATACGCGAAATCAAATCATCGCGAAATAAAGTGATATAAACAATGTAATACTGTAAAACTCCAGAAAAGAGGTACAGATTCCCACTTTTCCGAAACATAGATCATTTTGAATTAAAGACAAACAATATTTAAAATACGCAAAGTTGTAATGATTAACATTTCATTGCATTTCTACTTGGATTTTGTATGTCCTGGATGTATTTAGGACACCAATAAGAACTGCTTGAAATTACAGACGTGTAAGCTGTTGGGTCTTGAATTGTATACTTTCGTATAAATTTACGACAACTTGTTCCACATTGATCAGTATGACCATGAAATGGCGTCACAATATTGTTGACAAAAATCCCACATTCATCTTCCAGATTAGATATGCAATGATACACAGTATTTGTTTTTTATGACAGAAAATCATTATTTAATGTTCTATTTTCGGAAGCTTGTTTTTACAGATCCATCTGGGGTCCACAGATGAGATTGGTAATCTGACCAGAGCGCCAGATTTTTCCACGTGTAAAATTTATAATCTACGTAGTTGTCGTTCCGGTAGAATCGTTTCTTTTTAGATCGACTCGAAAGCGTTTCTTGTCGCATTCTGTTGACAATACTTGGTAGTTTCGTAAACGATAATTTCTGTGTGACAATTATCTGCCCAGCCGGAAGACCAGTCATACTTGTATTTTGTCTTGGGATTAATGATTGTTTTGTAACCACTGATGCCGACGTCTTGGCGCTCGGCATGAGATGAGGAGGAGAATTAGGAAAGTTTTGTGCTGATAGTTTTGCTGCAACAGCCACTGCCATAGTTTCGGATCTGAAATAGATTTATATGATCCATCACATAGTTAGATTTCATGTTCAAACGAAGATAACGTCACATTTAATTTAACATTTGTAAACAATCAATTAAAATCAAAATCTTATTTTGCACATTTTTTAGGTGAATTATATCTCCCTTAAAATTTTATTCATGAACTTCTGTACTATAACTCCTTTAAAACATCTTTGGGTCCGCTGCAAAGCCTCTAATGCTGCCTGTAAAGCAGAAATGGCTCGACTTGCATTAAGACAATTATCACGACTGTATCTATACAATACGGAATCACTTGATTAAATATAAAACTCCTTAGCATATGAAATTCTAGTAGAGACCTGGGACTCAAACCAATGAGATAGTAATATAAAGACCTGTTTTGAAAAATTAGTTTTTCCGTTTGTAAACCAATATGTACCACCAGCTTCATTTAAGCCCCTTTATTAGAAATATAAGTCAAAGTATTTATGACCAATCTTTGCGAGAATAAAATGCAAATATATTTGAATGAAATGGACGAGTCTTTTTCAGAAATGTTCATGAAATTTAATTTATATGGGGCCTTCATACGTATATATCATGACTCTTAGAGCGGAAAGGTCTGTTTTAGAAAAATTAAGAATGAGTGCCCTTAACCTTAAAAGAGAGACGGGTAAACATAAAAGATTTGATAATAAAGGAATATTTTGTAACAATTAGAGCATGGAAAGTAAAGTACCAATGGCTTTTACAATACGATATATTGGGTATGATAACGAAAAATAAAATAAAATATTTGTTGATAAAATATTTCGCATTCAATATTATGTCATATGATGATATTTATGAGTCGAAATTATTATTAAATGCTTATTCATGCCAAGTTCTGAGATGTGTATGTTACTTTATAAATAAAAAGACAAGATGTACATACAGCAAATGTATATGTATCATAATGAAATGTACAAATATATTAGTGAAATATACATAGAAACATATATATATATATATATATATATATATATATATATATATATATATATATATATATATATATATATATATATATATATATACACAGAATTACTATTTAGAATTTAGTTTCTTAAAGATTTGAAATAAGAAATAACAAGAAAACATTGCATAGAATTTCAGAATGGGTTTCATAGTCCATTGTACTACTAGTAATACGGATTTAAACAACTTAATCAACTCATTAAAATGCTTTTGTGACCTTATTTGAATACATCGATAATACCTTAAATACACTTTACTGTTTAACATAAATCTGTGATTAATCTACCTGGACAAAAAATTCAGCTGACCAAACCAGTTGAACAGATTTTGGTAATCTTTTGATCAGGTTTGGTTTTGTGTTTGTATATAAAGAATTAGATTCATTTTATACCCGATGGGGATAGAGATTTTTTTCATCAGTATACTCTACTCATTGTATTTTCTTTTTGTGCCATGTAGATTGAAGTTGGTTTGAAAAAAATGCAAAAATTAATTGAGAAAAATTTACAAGACAATTCACAAAAAACAAGGAGAGTTTGATAATAACGAACAAATAGAAATAAGAAATTAGTCTACAAATAAGGCGCCACTGTGAGATTGACCCATTTAGTGAGACAATGAAAGTTAATATGTTAGATTATTATTGGCAGACTAATTCTATATAGAAGAGACTGATCTCTTATAAGAAAAATTATTATTATGTAAGTTTAAACAAGTGAATTAATAACAATAATGTGAAATGAATAAATAATTAAGTGAAAAACAGTAGCATAAACGATGACATTAACAACAACAGCAATAATAATAATAATAATAATAATAATAATAATAATAATAATGATAATAATCAAAAATATAGCTGTAGAAAGAAATATATACTTGTAATACAGAAAGGTTAGTTGATGTTTGTTTGTTTGTTTATTCTTGTTTAACGTCCCACTCAAGAATCTTTCATTCATAGACGTCACCGTCTATATGCCGGAGAAGGACTTCAAATCTTGACCTATGCTCCGCACCTACGGCCGACACTTACTGTGACACGGGACCTCGGTTTTTACTGTCTCATCCGAAGGACAGGAAACCATATATTCATATATATATATATATATATATATATATATATATATATATATATATATATATATATATATATATATATATATATATATATATATATATGTATATATATATATATATATATATATGAATATAATAGATATGTAGACATCTCTCTTTCTCTCTCTCTCTCTCTCTCTCTCTCTCTCTCTCTCTCTCTCTCTATATATATATATATATATATATATAACATACAGTATAAAGTATCTAACACGACAATCACCTTTATTACATATCTTTATTATTGTTTTGTATATTTGTTTTATCGGAGCAAAAATAGGTCGTGAGAATGTTAACAGAAAAAAAATCCATGTCAATATGTAATCGTGATATAATTGCTTAACAAATTTACATTTAATCATAAACACAAAGATAAGGAATCGTTTCAAAAACAAGAAGAATCGATACAAAATCAGTGATTTGGTACAAGATAAACAGAAAACATTTAAGTATTCAATGGCTAAAATGTAGACTTTATTTTACTTCTCTCAAGTACCAAGCCAGGTGTTATAAAACCCATTACGATAATGTAGCTAAGTTGAACGAGTTGAGATATGTGGCAAAGAACTTGTTGGGGTATGTCATTCTTTTGAACCCTTGCATTGGTGTGCATAAACTGAAATACGCTTGGCAACAATTGACATATAATTCTATTCAATCGATTCGCCTAAATCACACTTGTCTTGGCATATAAATGATTTTATAATCTGACTGTATAATGGGGTATGGAAGGTAAAAAATGCAATACACTTAATTTGTTTTAGTTGTAGATACTGTTCTATAATGTACATACACTTCAGTATCAATCAAAATGTGGTGATTATAAAATGAGTGTCCAGGGGTATAGTATATACTTGGCTCATTTCATCCTGTGGAAGGTTCATGACGTCTAAATAATTGAGAATATTTTTTACCGTTTCGTGTGTCATACTACTCTCTCTCTCTCTCTCTCTCTCTCTCTCTCTCTCTCTCTCTCTCTCTCTCTCTCTCTCTCTCTCTCTCTCTCTCTCTCTCTCTCTCTCTCTCTCTCTCTCTCTTTTTGCTTGTGTTAGTACAGACACACTTCTATAAAATATAATGCCCATGATGCTGGTTTTAACAAAACTCAGATAATAGTAAGAAATATCTCGACAATGTAAAACGGGCCATCTAAAACACTCGGTTTTCCTTATATACTGACAAGAAATTTAAAAAAAAACATTTCATAGATTTAAACACGTCTAAATCGAATTTCGTTAGTTTAACTTTCATTGAAGTCATTTATCAAAACAACAGCATTTTATTCTACTGACCTTAAGCCTATAGACATTGGTAAATAATGATGGTAAAATGATACAAAATATTTATGAACTGCAAGATGTCCGTACACTTCATAAACATATTTTTTTGTGCGTGTGAAAATCGGTCGTTCGAAATGTAATTAAAAGTGAACATTAGTTTGTAGTTTAATTTATAAGTCGCGTTGTTGACATGGATATTTATTAAAATTAAAAGGGGGCGCCAATGTTTTTATTGATCATTCACCCTTACTTTAATTTTTTCCGAGGGATGTTACAGTTACTATCATTATTTTAAGGTTCTAATTACCGTCATTTGCACAGAATATTTAAATATTAATAACAATACCAAACTGATAGTTTTACAAACGAGTAAAATATTGTAAACCGCGAACTAACACACACACAAAGCACGTAACATGAAAGTCAATTGCCAGCACATTTTTTCATGAATTAAATGTATATTCAAATTCATATCACATGTATTTGCTTATCGGTATTTGCATTTTCTACCGTACCGATAGTTATATTTATAAAAAAGCATAGGTTTGCTTTGCTTACCTGTTAAAGTGAACAAATTTTAAATCATTTCAAACAACAAAACAGAAAAAAGTCTGCCGTTTCGTTCTTTCAATTAATTCACATAAGTATAACTTAAATGTTTGTTCAAATTCCACCAACATGAATTCTTAAACTATAATTAATCTCGAAAGCTTAATATTTTTTTCAAATCGGATTACGATTTGGCGGTTTCTGTTACCATACACATAACGGAAACGATCAACAAGAACACAATACGCATGCCTGTTCAATAACAGTACTTTAGCATATAATTATAACCTTACCGTTAAGTAGATTTTTATTTATGGAGTCGTGAAGACATTGTCTACTTGAGAATCTATCATTTTCAGACCTATTGATACCGAATCCGATAGTCAGTTGTTAAAATTGTATCTGGGCGCTTTAAACACTGACACTTATTATAAATTAATCACATGACCACCGTGGTATTGTTACCTTAAAAAAGATAAAATGCGATAAAATTTATTAATGCTATACACGGTACATGGTTTATCTGTTGTAATTCATTATCTTATTGGAAATCTACCTGTAAATTGTTGTTCTAATTTCCTATCAGTTTGTGTTACATATGCTATTTATGATACATTTAAACTTAAATGTTTATAATGTTCAAAATGTACCTTTCATCCTACAATTAGACGTCAAAAGAATTCAGCCTTAGTGTATAAAGGAACGGCTCGACATATGAATTAACTGTGAATGATATACACTTAAGGAGTAGTAATTTATTTTATTTATTTTCAAAACAAATAGCATATACTTTATATCGTATATGAATTTTGAAACTGTTATTTACAATAATACATGAATTGAAGAAAATCTATAACTACCGCAGTCTTAAATGTTATAAACCTCTACCTAGTAAAGAGTTCATTCATGACAACTACAGGAAATTCTTGTTAATTTTCATGGGTACTAAAAAACATAGATAAGTGGAAACCATTGAACTTTCGGACAGGACTTTCAATTATGGTCCCGTGAAGACATGAATAAAATGTCAGATTTGATTTTGATCTGATTTTACGCCACATTAAACAGTTTTTCAGCTATATGGTGAGAGAACCCGGTTACAATGTACCCAGGAAGAGATCACCAGCCTTCCTCAAGTAAACTGGCAAAATTTCTCACCAAAATCAGCTAAGGTTCCAGCAGGGCTCGAACCTGTGATGACCAGAAGTGAGATACTTCATGGTTCAAAGCCACTGGGCCACAGAGGCCTTCCTAATGTTTGAATATCCGCAAATAATGGGTACTCGGTTAATATTCGAATGCAAAGTTTATTTTAAACAAATGCATACTATTCAAGTAAAAGTCTGTCTTTTGTACGGCTGTTTATGATGGACTTATTATCGTATACCATTATCCATTCCTCCATTAAAGTTTTGCAATTACTAAAATTGGCCTTTCACTAACCCTTACACAATTTTACATAACATATGTTTCCATGAAATCTGGGCTTATTTCGATTTTAACGATTTTGACATGGTTAATACGGAGTAATGGGACATTTGTTATAACATAAAACCAATCGGACATGCCTGACATTAAATAAAAATTTCCATGACAAATCCTTACGAACTTTATTGCGCGATGCGATAAGAGGTGACTTATCGTGCGGTGCAACTACATAAAGCCACACGCCACTTTATTGCAGAGTATTTTAATGTTCTTAGAAGAACGGTTTCTTTCCTTTTGTACGATTTTGACTTTTGACGTTACGGAGTTATTAGGCCTTATTTGTTAAAAATCCTTTTACATAGACTGGTTAACGAGTCATGCACCTGACTCTAACATAAAGATCCTTATTATCATAATTTCACGTCTTGTGGATGGGCGTATTATGCGACATTGGCGCAACTGCTTATTGGTATTCTTTCAGCTCTTGTTCCGTGTGACACGTCAAAAAGCCCTAACTACATTGGCATCAGTCCATAGTACAGATCAACATTTCTGGCACTTCACCTGTATTTAATTCCTTATAGGATTACAAATATTGCGTGACATTATAAACAATTCAGAAACATTTAAAAACAAAATTTACAAATTTGAATAATTTGTTTTAATAATATACTCCTTATATACCGGATTTGGCTATGCATTTAGATTTATTCTTTGGCCTTATAGGATACCACTTTCATTTTAGAAACTCAATTTTAGATTGGAGCTCAACTGATGAAGGCTCGGACAGAAATTATCGTTTTGAGCATTATAACTTTGGTATTATGTTCATAATATTTTAAAGTATATTGAAGAAGTACCAATCGATATTCGAAATTCCAAGTCCATTGAATACGAAAAATTAGATATGAAATGGTCCTAACACGAAAAGCAGTTGCGAACTCCAATCGGAATGAGACCAGAAGGAGTCAGCGTCCCCATGTCAACATGCCACACCCTTCGCAAATGTTCCATGGAAACCTATCGAGTTCGGTGAAAAGGTCAGGTTCAGTGAATGGTAATTTAAAGAATAATGCGATTAAGGTATTATCCTATCTTTACATCTTATACATCACAATTACAATCAACAACTCACGTCGCACATGAGTTACATGTATTAAATTTTAATTCCTGGCCCCTGATCTTATTCCTAGATTTTCAGGAGATCCGCATTTGTTCACCTTGATTACATTCTGTGTCCTGGATCTTCCCGACGGTTGATATTTTGGTATTTAAGGAATGGCTATCATTTTTGTTTTGTTGATTGGACCATAACATTAATTCATGCTGTTTACATAGTATAATCAGCGACTTGGATGATATGTACCTATGAACAACCAAAATTAATGTTATTGTTCAATAAACTAAACAGAAGTAAATCTTCAAGGAACACTACCTTTGTTTTTTTTCCAAAAACATCCACTTAGATTTTTTGATGTGCAATAACAAAAAAAAAAAAAAAAAAAAAAATGAATGTAAACTGTGTTATTTGCACTTGGCCAATCAAAATTAAGCATTAATTAATTTGCTGTGAATACGCTTGGGCATTCTTAATGTTTTATAGTTGTCGGTTCCCTGTATTAGAACAGCTTGCAGTGGTCTGGATGTACAGTGTTCGACTCGCAAGCTGAAGGTACCGGGTTCGATTCCCAGTACCGGATCCTACCAAACACAAAAATGGTTGTTCCTTCACCAAGCGCTCGGAATACAAAGTGAAAGTCATGGATCTTTCTGATAAGACTTGGAACTGATGTCCCATGCCACGTAAAAGAAAACATTCACTGATTTTGTAGCAATTTACCTAAATCTGGTGACATCTCCATATAAGTGAAAAATGCTCTGGTAAAGGGACATAAGCTGTGTTTACCAAATTATTTCGATTTTTACTACTTATAGTACTTGTACTTGATGTACAAAAACAGATAATAGCTATGCACAATAAGAAAATAAGGTAATGTCCAGTGTGGTATTCATATACAAATAGTAAGGTTGAGTTAATCAGTTAAAAAGTGTCAAACCTGGTTTTCTCAAGCAATTTTCACAAACTTTATAGGAATTTAAGAATTTCTATCTCTGTGTATATCTCTTTTTGTTTTTGTATATCAATCTAAGTAGTAAAAACGGAAAATATCTTTTATAAAAAAGTACAGCTTATGTTCCTTTAATAGGACTTCGTTAGTTGAGCTTGAATACTCATTCGTTTCTTATCCGAACATTCATTCATGAAAACGATGCAGATAATGACATACAGTCAAACTTGCATTAAAGGCCACCTCTGTATGATGGATACCTACCTATAAAGCCTTTGTTAACGTTTTATAATCATTAAACCTCTGTATAACGGTTACTTGTTTATTACGGCTACTTTTGCCTGTTCCATTGAGTGGCCTTTATAGACATGTTTGATTGTATATATACTTATACTAACTTTTGCTAATATAAACAAGTATACTACAAGAAAACAATCTTATTATGTAAAATAAAAATTAATCATCTACCTTCAAAACCAATTTCGAAATTCGTGATTCTTACCTTGAGCTGTTTATGGAGAACATTTTTTGTTCGCTTGTACTTGCCAAGTGTAGATCAGATAGGAGGTACGTACTATTTGACCGCATATCTTTTCATCTGTACGGAAGCCCTCCACCGAGTACAACAAAACAAAAGAAATCGAGAATGTATTCCCAATGCGTTTAAACAAATACAAAGTAGAAAATAAGTATTCATCGAAGTGAAGGTGTTTCTAAAGCAACATTGGTCACAGTAGTCAGTAAATATATGACTTTCGAAAATATATGTATGTCAAATAATGTTACATAATGTACAATACAATGGGATGTATATCATATAAATATAAATCACACATAAAACAGGTGACCCAACTTCTGTCATGATTTAGTTCCTCATTCGGAGGACTAGAATAAGCTTGTCTGATGATTGTAATTTACTGCCTTCTGTGCTTCGGCCCGTTTTCAAGGTCCTTTGATCTTTTTCTCTCCAGAAACCTTTCGTTCATATAAAGCATTAGGTCGAACAGCAAATTCTTCGTCAAAAAATAGGATGCCTTTGCAACCGTATATAGGTAATATTCATACATTTGAGAAATGATCGAATTGGGTAAATATATTACAAAGAACCACTACATAAAAAGTTTTCAAAGCTTTAATTTCCTGTGGAGATAGTGTAAATGTCAGATTACAAAATTTTCTGAAAATTGTAAGAAAATGATAATTTTGTTTTTGTGATGATAAAAATATGGTTTGTCAATACATCCCAATTGTTGGTTTTCTTTTTGGAGATAGTAATCAATATTTAACTTAAATGCATAATTTATAATTGTGTATTATGAATTACGTTTTATGTACAACTTACACATAAGTATTATACGCCATACTCAACAATTTGTTGTTTTTTTTATTTATGAAGTATAGAACCTGATTACAATGAACCCGGGAAGAGACCACCTGCCTTCGGCAAGTAAACTGGAAAACTTTCTCATAAAAGTCAGCATTTAGGTTCCAGTGGGGCTCGAACCTGCGCTAACCAAAAGCGCGATGCCCTAACAACACGACCACGGAGGCCCCAACATACATATAAATTCTGTTTATATCCGAAAAGAAAATGTCAGAATTACACGAGTTATTTACCTTTAATTGATTTCTATATATTCGTCGACAAACTCAGACTGGAGATGTTTAATTTTGTATCAAATATATTTCAAATTTTGGCCTATGCTCGGCACTTACGGCTTCTTTAACGTGCCGACACCTACTGTGACACGTGACCTTGGTTTTTACTGTCTCAGTCCGAAGGACAGGAAACCGACCTGCCGCCGGCTGGACTCAAACTCACGACCTCAGAAGAGTCGAGCGCGCTACCGACTGAGCCAATCCGGCTCGGAATCAATTCGAACAAAATATTTGTGGAAAAAAACCATTATACGGCTTAAAGCTGGGTTTACCAAAATATATTTCGATTTTTTTCTACTTTTATTACTTGTACTTGATGTACAATAACAAATAAGAGTCACACACATGCGTAAAATCTATATATCTATATATATTGTGAAAATAAGGTCAGGTCCAGTGTGGTATTCATATACAAATAGTAAGTTTGAGTTATTCAATCGCATTTGAAAAAGTGCCAAACCTGGGTTTCTCATGCAATTATTACAAAATATATAAAACTTGGGAATTTTATGCCTGGGTATATATATATTATATAAATATATGTAGTAATAAAGAGGGAAAAAATGAAAAAAAGAAAGAAAAAATAAAGCAACAGGTTATGCGCCATTAATGCATATTTTTAAAAAATTGGGAATTTTATGCCTGTATATATTATAAATATATGTAGTAATTAAGAGGAAAAAAATGAAAAAAAGAAAGAAAAAATAAAGCAACAGGTAATGCCCCATTAATGCACATTTTTTTTTACTTTTTATATTGTAAAATAGCATTGTTGCATTCAGGAAAAGTAATCCGCATACATAAAATATCAAAGCATCATAAGCATCATAATCCGCATACATAAAATATCAAAGCATCATATTATTTGTGAAAGTCTTCTTTTGGAATATACAATTTATATCAAAGACATTAATCTAAATATAGAGTTATATCATTAACGTCATTCTTATATATAAAAGTATAAAGTAACCGAAAGCGAAAGTACATTTCCCGTTTGAAAAGTATTTTAGGAATGGCGTAATCTCCATAATGATATTAATTGTCTATTTTATAAAACTAAATTCCTGTTAAAATTCAAACAATTCTCGATTTTGTTTTCACTTTCTTTGATGTCGAATATTGGTTATAGTCAGAAAAACAGTTTTTCCAGATAATACTAGACTCTATATTGTAAAAATTATATTATAATTTTACGCCGGTCTGATGTCGTCTCTGAAAATAGGTTGTATTGGAGCCCCGTGGCTGATAGTGTCGTAAAACCACGGTCCGGAATTGCTGTGCTCTTTCCTACCCGTAGTCCCATGCAACCAAAATCTCTCGTAGCTAATGAATATTTATAAGGTATAGATAAGGTATAGATGTTGTCAAATTGATCCAATCATAGTTTTTTAACCAGTAACGGAAGTTATCGCATATACTGTTGATTCAATACAACTCTGAAATTGTTTAAAAGCCTCGGTCTGATTGGTTGACGAATGCGGGCACCGTTTACTGGCATTGACTGAGGCTTCATGAATATCAAAAATATGTACGCGAGATTTCGTTCGTATAAGACCATGGGTAGGAAAGAGGATACCGATTCCGGACCGTGTATTTACAACGATGCATGACTGAGTGGTCAGATCATCGAGCTTTGCATGAAGACTCTTAACCCTCATCAACGTAGGTTCTACTCCCACTTGAACCTTAGTTGATATTGTAAAATTGTTTGCTAGTTTACTAGCGGAAAACCGGTGATCTCTCTCGGTTATAATGTAACACCTACAAAACAATTAAAGGGGTCGTATGGATTCTATAATGTTGTTATCAGTTGTTATTATATCATACCTACAAAACAATTAAAGGGGTCGTTTAGATTATATGACGTTGATATCAATTGTATTATGTCATACTCACAAAACAATTAAAGGGGTTATATAGATAATATAATGTTGTTATCAATTGTTATTACATGTATATCATACCTACAAAACAATTAAAGGGGTCGTATAGATTCTATAATGTTGCTATCAATTGTTATTATACCATACCTATAAAGCAATTTAAGGGGTAATATAGATTATATAATGTTGATATCAGTTGTTATTATACCATACCTAGAAATCAAATAAAGGGGTCGTATAGATTCTACAATGTTGTTATCAATTGTTATTATATCATACCTTTGCAACACTAATTTTTTGTCTTATTTCTTTCACAAATTCATTAAATTTATTTACAAAATTTACTTTTGACTTTCTTTCAAATATTTTTAAAAAATTACCATTTTAAAACCAATGACACTCCGGTAAATCAAAATACATTCAAATTATTGAAAAAAAACCCGTAAATGAACGAAAATTACTAAACATACTGAACTGCATTGCTATATTTCAGATACTGGCGATTTGTCGAATGTTGTATAATGTCAGTCTATTTTGTACACTGTATTAAATGGGCATGAACTCAGTTGTCTTTCCTTTTTTACTACTTAGATTTATAGACAATAGCAGAAAGAGGCATACAAATTCTTAAATTCCTATATATTTTGTGAAATTGCTTCAGAAACCCAGTTTGGCAATTATTCATTATTCACTGGTTAATTCAACCTTACTATTTATATATGCAATACAACCTTTGACCTGACCTTAATGTCACAAAATATTTAGGAATATTAGATTGGGTATGCCTCTGTATGCAGCTCTTAATTGTTATCGTACATCAAGAACAAGTAGTAAAATTAGCTATAATCAAAATATAGTTTCTGGTAAAAACAGGTAATGTCCCTTTCAATCCAGCAATACATTGCAGTAATAAGAGGTTACCATGCATAGCATTTATTTCTTGCATTCAGGAATATCATATATCTCTACTTTTTGTATAAAACGAACGCACAAAATAGTACAAAGAGGTTGAATGAAAACATAATGAACGAATATCTTCTATTATTTATTAATATATCACAAATCAGAAAAAAGTAAATTAATATAAAGAGAACAATAAAAAAACAAGAACACATGATATGTTTTTAATATGCATAGTAAAATAAGAAACAGAAATACTAAGACAAAGATGCTACTTGTTTTGATAGTTCAGAGGTGAGTTGGTGAAACCTAAGGATTATTTTGGAAGGATATCGGTAGAGTAATTTTACATTCATTATATACATTAGGGTTGTCAACGAGTAACCTGTTAACCGAGTACTCGTCGGGTGGTCCAATTATCGAAAACTAAAATCAGTACTCGATGACTCAATCATAATTTAGAAATCATATGCATTTTGCGTTTTTTTTGAAATATTTAGAAATAAAAATGAACGTCAAACTGATATAAGCCATCGTCTCTCCTCGTTAGATACGTGTTTATACAATATACGTGCCAATTGGTTCGCTAAATCAAGCGGGAGTTATTTATATTGTATAACTGTGATATATATATATATATATATATATATATTATATATATATATATATATATATATATATATATTAAATATTATATATATATATATATATATATATATAATATATATATATAATGAATTATTTTCATTGTTCTTTGTTTAATAATTTATGTTAGTGTCAAGATAATTTTCTATTTAATACCGTTAAGAGATATGTTAAGCTTAATCGCTGGTTAAACTAAGAAAATGCCGCCATTTAAAACTGAAATTCAGAAAACATATTATATACAAATAGTTACTAGTATATTAAAACAATTCATTGAATAAAAAATACATTACTGAATCCATGTAGGGTACCGGGGTATCAAACCCATTAATATTGGCTTAATTCAGTCAAAAAAAAAACAATGAAATATAATCGGGAAGCATATTACCGAATCCTCTAGAATTAGCTCTTGATCGACTTACGCCCGCCGAATCTTACATTTTTAATATTAATAAAGCTACCAAATGTTAGGTAAGACAAAAAGGTCCTTCCGTATGTAGTGGCTGAACGCTATAGAATGATTAAAAATGTTTCCGGATATGAGATAATATACCTCTTCGGGCAAATAAATATCCAATTGCACCTCCCGCTTTGAGTAATATCTGGGGCTGCAACTGCAAACATACACAAGTGACCGAGCAACCGAGTACTTGATCGGAAAAAACATTCGGTTAACCGATTAATAGAAATTGACAACCCTAATGCCTCTCGTTTCGTTTGCCACCTTGCTTTACAACACACTTTTGAAAGTCCACTTTTTTCAATTTTTCCTATAATTTCATTTAAGGTCACCCTCAACCTTTCGCAGTATACAGATGTTTTAATATATATATATATATATATATATATATAATATATATATATATATATATATATATCTATATATATATATATATATATTAGTCGTATAAATGTGTTTGTAGAGGAGCTACAACGCAGTTATGCATATGATTTCCACAAGGCAATTTTCCGTCACTATTTGTTTTGCTCAAGCAAATGAAACAAAACCCCTGCTTACATCCTAAGCAGCAAAATTTCTTACAGCCACCGGCGTGTTCTATAAGGAACCGGCATGATGGACATGCTCGGATTGAGGGACATATCACATTGTTGTACTCGATTTTGGTATTTGGGCAATTCCGAAGAACCGTCAGACACGGATCCTCTCCGGGGCAACTTTTGTTTCCACAATTTTTTGTCCAAGGACTCGTCCATTTACCAAGACAATACCAGCAAAAATAAAAGTTAGTTCCGTTCGAGCTACAAACAGGGCAATGTACCCTTGGACACTTTGAGTCCATTCTTTCACAGTATGTTCCGCATTTCGGACAAGTTTGTACACCATGTCCCTTAAACAAGAAATTTTGAGTTATAAATGTGTCGAATTCCTGGTTTTCTTTCACGGAAAGGTCCGCCAAAGCTCTGATCAAACTGCTTTGCCATTCCTTTCTGCACTGTGGACAACGGAACTCGAATTTCCCTTGGTTCAGCTCCGATTTACAGTATTCCTTTAGGGTCTCTGCAGCTTAAACAGAAATATTATACGAGTTGATATAATAACATAAATACACACGAATATGTATATGGAGAAATAATGTGGTTGAATGGGTCTAGTAGATTATAATCATTTTATATTTCGTTTCGAGTTGATAAGTATTTAATACCGCCATCAATTAAACATTGATGCACAAGTTTTAACAACAAGACAATTAACAACAACAACAACGACGACGACAACAACAACAGCAACAACAACATCAAAAAATAATTATAAGATAGACATGGAACTCTATGAGTGGAATCAGGTGGCATGGTTTATAAACATTTGATCTGTCACACTAACTGGAGATGTATTAATTCCTGGTCATAGTCAACAAGCTCAGAATAGATACATGTATGTATATGAAGAAGACGAATACACATAAAGCATTAAGTATCACTCGTGTTCAACCAGATGGTTAGTAACTACTATTATTAATTAACAATAGTAACATTGGCCTAATACGGGGTTTTCTACCCAAACAATATGAAATTCATAACTCGGCCAATACAGACAAAACTAAGGTAATATCGAAAAAAAAACTAAACCAATATTGAAAAACACGGCCAATATTGAAGTTGAGTGACCAAAATTAAATTTAAGTGAGTGCGGCCGCCATTTCCTTTTTGAAATCGAACCGTACGCGCATCATTAACCTAATTGAATTTCGTATTGGCCCAGTTATTTAATAATATGTTCATTAATCAGTGATTTCCATATTGGATTCGCATCAGGCAAATATGACATACCTCAGCGCAATAAATAGGCCAATATAGAAATAACTGATTAATAACCCTATATCATTGATATACTGGCGTAAATCCATGTGTGTACATTGGTAACAGAAATTTGCAACGAATTCATTTTATTAAATAACAGTCCACTGTAATTGAATTCACAAATCGATAGAAACATTAAAGAAAAATGAAGAAGTGCTAATTGGCAATCGAAACTCCAAATCCATTAGAATACGACAAATTGGATATTAAAAAATGTCAAAATATGAAAAACAACTGCCAGTCCTTGACGGGATGGTACCAGGTGTCCGGAAGGAGTCAGCATACCCTGTTAGCATACCACACCCGCCGCAAATGTTACATGAAAGACTCTCGAGTTCGGGTAAAAGTTCAAGCTTAGTAAAAATGTCATAAGTTAGTTTTACATCAGATTGTTTAAAGGGAGTCCCTGTATATGCTTAATGCTACTGTCTTAAATATCAGTGTGTACGATTAAAAAGATTATTGTAATGAAACATGAAACTGAAGATTTTATTCTGTTTATATCACAGTTCACTGAGGCATTCGGTGACGTATCCATATGAATGAAAGATTTTTGAGTGGGACTGTTAAACAACAATAAACAAACAAAATACAAACTCCTTTCGGACAACTGGTCCCATTCCATTCGGGATTCGCAATTGGTTTTCGTGTTAAGACCGTTGTTATATTTAATTTGTCATATTCGTATGGACTCTGAGTTTACGATATCCATTGGTAATTCTTCATTATACTTAGTTTATATCACAGTTCACAGTTTACACACCGATGGCATGTCCACACGGCATTTTGAATCTCGGGATGGTCGGGTCATCATCAAATGTTATAATATCAGCCTCTTCTGTTAGACTTACCCCCAGGGGTAATGGTCGAAACATGCCGCCCTTGAGTCCAGCGACCATAAATAAATTACTGTTATCCTTTATTCCATATCGGGATAATTGTTTATTTCCATCGTTCTTTTTGTCAATACTATTCCCTAAAACACAATTATCAAGATTATAGTGTGTGTATAATTTCATTTTCAAAATACAGGACAGTGACATTCAAGGTACTATTAGTTACATACCATAAAAACATTAACTGATTTTATTATTCCATTTAAAGATTTTAAAGCAGAATATATGAATTTATTTCTAAACCAAAATGTAAATTCCAAAAACAGCAAAAACAATAAAAAATATTAGCAACAACACACACACACACACACACACACACACACACACACACACACACACATACATGTATATATATTAAAATGACATACTTTCGTAAAGAATACGGAATGAATAGGGATCCATTCTGGTGACGTTGCCAATTTCTTCGAATAGTTGATCAACAGCAGCATTCTGGAACAAAAACAATAAAGGAAATATTTTTAAGATCGTCTATCTCTGAAAATGTAAACTCTATCTCTCTACAATGTACACCCTCTTGTAAAATCCCATGTCTCTATAAAGAACACCGTACTTGTAAAATCCTGTCTCTGTACAATGTACACCCTCTTGGAAAATCCTGTCTATCTACAATATACACAATCTTGTGAAGTCTTATCTCTATACGATGTACACCCTCTTGTAAAGCCCTATCTCTTTTTAAAGTACACTATACTTGTACAATCCTATCTTTCTACAATGTACACCGTCCGTATAAAACCCTATCTCTCTACAATGTACCTCTATTGTAAAATCCTATCCCTCTTTAAAGTACACCCTCTTGTAAAATTCTCACTGTGTATAAAATACACCATACACCATAACATCTCTCTACAATATACACGCATCTGTAAAAGACTATCTGTACAATGTACACCCTACGTCTAAAAATCCTATCTCTCTACAATGTACACCCTACTTGTAAAATCCTATCTCTCTACAATGTACACCCTACTTGGAAATTCGTATCTTGTGAAATCCTATCTCTCTACAATGTGTACCCTTCTTGTGATTTCTATACAATAAAACCCTCTTGTAAAATTCTATCTTTCTAAAATGTACACAGCTTGTAAAGTCTTATCTCTCTATAAAGTACACTATACTTGTAAAATCCTATCTCTCTACAATGTACACCGTCCGTATAAAATCCTTTTTACAATGTACCCCGTCTTGTAAAATCCTATCTGTGTATAAAATACATCGTACTTGTAAAATCTCTCTACAATATACAACTACTTGTAAAAGCCTATCTATGGACAATGTACACCCTCTTGTAAAGTCCTATGTCTCTATAAAGAACACCGTACGTGTAAAATCCTATTTGTGAACAATGTACACCCTCTTGTAAAATCCTACCTCTCCATAAAGAACACCGTACGTGTAAAATCCTATTTGTGAACAATGTACACCCTCTTGTAAAATCCTACCTCTCTATAAAGAACACCGTACGTGTAAAATCCTATTTGTGAACAATGTACACCCTCTTGTAAATCCTACCTCTCTGCAATTTACACCTTCTTGTGAAGTCATATCTCCCTATAAAGTACATAGTATTTGTAAAAGCCTATCTCTGTACAATTTGGACCCTCTTGTAAAAACCTATCTCTCTATAAACTACACAGTATTTGTAAAATACCATCTCTACACAATGTGCACCCTACCTGTAAAACCTATCTCTGTACAATGTGCACCCTACCTGTAAAACCTATCTCTGTACAATTTGGACCCTCTTGTAAAACCCTATTTCTCTATTAACTACGCGGTATTTGTAAAATAACATCTCTATACAAAATGCACCCTACCTGTAAAACCTATCTCTGTACAATGTGCACCCTACCTGTAAAACCTATCTCTCTACAATGTACTACCTCGTGTAAAATCCTATCTCTGTACAATGTGCACCCTCCTGTAAAATCTTAACTCTCTACAATGTTCACCTTCCTGTAAAATCCTATCTCTCTACAATGTTCACCCTCCTGTAAATTCGTATCTCTCTACAATGTACATCCTACTTGGAAAATCTCTCTACAATGTACGCCCTACTTGTAAAATCGTATCTCTCTACAATGTACGCCTGCTTAAAAATCTGCGCTTTTTACAATGTACGCCCTACTTGTAAAATCGTATCTCTCTACAATGTACGCCTACTTGTAAAATCGTATCTCTCTACAATGTACGCCCTACTTGTAAAATCGTATCTCTCTACAATGTACGCCTACTTAAAAATCTTCGCTTTTTACAATGTACGCCCTACTTGTAAAATCCTATCTCTGTACTATGTACACCGTACTTATTTTGTTATGTAGTTCTGTTTACAATGTGGAATTTAATATAAATTCCACAAATATATGCATAACGGAAATAACGACACACCTTAAATGAAGTAATTTGATGTTTGTATTTTCGAAAGCAATGTCAGTACTTTCGATTCGATTTTTAACTGTATGAAAATATCAAATTTTCCACAGAATTATGTATTCCCTAGTAATATGTCACATTTATTGTATATTGAAATAATAGGTTAAATGTACCTCTTGTATAAATACAGGCAACGATCCACCCTTGAAACCTTTCACAAACAAACGAATATTGGCCATTTTACCATGTATATGTCCTGTCTCTCAGTAAGTAAAATACAAGTAAGACATTGATTAATTTCGTGGAACTGATTTAATGGCTGCGTCATATTTCTCAGTATTACGAATCGAAAGTATATATTTTATCTCTGTATTTATATCATACATACATACATACATACACTATATTTATATATCTCACGTGTGTGTTTGTTGAGGTGTGTAAATGTGTTACCGTTTCAACAGGGTACAGAATGATGCTTAGAACGGTAACATAAAATTCACGCCTGACTGTGACACTCTTTCACGCGAAGCACACACTACTGAAAAGGAATAATGGTGAGGCTTGAATAATAATAAATAAATAAATAAAAATGAAAATAGTTTGTCGTACGGCACGATGGTCAATCTAAAAAAAATTAGCAAAATGTTTACAAACATAATGAGATAAATTAAATTTCAACAGGGACGGACAACTGGGTATGTCTTTGCACTGACATATTACAGCTACAGTAATGACATGAAATCCGAGAAAGTTACAATGTACACCAGTATGTTTTGTTTGGGTTTCTGATAAAAATCGGATGTGTCACTTTATATTTATAACTATATTGCAGTTAAAATGAAAGTGAAAGTTACAAAAATTTCTCTTTTTTGAAAAAAGATGATGAGATAATACTTCAAAATCGAATTAATATACATCTTTTGAACAGGCAAACATACAGTTGTACAAGAACGAAAATAATGGCCACAGTCACAACAAAGGTTGGTCAGCGATATTTGTTTATATTTTCACGCAAATTACTTTTCACTTTCTGTCATATTTCTACCATAATGTGTTAATTTGAGAAAATGAAACCTTTTGTTAATGTTTTGATTTCAGGATATTTTATGTTCTTAATACTAGAATTTATGGTTATGATATAGCAGAAAATAGAACTTAATGGCAAATGAGTTTTATTGGAATGCCATATTACGGCGCACTCACCAATTTTTCAGTTTTATGGTGTCGAACAGTTTTTGAAGGTTGAGGAGAGACCTTATTTCAAAGTATCGGGGGTGGTGGGGGGGTGGCACTGCCCTTTCACAAGTAAGATGGAAAAGTTTCTCTAAAAATCAGCATCGGTTCCAGTGGGACGCCTACCCACACAGAATAGAGGTGAAATGTTTTCATGATTTAAAGCGTGATGCTCTAACCACTCGATTATGGAGCCCTTTCTCTGTGGTAAATGTATGCCTCTTAAATGGATGAATGACATGTTAATAAAATTCGTGTAAATCTATATCAGAAAGCTTAAAATCGCGGTTTTCCCTTAATGCCGCTGTATGAGCATCTACCCCAGAGAGTCTTGCTCTGACTGGACATTTTCATTTCTCTGAATAGTTTATGAAGTTTGTAAATATTATACGCATAATACCAGTTATAATGCTCAAAACAATCGTTTCTGTCAATTTGACTTCATCAGTTTGATATATTTTGTAAAGAGAAAGTGTTATCATACATGGCCAAATAATAAATATAAAAATATGGAATACATCATTTTGTCCCGGACCACGCTAAGGGTTCTTATGGTCTTAATCGTTTTAAGCAGTTCAAATTGTTCCCCTTTTGATTGCACTCAAGGATTGTTACGGATACAGTTTGTTTATTTGTTTTATTTTTGTTTATCTCATTGACCCCTTAAGCAACAATTGGACTCTCCCAGTTCAAAGAACGATAAGGTCCATTGTCAAAATACAGGACTATAATTCGTAAACTTTAAATTTTGTAATAATTGTACATGCAATATTAACTCCCAAATTATGACGTTAGACTATTAACACTATTGATTTGGGTGAGTCTAAATGTCCACAGGGATAGATGAGTTAGTGACCTGTCCAGCATTGTTTATACTGACGTCAAATCCGTGAGTGTTCTATAACAGGTCAGCCTAATGTTACACGGGACCTCGGTTCTAAATCTGATGCAAAAGACCAATGCACACCTTGTCACTACCTTTTAACAAAGTACGACATTGTACCGTGACTTGATCCCGGGGCCTTCCGCTTGCAAGTTGATAAAACGAGAACATGCATATCACAAGCATTCACGTTGGAAAATACTAGACTCTGATATTTTTCTGTACAATAACTCGATGTTTGTCTCACTCAAGAATCTTTCACTCGTATGGAGATATCACCAAATGCCGATGAAGGGTTTCAAATTTTGGCCTATGCTCGGTACATACGGCCATTGAGCAGTGCGGGTTCTTTAACGTGCCGACACCTACTGTTACACGGGACCTCACTTTTTACTGTCTCATCTGAAAGACAGGGAAACGAACTGCTGCCGGCTGGACTCGAACTCACGACCTCACGTTCAAGAGTCGAGAGCATGAAAACATAATGAACGAATATCTTCTATTATTTATTACAATATCACAAATCTGAAAAAAGCAAATAAATATAAAGAGAACAAGAAAAAACAAGAACACATGATATGTTTTTAATATGCATAGTAAAATAAAAATCAGAAATAGTAAGACAAAGATGATACTTGTTTTGATAGTTCAGAGGTGAGTTTCTGAAACAAGGATTTTGGAAAGATATCGGTACAATAAAACATCACGCTTAATTTTAAAGTCAAGTGACAAACACACACACACACACACACACACAGAGACAGAGATATAGACCTGTATAGGATATAGATATAGGAGATAGAGAGAGGGAAATATATAAATGAATAAATGTAATTTTAAAACAAAAAACAGGTATTTATATGTCGCTAGTTCATTATATAATGCACTAGCGACATATAAATACCTCTTTAATTCCTCTCGTTTCGTTTGCCACCTTGCTTTACAACACACTTTTTGAACGTCCACTTTTTTCAATTTCCCTTATAATCTAATTTAAAGTCACCCTCAATCTATCGCAGAACCCCTTTATAATGCCTAATATGGGCTGAACAAATGGTGGCAGTATACAGATGTTTTACTATCTATCGATCGATCGATCGATCGATGTATCGATCATCTATCTATCTATCTATCTATCTATCTATACATGCTAGTCGTACAAATGTGTTTGTAGAGGAGCGACAACGCAGCTATGCATATGATTTCCACAAGGCAAATTTCCGTCACTATTTGTTTTGCTCAAGCAAATAAAACAAAACCCCTGCTTACATCCTAAGCAACAAAATTTCTTACAGCCATCGATGTGTTCTATAAGGAGGCGGCATGATGGACATGCTCGGATTGAGGGACATATCACATTGTTGTACTCGATTTTGGTATTTGGACAATTCCGAAGAATCGTCAGACATGGATCTTCTCCGAAGCAACTTTTGTTTCCACAATTTTTTATCCAAGGACTCGTCCATTTACCAAGACAATACCAGCAAAAATAAAAGTTAGTTCCGTTCGAGCTACAAACAGGGCATTGTACTCTTGGACACTTTGAGTCCATTCTTTCACAGTAAGTACCGCATTTCGGACAAGTTTGTACACCATGTCCCTTAAACAAGAAATTTTGAGTTAAACATGTGTCGAATTCCTGGATTTCTTTTACGGAAAAGTTCGCCAAGGCTCGGATCAAACTGCTTTGCCAGACATTTCTGCATTGTGGACAACGGAACTCGAATTTCCCTTGGTTCAGCTCCGATTTACAGTATTCCTTTAGGGTCTCTGCAGCTTAAATACAAATATTATACGAGTTGATATAATAACATAAACACACACGAATGTCTATATTGGAGAAATTATGTGGTTGAATGTGTCTAGTAGATTATAATTATTTTATACTTCGGCCGTTTTACTTTTTAATACCAGTTAGTGATATCACTCTTTCGAATAGGTGATATCACTTATTCAATAAGTGATATCACCTATTCGAATGGGTGATATCAACTATTGGAATACCGAATAAGTGATATCACCTCTTCGAATAAGTGATATCTCCTATTTGAAAGAGTGATATCACTTTTTCGAAAGCGTGATATCACTGATACGAATAAGTGATATCACTTATAAAAACGAATATGTGATATCACCTATTCATATAAGTGATATTACTCTTTCGAATAGGTGATATCACTTTCAAATAGGATATATCACTTTAAACGATGGTTTAGGTGATATCACCTATTCGAATAAGTGATATCACTTTACAAAAGGAATATGTGATATCACTCATTCGAATAAGTGATATCACTTATTCAAATTTGGAAACAGTAAAAGCCTTATGCTCCCCATTTCTTCCAAAATTTTAGATCTGCAGTGAATATCACTAGGCCTATATCTATGGAAGAACAAAGCGCAAAGAACGATATTACGGTATCGTGATAAAGGCGCCGCCCTGCAGAATCGGAATCATTTCCCGTGTCTGTTGTAGGATTTGGACGGAGTTCAGCATTCAAAACAGACAAAGTCGCCGAAACCATACCACCGGCTCCTGCCATTTTGAACTAGGGTCTGATTTAAAATTGGTTGAACTTAAAACATCCTATGTAATTCTTTGGACCGAATGTAAAGAAAAAAGATAATAAATAATTTATAATGCCCAAGATGACACAAGTAATATTTTCGTTAAACCCAGGAATGTATTTAATTTTTCTGTAGGGAGCATTCATTACCATTGATTCATAAGTGATATCACCTATTCGAATAGGTGAAATCACTTTACAAAACGAATAGGCGATATCACTTAGTCGAATAAGTGATATCACTTATTCGAGTAGGTGATATCACTCATTCATTTGAATAGGTGATATCTTTCATTCGTGTAAGTGATATCAATTAAGAATTTATAAAAGTGATATCACCTATTCGCATAAGTGATATCACCTATTCGAATGAATGAAATCACCTATTCGAATAAGTGATATCACTTATTCGAATAAGTGATATCACTAACTGGTATTAAAAAGTAAAACGGCGCCCCATACGTTCCGAGTTGATAAGTATTTCATGACGCCATGAATTAAACATTGATACACAAGTTTTAAAAACAAGACAATTAACCATTATATGTGAATCTGTAGTCAGCTGGATACAATATTCATTCTAGATAATTGAATTTTAGGATGAGAATTTCATATGACGTAAAGCTGAACAGTTCTTTGTCATGCATTGAATATAAATGCAACCGGTCTATATACTTGCAATGAACGAAATAACAATCAGTATGTAAATATAGATAAGTATCAGATACACATGGAAGCTCTAGGAGTGGAATCAGGTGGCATGGTTGATAAACATTTGATCTGTCACACTAACTGGAGATGTATTAATTCCTGGTCATAGTCAACAAGCTCAGAATAGATACATGTATGTATATAAAGAAGACGAATACACATAAAACATTAAGTATCACTCGTGTTCAACCAGATGGTTAGTAACTACTATTTTTAATTAACAATAGTAACATTGGCCTAATACGGGGTTTTCGTATGGGGCGCCGTTTTACATTTTAATACCAGTTAGTGATATCACTCTTTGGATTAGGTGATATCACTTATTCACTAAGTGATATCACCAATTCGAATAGGTGATATCAACCATTGGAATACCGAATAAGTGATATCACGTATTCGAATAAGTGATATCTCTTATTTGAAAGAGTGATATCACCTATTCGAAAGAATGATATCACTTATAAAAACGAATAAGTGATATCATCTATTCGTATAAGTGAGATCACTCTTTCGAATAGGTGATATCACTTTATACGATTTATAGGTGATATCATCTATTCAAATAAGTGATATCACCTATTGAAATTAGTGATATCACCTATTCAAATAGGTGATATCACTTTACAAAACAAACATTCAAATTCAAACTTGGAAACAGTAAAAACCTTATGCTCCCCATTTCTTCCATAAATGTAGATCTATAGTGTATATCACTAGGCCTATATCTATAGAAGAACAAAGCGCAAAGAACGATATTACGGTATCGTGATACAGGCGAAGGGCTGCAGAATCGGAATCATCTCCCGTGTCTGTTGTAGGATTTGGACGGAGTTCAGCATTCAAAGCATACAGAGCCGCCGAAACCATACCGCCGACTCCTGCCATTTTGAACTAGGGTCCGATTTCGCACAAAATTGTTTTAAAATTGGTTGAACTTAAAACATCCTACATAATGTTTTGAACCAAATGTAAGGACACAAAAAATAAATAATTTATAATGCCCAAAATGACACAAGTATGCCTCAAGCAAATATGACATACCTCGGTGCAATAACTATTAATAACCCTATATCATTTTTATACTAGCGTAAATCGTTGTGTGTACACTGGTAACGGACATTTGCAACGAAAATTTAAAATGTTGGATTTCATTTTGCTAAATAACAGTCCACTGTAATTGAATTCACGAATCGATAGTAACATGAAGTGCTAATTGGCAATCGAAACTCCAAATCCATTAGAATACGACAAATTGGATATTAAAAAATTGTCTCAACATGAAGAACAATTGCTAGTCTTCAACGGGATGGTACCAGGTGTCCGGAAGGAGTCAGCATACCCTGTTAGCATACCACACCCGCCGCAAATTTTACATGGAAACCTCTGGAGTTCGGATAAAAGTTCAAGCTTAGTAAAAATGTCATCAGTTAGTTTTACATCTGATTGTTTAAAGGGAGTCACTGTATATGCTTAATGCTACTGTCTTAAATATCAGTGTGTACGATTAAAAAGATTATTGTATTGGAACATAAAACTGAAGATTTTATTCTGTTTATATTCACAGTTCACTGAGAATTTTATTTCATATTTACTCCTTCTGGACAACTGGTCCCATTCTGTTTGGGATTCGTAATTGTTCTTCGTATTGAGATCGTTTTAATGTCTAATGTTTTATATATGCCATAGTGTGTTCAACATATGAACATTTCATATACAGATGTTAAACTACTCACTGACAAATTTTTGACACAGTGATATCGTAAACCGCGTTTGATGTCAACGTTCCGGAAATTCTACGGTCTGTATAATAGTCTTGTTTGCGATTAATTTGTTTCACTAAGTGAAATGTTGAGTTGCCTTTTCGTTGGCGGCTGATGAGAAGTTTGTTAAGAGGATTCGTTCCTCACGTATTTCATTTGGACTTGACTGTGGATTCACGGCGGGTGTGACCGTTCGACAGTGGATGCTTACTCCTCCATGCACCTACCCCACCTTTTGATTTGCAGAGGTCCATGTTTGTCTATTTGTGCCATTTTTGTATCTATATCCTGGACATCCTAAAGATTTATACTTTGGTATCTGAGAATTTTTACATTCTAATGGACTTGTAGTATACGATATCCATTGGTAATTCTTCATTATAATTAGTTTATATAACAGTTCAATGTTAATTAATTTACACACCGATAGCATGTCCACACGGCATTTTGAATCTCGGGATGGCCGGGTCATCATCAAGTGTTATTATATCAGCCTCTTCTGTTAGACTTCCTCCCGAGGGTAATGGACGAAACATGCGGCCCCTGAGTTTAGGAAAATAAACTGCTGCAATTCTTTATTCCATATTGGGATATTTTGTCAATACTATTCACTAAAAACAATTTTCAAGATTAAGGTATGTGAAGAATTTCTTTTTTTTTTTCCAAATACATTGCAGTGACATACACAATACAATTAGGTATATAATAAAAAGGCACTGACTAACTTGCGGTAATATAATTTTCTATTTGAAGATTTTAAAGCAAAATATATGAATCTATTTCTAAGACAGAATGTTAATTCATAAAACATAAAAACCAATAAAGAATGATATCAGCAATCTCTCTCTCTCTCTCTCTCTCTCTCTCTCTCTCTCTCTCTCTCTCTCTCTCAGGCACACACACAAATATATTAAAATTACCTACATTCGTAATGAATACGGAATGATTCGGGATCCATTCTGGTGAATAGTTTATCAACAGTTGCATTCTAGAACCAAAACAATAAAGGAAATATTTTAAGATTTTGTCTTTCTACAATGTACACCATACTTATTTTATTATGTAATTTTGTATACAACATGGAATTCAATTTGTCTTTCACAAACATATGTATAACAGTATACACGACCCAACATTAGTGAAGTAATTTGATGCATTTGATGGTTTTTAGAAATGATATGTCAGTACTTTAGATTTTGAACACACACACACACACACACACAAATATATATATATATATATATATATATATATATATATATATATATATATATATATATATATATATGTGTGTGTGTGTGTGTTACAAACAACTGTATCAAAATGTTAAATTCCCCACATAATTATGTATTCCCTAGTAATATGTCACAGTTATTGTATATTGAAAAAATAGGTGAAATTTACCTGTTGTATAAATACAGGCAATGATCCACCCATGAAACCTTTCACAAACAAACGAATATCGGCCATTTTACCATGTATATTTCCTGTCTCTCAGTAAGTAAAATATAACTAATATCATTCATCGATTTCGTGAAACTGGTTTAATTGTTGCGTGATATTTCGTAGTATTACAAATCGAAAGTATATATTTTCCCTCTGTATTTATATCTCATATATACATAAACTATTTTTATATATCTCACGTGTGTGTTTGTTGACATGTGTAAATGTGTTACCGTTTCAACAGTGTACGGAGTGGTGTTTAGAATATTCGATTAATATATAAAATTCACGCCTGACTGAATTTTCAAATGACGATGTGACAGTCTTTCACGCGACGCACACACTGCTGAGTACGAATAATGGTGAGGCTTAAATAATAATAAATAAATAAACAAAAATGAAAATACCGCACGATGGTCTATATAGATAAATTATGTTTATGTTTACAAACACAATGAGAGAAATCAAATTACAACAGGGGCGACTAAAATATTACATCCACAGTAATGACATGAAATCCGAGAAAGTTACAATACACCCGTATGTTTTGTTTGGTTTCTGATAGAAACCGGATGTGCTACTTTTTATTTATAGAACTATACGGCCCTTAAAATGGAAGTGAAAGTAACAAAAATTTTCTGAAACAGATGATAAGATAACACCTAAACTTAGAATCAATATACATGTACATCTTTTGAGGCATATAACTGGCAAACATACACTTGTACAAGAACGAAAATAATGGCCACAGTCACTACAAAGGTTTGTCAGCAATATTTTGTTATTTTCACGCAAATTATTTTACAATTTCTGTCATATTTCTACCATAATGTGTTTAAGAGAAAATGAAACCACTTGTTAATGTTTTGATTACAGAATAGTTCTTAATATTAGAATCCATAGTAATGATATAGCAGAAAATAAAACGTAATGGTTAATCAGTTTTGTTTGAATGATTCACTCACCAATTTTTCAGTTTTATGGTGTCGACCAGTTTTTGAAAGTAGAGGAGAGCCCCGGATTTCAAAGTATCGGGAGAGGGGAGACAACTGCCCTTTCACATTTTCATTTTTCTGAATACTTTTGAAATTGGTATATACTATAAGCATAATACTAGTTATAATGCTCAAGACTATCGTTTCTGTCAATTAGACGTCATCAGTGGAACTCCAATTTAAAATATACATTTATTTTCTAAAGATAAAAGAGAGAAGTGGTATCATACAAGGCCAAATAATAAATATGAAAATAATACATTATTTTGTCCCGGGCCACGCTTAGAGTTCTTATGGTCTTAATCATTTTAAGCAGTTCAGATTTTCTCCCTTTTCATGGCAGTGTAGGACATTAACGGATACAGTTTTGTTTGTTTATTTGTTTTATTTATGTTTATCTCATTGACCCCTTAAGCCATAACTGGACTCTCCAAGTTCAAAGAACGATAAGGTCCACTGTCAGAATACAGGACTATAATACTTAAAATTTATTTTTGTAATAATTGTGCATGTAATATTAACCTGCTCACTCACAAATCATAACATTAGATTATTTGTTGTTTGAGCGAGTCTCAATGCGAGAGGGGTAGATGAGTTAGCGTTCAATCCAGCATTGTCTATACTGACGTCAAATCCGTGAGTGTTCTGTATTAGGTCAGCCTAATGTTACACCTGACCTCGGATCTAAATCTGATGCAAAAGACCAATGCACACCTTGTCACTACCTTTTAACAAAGTACGACATTGTACCGTGACTTGATCCCGGGACTTACCGCTTGCAAGTCGATAAAACGAGCACAAGCGTATCACAAGCATTCACTTTGGTAAATACTAGACTGTGAATTTTTTCTGTACAATAACTTGAACCACCGTACAATTATCACAGTCTAAATGACAGAAAACGATCGTCTTATGCATGTTTTTATTCCCGTTCAAAACTATAACTTTGGTATTATGTTTTTAATATTTGTAACAAATGGGTCGTTGCCAATACTGGTAGCACCATTTGCACAATTTAAACTTCTCACAACCTAATAAATAATAATAATAATCTTTTTACACTGGTTAATTTGGTTGTATTGTTGTTTAACGTCCCACTCAAGAATCTTTCACTCATATGGAGTCAGACATCACCAATGCCGTTGAAAGGTTTCAAAATTTGGCCTCTGCTAGGCACTTAAGGCCATTGAGCAGTTAGGGTTCTTTAATGTGCCAACACCTACTGTGACACGGGACCTCGATTTTTACTGTCCCTTCCGAAGGATGGGAATCCGAACTGCTGCCGGCTGGACTCGAACTCACGACCAAGAGTCGAGCGCGCTACCGACTGAGCCAGGCCGTTGCTACGGTGGTTACTCTTAGACGGATTTGGTTATACATTTACATGCATTACATGTGTTTTGTATGATACAACTGAGGAAGCCTAAATGACAGAAATTATCGTCTTGATAATTGGTTTGGCACTTTTCAAGACTATAACTGTGGAATTATGTTTTTATTGTCACATTTTTACTCAATTTTTCACTTAATTCTACGATATTGTCAATCAAATAATTGCTCGTATGTTTTAAACAGGGTTTGTTAACTGGCACACGGACATGTCCGAAATGTAACACACATTTTGACGGGAGACACCTTGGACAACCTAGAGTGAGATGTCATGTTTGCTGCTCCAGAGGTAACGTGTTCGAATTTTGTTGGTATTGCCTAAATAAATGGAAAACAACAGGAACAAGCGCCTGTGGAAACGTTGAATGCTCCGGAGAAGATCCTTGTCTTAAGCTGTTACGGGATTGCCCAGAAAAGGTCATCGATTACAATAAAGTTAACTGTCCGTCAATTCGAGCGTGTCCATCTTGTTCCCTGTTGCTGGAACATACTGGCGGCTGTAAAACAATGTGTTGTTTTGGTTGCAATCAAATATTTTGTTTTATTTGCCTGAGCAAAGCCAGAGTCGATAGACGTTTACCATGTGGGAACACCATTTGCAGAGTTGTTAAGCAATAACCTAGCTGTAAATTAAAGTATGCATCTGTTGAAGGCGGTGTGGCAGTGATTTTAATTCTATTCCTGTTTTTTAATTAACTCTCAGAAAGTATTCTAAAACCTGGAGGAAATATATATGTATAGCATTTATGTCGTAATCCAGTAATGCCATACTGTCGATCACAATAACATTTACAACTCGGAGTTATAATATTTGAAATATTTTTCCAAAAAGGCTTATTTTATATTGCTCTTAATTGTATGTTTGTGCCGATATGGATTTTTATGTGATATGAATAATTTCTTCGAGGTATCATAACCAGCAAACTCATAACTAGAATGTATCATAACCAGCAAGCTCATAACTAGAAGGTATCATAACCAGCAAACTCATAACTAGAAACACCAAAAAAATGATTGCGATGGATATGAAACTGGGTAAATTTTGAATTCCTCTAAGACATGAGAAGACAACATTTGGAACAGTTCATTTAACTATAACATTGGTATTGTTAATATTGAAATAGTAAGATTATAATATCCTCTATTGTAAAGCAAATATTATGATCATGTCGGAAATAAAATTCTTATTTTTCAATTTAAATTTTGTCTCATCAATTTCAAATGGCAACACCTTTTTAAAAGTCAAAAGGGTTGTTCACAGTACAAACATACAAAGAAACAAAGTTAACAACATTTTTCAGTCACGTGATAACAGCTCCTGTTTAGTGGTGAAGAGGACTTCCCGGTTACAATGTTCCTGGAAAGATGCCACTGGCCTTCAGCAAGTAAACTGACAAACGTTTATAAAAAAAATCAACATTTTATCTTTGGAGAAAAACTTGATGGTTTAAAGCACAATGCTATACCACTATGTCACTGATGTTCCGCGTATGAAATATACATTCATGTCAAGATATTATGATAAATGTTCAGATATCTAGATATCTAGATATCAACATATATCTTCAGTTGTAAGATACATAAAATGGCTTCTTATGTGAAATCAGTGGAATATAAGTAATAAAGTGTCATGTAGGAGATGTAAAAATGAAATTAACGGACGAACATGAATAATTATTAGAATTTATCCTTATATTAATCTTAGATAAAACATGAAATCGAATTTTCCTTGCGCACCTATTTTACGTGAATCTAACTGTGGATTCACGTTGGGTGTGACCGATCCACAGGGAATGCTTAAGCCTCCATAGCACCAGATCCCTCCTCTGGATTTCCAGAGGGTCTTGCTTATCCAATATCACCAAATTTGTATATGTATTGTGACATATTGCAGCTTTATACTTTGGTATCTGATATTTCATATTAAAAATCCACTGGTTATTTACCTTAAGTTAGTCTGATTTCAGGATAAAAAAAAAAAAAATAAATGGAATGACATTATATTCTACTTAGACATTTTACTTAATATAAACACAGACGGGAAATTAGCAACTAAGCTATACGACAAACACGACGATTTCGGCTTTCCCATCGTATATTTTCCACATTTAAGTAGTAATATCCCTCAGTCACCCGCATATGGAGTTTATATTTCACAAATGATCCGATATGCCAGGGCGTGTTCAACAAATGAAGATTTCATATACAGAGGTAAACTACTCACTGACAAATTATTGACATAGGGATATCGAAAACCGCGTTTAATGTCAACGTTCCGCAAATTTTACGGTCGGTATAATAGTCTTGTTTGCGATTACTCTGTTTCACTAGGTGAAATGTTGAGTTGCCTTTTCGTTGGCGGTTGTTGAGACGTCTTTACCAATTGTGACGAGGCTACATTCCTGACGCATTTCATTGGACTTGACTGTGGACTCACGGCGGGTGTGACCGGTCGACAGGGGATGCTTACTCGTGATGGCACCTGATCCCATTTCTTGGTTTCCAGAGGTCCGTGTTTGTCCATTTTTACCGGATCTGTATCTATGTCCTGGACATTCTGTTGATTTATACTTTGGTATCTGAGATTTTTTATATTCTGTAAATGGGCACGTTTAAGCGGAAAAAGCCATAGGTCAACATGTTTTTTACTAGCAGTTAGACTAGTAGACTTCTTTTTGTGTATACTCTTACAACCTCAGATCATTTAACAGCGGATTAATACATAGGATAGGACTTTTGAACAAATCAGCTCTTGAATTTATGGCTACTTCATCCCGTTGTTCTAAGTTATAATTGGAATAATGACACATGCATGTGTTCATAACACACACACACACACACACACACACACACACACACACACACACACACATATATATATATATATATATATATATATATATCTTATTTTGTTAAATAACAGTTCACTGTTATTTTAAAACAAACAAAATGATAGAAACACTAAATAGTAAATATTTCTGTCTTCAATAAGATTAAAAATTACTGTAATAGAACATAAAACTGATTATTTTATTTCGTATTCCGTTTATATCAATTCACTGATGATTTTATTTCGTATTCCGTTTATATCAATTCACTGATGGTTTTATTTCGTATTCCGTTTATATCAATTTACTGAGGATTTTCGGACACCTGGTCCCACTCCGTTTGGGATTAGCAATTGTTTTTCGTGTTAAGACCGTCGTTATATCTTATTTGTCGTATTCTAATGTACTTGTAATTTACGATATCCATTGGTAATTCTTCATTATACTTAGTTTATATCACAGTTCACAGTTTACACACCGATAGCATGTCCACACGGCATGTTGAATCTCGGGATGGCCGGGTCATCCTCACATGTTATTATATCAGCCTCTTCTGTTAGACTTACTCCTGGAGGTAATGACCGAAACATGCCTCCTTGTTGTTTGGCAACCATAAAAAGATTACTGTAATCCTTTATTTCATATTGAGATATTAGTTTTTTCCCATCTTTCTTTGTGTCAATACAATTTCCTAAAACAAAATATTTCAAGATTTTAGTATCAGGGTTAAAGTTCCCTTTCAAATATCTGACATAGGCGCATACCTTACAATTGATCAAAGAAGTCATGTTACATGTTAAATGCTACTTTTACCTGAATTACATCACACATGAAATTGCAATTATTTCTTTCGACGTAATGACTCGACATGCTACATGTGTTACTGAATACTGAATCACAGCACACATACAAGATATTGCAACTGAATCTTCCGAAGTAGAAAATAGAAAAAAGTCCAAGAAAAGAGAAAAAGAAAAGAGCAGAAATAAAAATCAGTTACATACTTTCATAAACAATGCGAAATGTCGTTGGTTTCATCCTGGTAACCTTGCCAATTTCCTCAAATAGTTCATCAACTGTAGCATCCTATATTAGCAAAACAAAAATATCATTTTATCAACCCTCACAACACCCTTTTTGTTCTGTGTTGAAATCCATACACTGCGTCCACCTAATTTGTCTTTCATATATATATATATATTTATACTTTGGCATCTGAAATTTTTATATTATTTCCATTTACAACGTTAACAACGTTATATATATATATATATATATATATATATATATATATATATATATATATATATATATATATATATATATATATATGTCTCCAGTTAAAGTTAAGTTTGGTACAGATTATTATATATTTAGAAAGAGTTCAAAACGTCACATTTCATAATTTTCTTCCTAATTTCTGTAAGCGCTTTCGCCTTTACAGGCTCTTCAGACAGAATACATGTTGTTAAGATACTATTGTCAATTATGACGTCATAGTGACGTTACAAGATAGTGATTATAAAAATTAGTATTAATAGGAACAAAACGATTATTTTCTATCTATTTTCTATATATTTATATATATTTAGAAAGAGTTCAAAACGTCACATTTCATAATTTTGTGTGTGTGTGTGTGTGTGTGTGTGTGTGTGCCACCCGATGTCACTGACAGTTGATCAGTGCTTAAACATAATTTAGTGAAATTTAAACAAGGAAATTCAAATGTAATACATAGTTCTGAATATCCTAGTAATATGCCACATGTATTGTATAATATGGAATGAAATTATATTTACCCGTTGTATAAATACAGGCACGGATGAACTCTTGAAACCTTTCAAAAACATCCGGATGGTGGTCATTTTACCTCATAAATTACCCGTCTCCCAGTCTGAATAAAATGACATCTAAAACATTAATTGATTTCGTGTTTGTGTTATATGTCTTAGTATTTAGAATCGAAAGTACATATTTTATATATCATATTACATCATATCAAATATATGATAACTTACCACAGGTCATATCTCACATGGTAAATTGGTACAGGTCTACCAAGGTAAATTGGCACATGTTTACAAACACAACGTGTCTAAATCAAATCATAACAGGGGTGACAAGCTTCTTGTCCTCACAAAGTATTAGAAATTCAGTAATGCACGGTGTCAGTGCAATTTAACATGTTTAATTTGTACAACCTATTTTTGGAAAGTAGACTATAGACTAAATCCGGATGTGCCAGTTTACCTTTGTAGACCTATACGTTTAGTGTCACAGCGTAAATAACAATGCATAAAACTAGAATGTCGTACAAAATCATGGTATAGATAGAATGGCACATCCGAGTTTTGTTTAATTTCGTATTTTCTATTTTTTCAAAGATAGGGGTGTACAGGTTTTAAACATTTTACCTTGCTATGCTTCCATATAGTATTGTAGATCTTATATGTTGTACCGACAATTTGCCTGTCACATCTGTAAAGATTTAGTTTAGGGATCCAAGCTCTTCAATTGCAAACGGGTTTTGCAGTGCCTAGTCATCAACCATCTTCTACATAACACCGTCTCGTGTTCATGTGCATCATCTGCCTTCAGATATTATCCAATCGGGCATGTCATCACCGGCAGCGTTTCTATTGTTGAAAATGAAAACCTCAAAAATCTTATTTTAAGGGGCCCTAAATACGGGGAAGCCCGTTCCGTTAATTAGCGACACAATTTCAGCTTAGTTATGAATTCTGTCGAAGATTAGAACGAGACGAGATCCTTCAAAATCACGTGTCCGTATTGCGTTCTTTTGAACTACTTACAACAGATTCTGATCCTTCAAAATCACGTGTCCGTATTACGTTCTTTTGATGTACTTACAACAGATACTGATCCTTCAAAATCACGTGTGCGTATTACGTTCTTTTGATGTACTTACAACAGATACTGATCCTTCAAAATCACGTGTCCGCATTACGTTCGTTTGATGTACTTACAACAAATACTGATCTTCAAAATCACGCGTCCGTATTGCGTTCTTTTGATGTACTTACAACAGATATTGATCCGTCAAAATCACGCGTCCGTATTACGTTCGTTTCATGTACTTACAACAGATACTGACTTCATTTTGACAACAGATACTGATTTTGAGCAATAATATTTATATTGGATGCCTAAATATCACAAAACCCCATATAAGCAGAGGTACATAGCAGGATCCAGCAAATATTCCACCAAACTTTTATTTTTACTCCTTACCCAGATACTAACAGCTGTTAAGGAGTAACCTCATTGATATTGTACAGTTGTGGTGTAAACCAGTTGTAGATACTTAAAAATTCTAAACAACGTTTAGAAAATTTGAAGGCACACAATTTTTCTTAGATTCACAGTATCAAAACATACAACTTCTCTACTCTTTACACAACATTTCCACGTAAAAAATTAAAAGAGAGACTTTTTTGCATAATAGACAACTGTTTTTTTCCACTAAAAGTGGTACCCGGAAATTTAAATATCTAGTGATTGGTTATCATGATACTTATTTTGTCCAACACCACTCTAATTCCGCATATATATACACTGAAGTTGATATAAAAAAAGGCGCTGGAATGTCTAATAGACAATATATTTGTAATGTTCGGAGTCATGGTCTTTCAACAAACTGTCAGTATTCCTATGGCAACCAGTTTTGCCCCTTTATTGGCTGACATGTTTCTTTTTTAATACGAGCAGACTTCATTCAGAAACTGCTGAATAAAAAGAAGAAAAAGTTAGCGGTGTCCTTTAATTTGACATTTGGACGACGTTTCGTCAATTATTAATGACAGTTTTCATATTTATGTTAATTCGATATATCCCATCGAACTAGAAATAAAAGATACAACAGAATCAAGCACACACACTTCTTACTTAAGACAGTTGACTTACTAAATACATAGACGGGAAATTGGCAATTAAGCTATACGACAAACGCAACGATTTCGGCTTTTGCATCGTAAATTTTCCACATTTAAGTAATAATATCCCTCAGTCACCTGTATGTGTAGTTTATATTTCATAAATAATCCGATTTGCCAGGGCGTGTTCAACATATGAAGATTTCATATACAGAGGTAAACTACTCACTGACAAATTATTGACACAGGGATATTGAAAACCGCGTTTGTTGTCAACGTTCCGCAAATTTTACGGTCGGTATAATAGTCTTGTTTGCAATACTCTGTTTCATTTAGTGAAATGTTGAGTTACTTTTCGATGGCGGTTGTTGAGACATTATGACTGACAAATTATTGACACAGGGATATCGAAAACCGCGTTTGTTGTCAACGTTCCGCAAATTTTACGGTCGGTATAATACTCTTGTTTGCGATACTCTGTTTCATTTAGTGAAATGTTGAGTTACCTTTTCGATGGCGGTTGTTGAGACATTATGGCGAGGTTTCGTTCCTTACGTATTTCATTTTGATTTGACTGTGGACTCACGGCGGGCTGACCGGTCGACAGGGGATGCTTACCCCTCCATGGTACCTGATCCCGCCTCTTGATTTCCAGAGGTCCGTGTTTGTCCGTTTTTACCAGATTTGTACCTATATCCTGGACGTCATATTGATTTACACTTTGGTATCTGAGATTTTTTTTTATATATATTAAGACTTGTTATGGTTTCTAAACATGTGCCGAATTATCATAATAATGTGCTCCCCTCTTACTGCTAAAAAGACATTTTTTTATTGTTTTGTGTCTGAAAGAAAGATTCGACACTTTATCTGTTATGGACAAATCAGTGTTAATAGTACATATACCATATACCCAAATGGGGGCTGAAGGTCCGAGAGGGGTATTGTTCTTTATATATTCAACACCACTGAGTGGTTTATCAAAGTTACAAAAATAACCCTTTATTGTGCCCCAATGGATGGTCAGGACTTTTATCTAAATGGCTAAACGACGTTGAATGGTTGAGTAAAATTTAATGTTACCTGGCAAGAAAGCAGCAAATGTAGCAATACGGACAGTGACAATGATTTATATATTATTTAGAATGATTTTAAAAATGTCTCATCTGGACCAGATACACATATACTGTTATCAATTATGTACGAAATGCGGAGGTAATGGGCACATACAATATGTAATTTGAAGGATCTATATCTGAATCCGTGCCTCAATATCAACATGGATTTTTGAAAATTAGGAGAGGAATTTCAGTATTAACGTTCCCGTATATAATTATTGTTCGAAATATTAGACAACAAATAAATAAATGAATTTGTTTGAAGGATGAATTGATTTTGTTTTCTTATATTTGTTCACATGTCAGATGGGCCACCAAGCCACCAAAAAAACCCCACAAAGGATGATGTTATCAAAATGTTTAATGGTGAACCTACACGACTGTGAAAGTGAAAGTGAAAGTGAAAATAATCGGTTTTCTCAAAACATGATAAATACTCTAAATACAGAATTTATATGCATTTTGTTTAGCATAATACCGACAAAGGTACAATTTTTCTAGGATAGAAAGGATAAAGAGAATGGACGCAAGGATGTCGAAGGTTGGTGGTTAGCGATATCTTGTAACGTTTCTATGCCAAGATTTTATGATTTTTGTAATATCTCTACAATAATGTTTTCATTAGAAAAAAAATGATAATTATTTGCTGATTAGTTTATGTCCGAATGGCGGGTTGTCGTGATATTTTGACAGAAAACTAAAGTTAGTTATACACAGGTGGTAATGAATAATAAGCTGTGACTAAAAACGTGTAAAAGGCGAAAAGCTAGACATTTTACATGTGGTTAGGACTAAATCCAGTAATTCCGGTTGAAATATGTAACGTTACATGTCTACCATGAAACCGGGACTAGTTCTCAGTCTCATCCAAGTATTATTAACAATACCAAAGTTATAGTTTTGTAAAGAAGCCAAAAACAAATGCTCAAGATAGTCGTTTTTGTCAGTAACACTTAAAAACCGATTGAGTTCGAATTTGATATAAATGTATATTTATGAAAAAAATCATAGAATCATAAAAGCCAAATAATAAATCTTAACGTATTTCGTCTAGGAGTACCCACTGTAGAAACGAATATCTTAGATACCGGTCGACAGGGGATGGTTACTCCTCCATGGCACATGATCCCACCACTTGATATCAAGGGGCCTGTATTTGTCTATTTTTTTTTACCAGATTTGTACCTATATCCTGGACATTCTAGTGATTTATACCTTAGTATCTGAGACTTTTTACATTTTATAATATTACTTTTTTGTCAAGAAAATGATCCGACATTGTTCCTCTAGAAGCGTACTTATATTTTAAACAGGGTTTGTTAACTGGCACACGGAGATGTCCGAAATGTAACGCACATTTTGACGGGAGACACCTTGGACAACCTAGAGTGAGATGTCATATTTGCTGCTCCAGAGGTAACGTGTTCGAATTTTGTTGGTATTGCCTAAATGAATGGAAAACAACAGGAACAAGCAGCTGTGGAAACGTTGAATGCTCCGGAGAAGATCCATGTCTTAAACTGCTACGAGATTGCCCAGAAAAGGTCATCGAATACAATAAAGTTAACTGTCCGTCAATTCGAGCGTGTCCATCTTGTTCCCTGTTGCTGGAACATACTGGTGGCTGTAAAACTATGACCTGTTTTGGTTGCAATCAAATTTTCTGCTTTATTTGCCTAAGTAAAGCCGGAAGCAGTGGACATTTGCCTTGTGGGGACCACGCCGTTATTTGCAGAGTTGTTAGGCAATAACTTGGCTGTAGATTGAAATAAGCATCTGTTTATAGCAGTGTATTAGTGAAAGTGTTCGTAATTATGTTGCTGTTTTTAAATTCTATTCTTGGACAGTATCCGCTTTGGGAAAAAGTAAATATATAGAGGTTAATTCTTATCTATGTCATTTCATATTGTTGATCACAATTACACCTAATTATGTAATTCCAGTGGTTTTTTTTCAATTTATTTTGTATTTATTTGAATATGTGATATATTATAAACATAAAATTTCCCATTGGAAAAAAAAATCTGGGTAAAATTTGATTTCTTCTAAGACGTGAAAGGATAACATAGACTATTCTTGTTCAGCAAATAATTTGGTCATTAAGACAATAAAACATCAAATTTTAAACCATTTAGTTTTATTTATAACTCAGATTTTGTCTGATTTGATTTCACCTTAACGACACCTTATTAAAAGTGACTAGGTGGTGTATAGTATATTAGATATTTTACAGGTAAATTGGCACAAGGTTACAAACACAACGAGTGTAAATTAAGAAAAAATAAATAACATTGGTGACAGGCTACTTGTCGACGCAAAAAATCTAAGAGTTTCAGTAATGCATACAATCCGTGCAAGGCAATACATTTTATCTGTACAACCTAATTTTGGAAAAAGTAGACAGCGTTGTTTTGGTTTTAACAGAACCCGGCTGTGTCATTTTACCTTGCAAAGATGGACACAAACAAACAGACAGACAGACAAACAAACAAACAGACAAGTTAACTACACCGTGGGGTTATTCATTTTATTATTTACTCTCGAGAGGGAGGATTCAGTATTGAATCATACGCGAGACATCTATCAGAATAACATTGCCTAATTGTTAGAGATGGTCTGTGTATATGAAGTGAATGTGATGGTGTTTCGGAGACTTCAAACTAAAGCCACGTGTCATGGAAAACGTGGTGCATTTAAGACAATGTCCATCAACTTTTATTTATTAAACTGTGTATACTTAAAAGTTAAATGAAAATACATAAAAAGTATTCTTTGATCGATCTCTATTCTTAAAGGCATAGTTTGATATACTAAACGCGTGCTTGAGTACTCAATGTGATGAATATTGCGTTCGATTTGCCATGATGGCCACATCACGCTTTTCTGGATTTTCGATCCTAAGCGACACGTAGTAATCGTTTAGAATTTCTTGCATTCATTGACAGTATTCAATGTATTAAACATAAAAAAGCGTTATTTTTGGAATAAAACTTTGATTGAGAGATGCCTCGGATGATTGAAAATGATCGTTTGCGTGCTATTGGGATGCTGGCAGGTGGGATTGGCACCGTTCGGGACCGCCCACGATCAGGACGCCCGAGTGTGACGTCACGTCAGCAATATAGGCATATACGGACGTCACATTTGCGTAATCGATTCAAATAGGCTTCTTTGACCGCTATAAGATCCCTAGGCATCGGCAGATAAGTCCTCGTACCCTAAAGAATAGCTTGCGACAGGCCAAAATCTGTCCTCGACGTCCTGCTATCCGTCCTGTTCTGCTCTGGAGTGACCGTGTTGCGAGGTTAGCGTGGTGTACGAGGCATGGACGTTTCAATAACAGAGATTGGGCGGAAGTTCTGTTTACGGATGAGTCGAAATTTCTTCTCGACAGCAGTGACGGTCGTGTTCGGGCTTACCGTCGTGCCGGAGAACGTTACATTGACGCCTGCGTTATTCAGCGCCGCCAATTCGGCAGAGAGAGCGTTACGGTCTGGGGTGGAACTACAACACATGGAAGGACCCCTTTGGTGATAGTGGAGGACAATTTAACCAGCGTTCGCTACCATGACGAGATTGTACGTCAGCACGTCATTCCAGTGACCATCTACAGCAGCAAAACGTAAATGTGCTATCCTGGCCTGCGATGTCACCGGATTTATCGCCTATAGAACATGTTTGGGTCTACGTCTACGTCAAGAGTCAAAACCTTTGCTACGTTGCACGCTTTGAGTCGTTCTTTATTGCGCATATGGCGGAACATTCCCCAGGCATTTCTGCATAACCTGATTCGTTCAATGCGTAGTAGGTGTGAATAATGCATCGGTGCAAATGGCGGTCCTACACGCTTTTAAACTTGTGAAACATTTTTGCACCTCCCTTACTTTCAGTGGCTGTTCGTATCAACCATAATGGACATAATCCGTTATTTGATGTTTGAATTGAAAGATAATGCATTATATTAAATAAGGTATACATAATGCAACATAATATTTTATATATTAATCTATAAAAGAAATTACTAAAATACACAGTTTCATTTTTTTCCGCTAGTATAATTCGATTAGTGCAAAACATCATTCATTGTAAGTTGACAAAATCAGTGTCCCAAATTAAGACGCACAGGAAGAAAAAGAGCTGGTTGATCTATATTGCTTTTTGAGTTCCTCATGTTAACCAAATGTAACCGATGTCGAATCATGTGCTTTCTATGTATATAATGTCGAATTCAGATATACATGTGCAGTAGAGTGCCATGAGTTTATAAACAAACAAAAATTTCCCATTAATTTGTATGTAAAATTATCTTATTTGAAATTATTCGCCTTGGTACGTTTTTGACCAATACTTTTTTTGAAATTCCATTCCCTTAGAGCTTAATCCAGACAGTTTCTTCTCACTGATAATTATGTGACGTTACATTTCTAGACACAACATAATTATTTTCTTGACAAAAATTATTTTCTGCGAATAATTTATTAAGAACAGAGGAGACAATATTTTAGATTTATCAGGAAATGACTGTAGTTTAAAGATTTCTTTCTGCATTATACATAATCGAACTCATTTATTACATTTGATTTTGTTTCTGAGCAAAAGAATTAACACGCAGTAATGACATGGTGCTTTTGCCTTCCGCGTGAGAATGATATCTGTTATGGAGTAACGAAATAAAAAATAGTTATGTGAAGTATCAGCGTTTGAAAGAGATGCAGAAAGCAACACTGAAAATAGAATAATATATATATATATATATATATATATATATATATATATATATATATATATATATATATATATATATATATATATATATATATCATATGGTCCGTGGTCAGATTCATAACAGATTACATATATATTTTGTCTGTAACATGTATAGTGAAGCCTAGCGGCGATTTTGTTGGTTAACGTGCGGCAAACTAAGCTACTTTTATTCAGACTTTATTCCTCTGAATGTTGGCGATGGCGTCACTTGGTGTTTTTAATGTTACTTGAACTTGAATGGGGATAAAAAAACATGTGCAGATAATTTTAATAATTTTATTGTATACTTGAAAATTCAAACATGCTTAGAATGGTTAGAGCATAAGAACAAACACCTGTGGTTCGAATCCCGATAATTTTAAAGTGGGAAAGTTTTTTTCTTGTGGATTGGTATTCAAGTTGGGACGCCATCATATGACTGAAAGATTGTTGAGTATGGCGTAAAACAAAAAATCAAATCAAATCAAAAACATGCTTAGATGTTAATAATAATTTAAAATGTAGGCTAAATGTATCTATTAAAATTTAGGCAATATTTACAATTTGTTTTGTGCACTTATTTCTGAGTAAGTATTTGACCTACTTGGAACAATTTGGTCAACTCAGATCAACGAAAAGGAGAATGTAGTTTTTCATCCCTAAGCACCAGAAAATGCCGTTTAAATTGTATAATGTTAGATCATATACCAAAATCAACAATCTGTTACGAGTTTCCATTCATATCACATTTATGATACGAGTTTTGAATTTTCCATTTTGCAAGCATATATATATATATATATATATATATATATATATATATATATATATATATATATATATATATATATATATATATATATATATATATATATATAACCACTTAGCCATCTACACATTCACAAAAATAAATGTTTTGATAGCGGTGTGTAGAATTCCGAACATAAGAACTCGGTCGTAGAGATAGAGGTGAAAGGTTTTTTAATCCTAATGTAAATGTCAATGGATCGATTAACGATACATGTAGCGTAAATAAGTCATACATAAAACACAAACACAGAAATAACAAGGCACCTACAAACTTACTATGCCCCTACCAAAACACTTATTTACGGGCTATTCGCATCAGGAAATAGTTAGTTTCTGGGGGGGGGGATTAACTTGCTATTGTTCTTGAAGCCAGTTTTTAGGGGCACACTTATATGTTATATTTGTTATCTTCTGCGTAGTATATAACGGAGAGGGTTTCCGTTTTCAAATCGTCCAAGGACTGATAGGGTAAACACACACCAGAATAACACAGTATTCGTGTTGACTGTGGAATATTATCCATAAACTTTTTCTAAAACAAAGCACATTAACCTCAACCGCCTTGTGAAACTATTTTATAAGTTCGGTTACACGAACACTCATAGAATTATTTTATTTTGAACCAATTCACAGAAAAAAACACTGAACAGGATCCATTAAAAATTTTGTATAACGTTACAGTTGTTTAACAAATGTATGGTATTATGAAATCCGTTGGCCCATTACATTGGTCACATTATATTGACGTCACAAGTCATAAAGTACATTCCGCGAAAACTACCATTTATAAATAGGTCTAATTGAAACAGACCGACACTGATAGAATTATCGTTTCTTTTCTTCCTCACTCAAATAATAATAAATGTTAAATAAAGTTAATAAATGAATAAAAAAATAAATAAAATAAAAATCACAGAACGTACAGTTAAAGTTATAAAGTGCTTTGACAAGTTTTACGTCTTTTATATAAAACGAGAGCAAAGCTTTGTCGAGGAATTACTGATCTTCCTGGAATTTTAAAAAGAAAGTTAAAATTTCCGAGGACTTTTATCATGAGCAAACGTAAACACGTAATTCAGGTAAGATATACTTATGTATTTTTTTTTTTTTTTATAGAAATCATACTTTAAACGATTTCATTAGTGTTTATTTAAAAGCTTTTTACATTGGACTGAGACACTGTAAAAACCAAACAACCACAAATATGGCAAAGTCAATTTCATTATACTTTCGGTTCGAGGAATCGTGAAAAATTCAGTTAAAACGATTCAGGTTCTTACATTAATATTTCTTAAAATGTTGTCCGTTCTGCAGAGAGAGAGAGAGAGAGAGAGAGAGAGAGAGAGAGAGAGAGAGAGAGAGAGAGAGAGAGAGAGAGAGAGAGAGAGAGAGAGAGAGAGAGAGAGAGAGATTGCACATTTATTAAACAATGCGAATTGTGTTTTGAACATGTATTCTTTTCTGTTCTAGAGTAAATCCCAACGTGAACGCTCACTACCAGAGGGCGTTACTAGAACTAAAGAAGCAGACATAATAACATTTGATGACGATGGATCAAATCCTCGTTTTAAAATGCCATGTGGACATGCGATTGGTATGACACAATTTTATCATATTTGAAGCGTATTTGAATTTAGCTATTTACACTTAAAATAATAATAATAATACTGTTGCTGCTGCTACTACTACTACTACTACTACTACTACTACTACTACTTCTACTACAACTACTTACAATGATAATAATATTGATACTAATTATGACTGCAATCAGGTCAATGACCTACATAGTGCAAGAATACCTGACAATTTGTAGCAGACGATCGTTGTTTCTATAAAATCGTTTTGTACATTCATCACGGACGTTTATTGCATTACCTTACTGTAAACATTGTACTATACAGTACAAACAGCATTGAATAACAACTATTTATTCATTTTTAGGGGCAGAATCATTGAAGGAATATTGCAAGTCGGAAATGAAAGGTGGCAAATACGAGTTCCGTTGCCCTTCATGCAAAGAGGAATGGCAAAGTAATCTTGTCAGAGTTTTAGCAGATTTGTCGATCAACGAAAATCAGGAATTTGATGACTACATAACACAAAATTTCTTGTTTAAAGGTCATGGGGTGCAGACATGTCCGAAATGTGACACATTTTGCGAACGAAAAAATCGAAGGAATCCGAGAGTGATATGTCCAGTTTGCAGTGAGGAGAAGTCACAATTTGAGTTTTGCTGGTACTGCTTATGTGAATGGAAAACAAGTGGTACAGTCCGGTGTGGAAATGATGATTGTTCCGGAGAGGATCCGTGCCTTACAATTCTACGTACATGTCCGGAAAAAGTTATTGACCATAACAAAGTTATTAGTCCTTCTATTCGAGCATGCCCATCTTGCTACTTGTTACTGGAACACGCTGGTGGATGTAAAACTATGTGCTGTACCGGTTGCAAAACTGGGTTCTGTTTCATATGCTTAAGCAGAAAGGGGCCTGACGGGAAATTACCTTGCGGTATATATAACGATGTTTGCGAACCTGCTCCCTTACAAAAAGATATTTATCAATAATCTTTAAATTTTCTAAATGAGGTTTCTTACTCCTCTGTGACACCTGAATCCACCTCTGTATTTTCAGAGATCTGTGTTTTGTACGATGTTACATTGAAATTTGTATATTGCCTCCTGAACGTACTGACGATTAACACTTTGTTGTCAGTGATTTTTATGTATTAATTCTACGCTTTTGTGATTTGAACCAATATAATATGGTTGTGAGTTAGAAAATTTGTTTGTTATGTTCAGTAATTGGATACAATAAGATAAACATGAAAAAGTACCAATGGATAATCGGAACTAAAAGTCTATTAGAATATGACAAATGAGATGTACAAATGGTCTCAACATGAAGAACAACTGTGAATTCCAAATGGGATGGGCCCAGATGTCCGGAACGCGTCATTGTCTTCTGTTAGCATGTGACACTTGACCCAAAAACCAAGCACGGTGAAAATGTCATCCTCGTTTAAGATCGTATTGGCGAAAGGGGATATATATATATATATATATATATATATATATATATTATATATATATAGTATATATATATATATATATATATATATATATATATATATATATATATATTAACACCATTTAAACTCCATTGTTTTCTAAAGCAAAGATACTTATCTCTTTACAGTGGTTACTCTTAGACGGATTTCGGCTTTTGACATTGTATGATACCACTTTCTCTTTAGAAAATACATATACATTTCCATTTGGAGGTCATGAAGTCTAATTGACAGAAACGATCGTCTTGAGCATTATAACTTTGGTATTATGTTTATGATATATATAATATATATATACAACCAAGGTCACGTGTCACAATAGGTGTCGGCACATTAAAGAACCCTCAATGGCCGTAAGTGAAGAATATATGCATTCAGTGACGTCTCCACATGTGTGAAAGATTTTTAAGTGGTACGGTAAACACCACACACACACACACACACACACACGCACACACACACACACACACACACACACACACACACACACACACACATATATATATATATATATATAAAGCACAAATATGACTACTACATTTAATAGGGACCTTGGATAAGTAATGATACTATTCGCGTAAATAAATTATACATAAAGCACAAATTCAGAAATAAGAAGGTACCTAAGAACTCACCATGCCCTTGCTAGAGTTCGAATTCTCGACCTGCGGCAATATTCACCTGGCCCCCATGCTCGACGCTCAAACCACTTGGTCATCTATGCAAAAATGAATGCTTCGATAGCGGTGAGTAGTATTCCGTACATGAGAACTCGGTCATAGAGATACGGGTAAAAGGTTTTTAAATGTTATGTAAATCACAATGGATCAATTAACGATGCATGTACTGTAAAGAAATACAAATATATATAAAGCACAAATATCACTACAACATTGAACATATACTAAGGACATTAGATCAGAAATGATATTATCTGCGTAAATAAATCATAAATAAATCATACATAAACAGAAATACAGAAATAACAAGGTACCTACAAACTCACGATGCCCCTGCTGGGGGTTCGAACTTTCGACCTACGGCACCCACCGTCTGATTGTCATTCTCGACGTCCTACTCACTTGAACACCCACGCATTCACAAAAATGAATGTTTCGATAGCGGTGAGTAGAATTCCGAATATGAGAAGCCGAGTGGTGCCATAGGTCGAGAGATTGGATACTAATCATAATACAGGAAAGTATAACATCTCTAACTTCGCTGTGTGACTGTGATGACGAACAATTACAGGGAAATGAAGCGTTTTGGAATAATCATCAAACATTGGTTTTATTGATGCGTGTTGATCAGTTCATCATGACGACCATTCAGTATCTTTGATCCTTGGATTTGTTTTTGTGATTATATATATATATATATATATATATATATATATATATATATATATATATATATATATATATATATATATATATATATATATATATGGTGGAGTATTGTCATTTACATCAATTGACTGTCTGACTGTTGCTTCCCCAATGAGCGTCTGAACTTATTATTTGAAAAGTAATTTTAATAAGACTGAGAGTCTGGACATATAACTTATAAAGACAATCCCATGTGGCTTCATATTTAGTCCTAAAGGCGGGATGGTCTTAAGGTAAGGTTTCACCGTACTAGATTATTAATATTTACATATTTAGAAATGCCAATACGTTAACTAAACAAAACACTTCTAATGTGTCAAAAAGTCAACATGGATAACGTCTTTCAATATTTATAGTCCTTATTTTCATGAAACATCTAAGGCATACAAAAAAGGACAAAGCGAATAAATGAGTGAATAAAACTATTCTATGGTATATAAAGAAAAAAATTGTAAAGAATATCGAAGAAGACATTATCATAATATTTCACTAGGTAGAAAAAATGAGGTAGATTGATAAATAGATAGATAGATCGATTGACAGTCAGACTATAAGATAAACAGATAAAAAAACAGGCCCAAAAGATCATGGAAAAAATGGTTCGTGATAGATACATAATCAGATAGTAGCGTGTATGTTATTGTCAAAAGCACTTGAATTATGACAGAGAGCTATGTAAACGATACATCTTGGCAAAACTTATCTAAAAAAACACGTTAGCATTGTTTGGTTTGAGAGATGTTATGTACATGTACTTTGTTTTCACGAGTAAAATGACCCTGATATATAAATCAGACATCTGCGAATTATTGTATTTCTTAGTATCTCGAACGGAAAGTATACAATTCCCCGAAACGAATGTCAAGGTTTTTAAAGTTAAATATAATTATTCTTAAAAACTTATTTTTAGCATTATGACTTTGGTATTATATTTATAATATTTTAAATCACTTTTAATAAATAACAGGAACAGGTTACCTTTCTGTATATATATATATATATATATATATATATATATATATATATATATATATATATATATATACAAAATATTTGTATTTTCAGAATAAACAATCAGTGTTATATTGTTCTTACTGCTTAAGAACTCGTAGTAAGAACTAACACATGAACATACATAGGAAAATCAATCTAAAGTATGTTAATAGCCATATCTTCAAAACTTTATTAGTAAGTCAACATATTTTGAAATGTATAAAAAACAGAACTTTAAAGCGATGGTTCCAATACCTGATGGATATTATTTACATAAGTATTCTAGCATTCGTAATAAAACGAAAGCAGAAACTTGAAAATCTTAACTTTCCTGAGATATTACCTTTTTGATCATTCCTTTAACGTTATAGGAATCTTATATACATGTACAATGTAATTCAAAAGAAAGAGATTTATCAGGATAGTCAAAGAAATGCAATTTGTTTTGCTTCTATAAATAGAATTACATGGAACGAAACTAAAGTATAAAATTTTCCAAAGATATTTTTAATTTCATGTTGATCTTATATATACTTCGTCTTACTCATTGCGTTGTATCTTTTCGGTTAAAACGTATTTAGTTTGTGTTCTCTTCTGTAAGATTAACTTAACATTGACAAAATGTAAATGATTCAAACATACTATTAAAGGATATGGTTATCTAAAAACAGTGTTTTCATATTTCGTTTGTTCGTTTATTGTTGTTTATCGTCCCACTCAAAATATTTCACTCATATGGAGACGTCTCCAAATGCCGGTGAAGGTCTTCAAATTTTGGCTTATGCTCGGCACTTACGGTCATTGAGCAATGAGTGTTCTTTAACGTGCCGACACCTATTGTTACACGGGACATCCGTTTTAACTGTCTCATCCGAAGGATAGGAAACCAACCTGTCGCCGGCTGGACTCGAACTCAAGATCAAGAATCGAGCGCGCTACCGAATGAGCCAGGCCGGCTCTTCATATTTCGTAATGATATATTTGTTTGCTATTTATTTAGTATTAAGATGATGTAATAGGGGAGCAACCATTTGTTTTAAGGGGGGCTAGGATCAAACGTTTTATTTTTAATCTCTATCCTGTCCTCGATTTTTTTGTAACCCACTATGACTAAGTTACCTATCACTGTATAAGTACACCCAATAAAAAAATGGTCTTCCTCTAATTATCGATTTATGTTCTAATTCGTTTCACTCAACCGAACATAAATAATTTATAAAATAAACAAACATACGAATTAGGTATGAAGCACTGTGCAAGTGCAGTTTACTTAAATCTAAATATGCAAAAACAAAATGTCATTGTCTCCTGACCACGTGACCGACAATGTAAGCGAAATATTTAGTTCAAACTCCAGTACGTGTACTTATGGAAATAGGTAGGTGGACGGGAATAAGTTAACTGAACTGAAATGTGCCTTCGAGTGGCTATATTCTATACATATATCAGAGTACGTTACACGTAACAAACACCTGAACTGCATGCAATGAATATACTTTGTCACATGTCAGGTTACATACCCGTATTAAACTGACACAGAATACAAATTAACATAAACACATGTTATTGTAACTTCAGTAAATATGATATATTATTGCGTAATAATGTTAAACATGAACATCTTCCCAATACTCAAATCAGCACAAACAAACTACATAAAGCCAATATATTTAGTTTTTATTATTCTGTTTTAATTTACCAAGGTAGGAGATAGTGTGTTATGTAAATACATATCAGGGGTGAAATTTAGCCATTCTCTCTCACTCGTCATTTGGACTAGTTGTAAACAAATTGTACTAGTCCTGTGACAAATTCAACAGCCCCAAAGTTGTACGATGAATTAGAAAATCGGCGTGTATTTAACGAATCGGTACCAGAATAACCAAAGTGGTAGTTTTAGTAAGCTATCAATTTTTCTTTTGTGTCTTTATTAACAACTAAGCTAACGCGACAATTTCCGTTTTCCCATCGTAAATTTTCCACATTGAAGTAGTAATGTCCCACAGTCACCCACAAATGGAGTTTATATTTCACAAATGATCTGATATGTCAGGGTGTTCAAGATATGAACATTTCATATACAGCAGTCAACTACTCACTGACAAATTATTGAGACAGGGATATCGGAAACAGTGTTTGATCTCAACGTTCCGAAAATTTTACGGTCGGTATAATAGTCTTGTTTGCGATTACTCTGTTCCTGTTCCACTAAGTGAAATGTTGAGTTGCCTTTTCGTTGGCGATTGTTGAGACTTCTATACCAGTTGTGACGAGGATTCGTTCCTCGCGTATTTCATTTGGATTTGACCGGTCGACAGGGGATGCTTACTCCTCCATGGCACCTGATCCCAATTTTTTGGTTTTCAGAAATCCGTATTTGTCCATTTTTACCAGATTAGCATCTGTATCTTAAGTCGTGCCAACCATAATTATCCTAGTATGAGTTCAGAAAAAACAGTAATATTTATACAGCTTTTCTTCTAGTCAAGCGGATTATATGAAGCAGAACCTTGACTATTTTGCTGCAAAAGCTACTAGTCTCGGATTGGTGGGCCACCGTTAATATCGAACCTTGCATATTATATGAAATAAATAATATGTTAAGTCCGTAACCAGTTTGATATACCTCTACTGAAGTACTTCAGGAATTGTAATATTTTGTCGGCATTATATACTTAACTTAAATAAGAAAAATTCAAAACACATTTTATAATACATTTGATACGTACGTATAGGAAATGATTTATAATATAGCAAACGTTAAGGGCACTTCCCGTCAGGAACCTGCTATTAGAAATATTTCTAGAGAATGACACTTTTATGAACTTAAAACATGATTCATGTCAGAGCCCTCCCCAAAAATTGTATTGGTTGAATAATATAAAGTCCCGTCTTATATCATAACTATATTTTGTAATCTATATATTCCTATATAGCTGAACCGATCATTATGATTTACTCACTATGTAGTCTGTTCATGAAGCCCTAATTTAAAAGTGAAAGTCAAATCTATCAGACAAACTCACGTGCAGCCGTGTCACGTGAAGGTCACATCTTTATTCCTTCATAGCATCGGTTGTTTTATACTTTATAATTGATTGATCAATGGATATAATTTTCAAGGACAAAGATGATGTACTTTGAATAATAACTATCTTAAAGTTATATAACACGCATGGGAAACATTATAATTTACGTGTCGTCACAAAACGAAAATAGAAATTGGAATTTTTTTTAGAGAAGTTTCAGAGAAATGATGCAATAATTCATAGAAGTGAAAACCTTTATAAAATCATTTATATGAACTGATACCAAGAAAGGAAGAGGCGAATATTTCACAAGCCAGGTAGGTTAAAAAGACTGTCGTAGCTTATTAAATTTAATGATTTTAACAGTCTACATAATCGGTTCTAGATCTACTTGGGTGTAAACACTGGGTATATTAAACTATATTGTAATTACACAAAGGTTTTTTTCTTTAACTCCGATGTATTCGATGTGGTTTCAATATTTCTTTATCATATAAAAACCTCAGATACCAAAGCATAAATCAATAGAATGTCCAGGACATAGATACAAATCCGGTAAAAAATGGACAAACACGGACCTCTGGAAACCAAGAGGTGGGATCAGGTGCCATGGAGGAGTAAGCATCCCCTGTCGACCGGTCACACCCGCCGTGAGTCCACAGTGAAGTCCAGTGAAACACGTGAGGAGTGTCTTCTCGTCACAATTGGTACAGACGTCCCTCAACAACCGCCAACGAAAAGGCAACTCAACATTTCACTTAGTGAAACAGAGTAGTCGCAAACAAGACTATTATACCGACCGTTAAAATTTTGCGGAACGTTGACATTAAACGCGGTTTTCGATATCCCTGTCTCAATAATTTGTCAGTGAGTAGTTCACCTCTGTATATGAAATCTTCATATGTTGTGCACGCCCTGGCATATCGGATCATTTGTGAAATATAAACTCCATATGCGGGTGATTGAGGGATATTACTACTTAAATGTGGAAAATTTACGATGGGAAAGCCGAAATCGTCGCGTTTATCGTATAGCTTCGTTGCTAATTTCCCGTCTGTGTTTATATTAGGTAAAATGTCTAAGTATGACATTTACGTTGATTTGTTTATTCATTTAGTAGTGATATATGGACAAAAAATTTGATTTGTCAATTCTTTCAATTCAGATTGCTCAATGTTACATTATTTTAATTCAAATAAAGAATTTTTTCAATGTTCTGACCACTACCTCGTTTGTCATTAGGGCTTTAAATAACCACCCCGAAAAATTAAATTTAAAATAAAGATCCAGTGATTTTGTTGGAATGTCCTAGAGCATTTTAACATCTGTTCGAGAATTCGAAAGTAATGGTTAAATTTGCATTGACTGAGAAGAGCCTCATATTCTACTTTGTCGTTTAGAATTACGCCGATGTTAACAGATATTATCTGGGAAGTAATGGCCTATTTCCAAGTATCACGAAAGAAATGAGTACAAACGTGCCAGGGTTATTATCAAATACACGTAACAGTGATATCACCAAATAAAATGTTTCATAATTCTCAGTATTACAAAACGAAAGTAAAAATAATTCCCGATGATTTATTTTTTAATACATATAATACCCACTGTTAATTTATTTAGCATTATATATGTTTGACAAAATCAGGACTATTCGACTATACGTAATGCATTCCTTTCACCCTGTGTCCTGTCTTATTGTGCAAGGGGACATTACTCGTCTTACCACCGATTTTTAATATCTATTATTGAATATTAGATGTGTTAGAAATGATTCACAAACATTTCATCGAGTTTAATGTGTTGACAAAAATATGTCGCATCATTATTTTGAAATATCATTGACATTCCAAAAGCAAGACAGCATTTCAGGAATAGAACTTAAAATTTTTCTCGAACGCCCATCTTATGACATTCCATGATACTGTTTCAGTGCAATTCACTGCCATGTATTACTGACGGAAAATTCAGAGAAATCAATAAATAACCCATTTTTGTCATTTTAACAACTCTAACAACATTAGTGTAAGGGAATTTGATAAGTAAAAATGAAGAAGTACCAATTAATAACCAAACTCAAGTCCACTGGAACAAGACGAATTAGATATGCAAATGACCTCAACATGGAGAACAATTGTGAATCCCGAACGAGATAGGACCAAGTATCCGGAAGGAGTCAGCAATTGTTCTATAAAAAATCCTTCTAGTTCGATGAATGGGTCAAATTCAGTGAAAGGGTCATGTTTAGTAAAAAAGTCGGCGAAAAGGACGGTTGGCGAAAGGGAGTTCCCCGTATCGACCATAAAACTTCTTAAACGACGATTTCAAGCGTTCGACCACGCAACCTTGTGTAAGTAGTTTATTTGCGAGTTCTTTCGCTCTCAGAATAAAACATTCATAAGAACATGCCCTGGCATAACGTATAAGTTGTGAAATGAAAACGCCATTGGCAGGAGGAGATGGTGTATTACTACTTAGAAATGGGTAGTTTATCATATAGAAATTGAAATCGTCTCGTTTGTCATAGAGGGATGTGTGAAGTTAACCGCCCTTTCCAATCGACAGGAGTAAATCTAAATAAGAAGCAGATGTGTTGCTCTCTGTCGTCTCATTGATCTCTAGCTCAACAGGATATATCTGGCCGAGATAATTCTAAAACAAACATTGATAAAAATACGGAGAAAGCAATACATTTGAGACAATGCAATTTTTCATTGGTCATCCAGAAATGTTTTCCCTATACACTACATTGGTTTTAAATATTAGTACTAAATCGGATATAAAAGATGCTGAAGCTGGCAATACATTTGAAAACGTTCATGTTTTATATATCATATCATAATTTGCTCACACCTTCGGAATTCACATGGTCATCAATTGAGCCCTGTAAAAGTCACTCATAGAATAGATTGAATTTCTTGTTTTTACTTTGTAGATCAAACTCATTTTGCAATTTCTTGTTAGTTTCACTTTTTATCACGTTTTACTTGTAATATGTAGCATTTCTTTTACTCTCCGATTGTGTGTATGAGTAGATTTTTTTCATGTTAATTTAATAGCTTTTTTCTGGCGAAAGGACAGGTCGTCCCGAAAATCAGACATTTATTTTGTCCGTGTCTTTATTCATGTTAGTGCTATATATATTTTCTTTTTCCGACTTGTATCTATTGCCTTATATTCGACCTTAGGATATATAATAGTGTTGGTATATATATATATATATATATATATATATATATATATATATATATATATATATATATATATATATATATATATATATTATATATATATATATAATCTGAGTTTTAGGTTAGATCAGGAAAGGAAAAAATCAGGTTATTTAAAGATTATTGACGCGGAAAAAAGAAAATTGATTGCAGTTACTGAAAGAAACATTTAATTTTAAGATCATCTGCCACCGAGAATCGTGTGAATTGCACTTTTTGATTTTGCATTGCATGTATATGTATTTAGAATCCTGGATCATAGTTGAAAAAAGAAACGATATATAGATCTATAAATAACAAAAAAGTCAAACCTAAAACGGACAGGTGGGGAATTTCTCTACGCAGAGAAACTGGCAAGTCATTTTACAAAAAACAGTGTCCAGCCATGGACATGGATTGCATAGAAGACCCGACTTGGCCTTTTGCCCCAACGCGACACGGAGTGATAATATGGGCAGAATGCCAATGAGGAATTGTCATGTTATGTATTTATAATCAACAACAACGAGTACAACTACATCGTAAACAACTGGACGAAATAGAAGTATCATCTATGTTAATAATAATAATACCACAATTTATTTATATAAAGCACACTACATTCCGAAGCTTCTGAATCAAAATAAGAAATGATGGCATTTAGATGAGGCAAACTATTTATTGACAATTTATTGTCTCAGGGATATTGAAAATGACATATGATGTCAGAGTTCCGCAAATTTTACGGTCGGCATAATAGCCTTATTTGCGATTACTCTGTTTCACTGAATGAGATGTTGAGTTACCTGATCGATGGCGGTTGTTTATTTGTCTGTACCAATTGTAATGAAGTAGTTCTCACTTATTTCATTTGGATTTAATCACAGACTCGCGGCAAGTGTGATCATTAAGGGATACTTACTCTTTCATGACACCCGATCTCACTTCTTAATTTCCAGAGGTCAGTGTATGGCCAATGTTCACCGGATTTGTGTCTTGTCTCCTGGACATCCTAAAGTTTAATACTTTGGCAATGAATTTGATTTAGCAACCCACCTGACCTCACTTCTCGATTTTTCCACTGATCAATATAATTTTCATACAAATAACACTTTGGTTTTTTTATTTCCTTCCAGACCAGAATAAACGAACGTTTTAAGACGCAAGACTTTCTCTGAGAGTTTTGAATCATCCAGAAGGGAAGGGGCGTTTGTAAGAAACATGGCCGGCCCAGAATTAAAAGCAATTATTGTATGTTATTGAATTTTTATCGAAAATATATAAATCAAATTTAAAAAATATATTTTATTAAATTCCAATCTGAAAACAATTTATTTTACTATATCATTGATTTTTTCATTGCTAGTATGACATTATGTTAGTACTGAATTACTTAAATCATTTAATTTGTCATATAATATTGTCATTTGTTTTATACTATCAATTGTGTAAGTACAAAGCTATTTAAAGTTAAATGTTTTTAAGCTCCGCGTTCTAAGTGAAAGGCAGAGAAGACCATACCGACAACTTCCGGCAGGAGTGTCTAGAACCCAAGAGGCTGACATGATAACATTCGAAGATGACGAGTCAACACCTCGATTCAAAATGCCATGTGGCCATGCAATTGGTAAAAAGATAATTTTCCATTATTTATGTTTCATTTGTTATATTAGAATAACAATTGTTTTGAGCCTGGTAAATTTATATTCAGAGAGTGGTTCTTTTGATATAAATAGTTTGGTGGTTAATTTGGGTTTGATATTTGGCTATCGAAATTGAATAAAAACACAGTAGCTACAATATTCCGGTAAACGATATTAAATTCTGTACATTCCATAAACATTGATAATAAATTCTATAATTATTTCAGCAAGTTGAAAATTTCATCACCCAAACTGAACTGATCTTTGGTTAGGAGACATGTTTCTGATCATTGTTTAAGGACATGTTTCTGATCCTTGGTTAAAGGACATGTTTCTGCTCCTTGGTGAGGAGACATGTTTCTGATCCTTGGTTCGGAGACATGTTTCTGATCTTTGTTTAAGAGACATGTTTCTGATCTTTGTTTAAGGACATGTTTCTGATCCTTGGTTAAAGGACATGTTTCTGCTCCTTGGTGAGGAGACATGTTTCTGATCCTTGGTTAAAGGTAGTGTTTCTGCTCCTTGTTTAAGAGACATGTTTCTGATCCTTGTTTAAGGACATGTTTCTGATCCTTGGTTAAAGGACATGTTTCTGCTCCTTGGTGAGGAGACATGTTTCTGATCCTTGGTTAAAGGTAGTGTTTCTGATCCTTGTTTAAGGATATGTTTCTGCAACTTGGTGAGGAGACATGTTTCTGATCCTTGGTTAGGAGACATGTTTCTGATCCTTGGTTAAAGGTTATATTTCTGAATAGATATTTATGGATCGAGTCTATATTCAATCTATAATGTGACACTGAAAATATATCGAATGACTAAAAATGATGTAAAAGCCGATAGAACAACATTGAAACATAGAAATTGTCATACGAAATTTTCAATATTGGACGTACCAAGGAATTAACACAAGCATAAAATGATACCAAAATCCGTTATAAGACCAAGGTAAAAATGTATATATAAAAGTCTCAGATACCTAGGTATATAAATCATTAGGATGTCCGGGATATAGGTACAAATCTGGTAAAAAATGGACAAACACAGATCTCTTGAAATCAAGATTATTTTAGATTTAGAAGAATTTAGATTAAATGGTGTTATCAGTGCGAAATATTTCTTTAGTATAAGATTATCAGCTGGTACCGAAATACCAGACACTAGGTTTATGTATACCATTGTGTCACGATCTATTATTTTTGGTTTTGGAAATTACCCTCGCCGATTCTCTTAACCACAGAACAATACAAGAAATAATTAACAAATTAACAATCTATTTACAAGTTCAAAGTAAATGTCAATATAACAAAAGAAAAATAAATCAAACAATGATACACTCACATGCAGCACACACCTACACATTATGTACACTTTACAAACTTAAATCACAAAACGTCTACACAACACTGATAAATATAATTAACTTTGATAGTACATAAATAAATATTGTAGTGTCCTCAAATCATTTAATATTTTTCTTATGTCCTCAAATCACCCAGTATGAATCCTCATTGCATCGTGATTTGGTCGTTGCCGCACACGCGCGATATCTATAACTATAGTTTGATGTATACTGATGTGATTATTCTGTTATCAATTGTTTCAATTGTTTAAATACGTCTCTTGGTTTTGCATGTATTAATGTTGCTATATACATCTACTGTTGTTATAATTATAGTATTTGCGTCCTAAAATAGTATTCATCGCAACCATCGCAACACATGTTGTGTAACACCAATGGTCACCTATAATGTATATATGACAAAAACTTACTGTCGTAATAATATATAATTCAAATATACAGTTCAGTTTTGTAACTATTTGAAAAATAATATATTTATATACGGGTATATAAATTTACATTTCCTTTTACCGTTGTATTCATATACTTAATTGATATAACAATACTATATCAAATAACAGATTTAAGTGATGCACGTACAGACGAAAACTATAAATTATAATGTCAAACTTAATATTAAACTAAATAAAACAAACTTACTGTTGTTTGGCATAATTGCACATCTCTATACGTTCTATCCACACAGGAATACATCTCTCTATATTCTATCCACACAGGTATTTTCCCCAAAGGTACCACAAATATTTAACTTTCTTCAGACGAAGGACACACATTCACATGCATGCTTCCAAACGCCAACTACCCGTATTACATGACTTATTAAACCGGTTAAACAACAGTGACCAGGTGACTGTTTAACCAAAAAAATAGCGACAGTAGGACAGCTAAAGCGACATGAGCTGTCGTAGGTAAAAAATTTTACATGCCCATTTTATGTGATATTCTATCTCATATATATTCCAAAGAGACCATCTAGTGGTTAGATTAACAAATGCTTGCGTAAAATTGCAACATTCTTGCCAAACGTAACCCGTAATATCAGAAAACTTAAATTCTAATAAAACAAATAACTTCGAAAAGAAGATCTTTTACAACGTTTTACGTGTTAGATAATGTATTTGAACACACATTTTATCATATTCTCGACTGTATGTCAGGGACAAAAATAATCACTGTGACAGCTTATATCGCTTTAAGGTGCGCTAATGATACAACAAAAACATAATACAAAAGTAAGGTGCACAAAAGATAATAGAAAAATATATTGTAACAATGTGTTGAAAACAGAAACGATTATATACAATTTGACATTGTGGCACATTGATCGTAATATTTTCAAAATTTTGACAACAAAAAAGCAACTACTCGTTTCCTTATAATAACTACATTGATCACTACAAAAATGGTGATATATATATATATATATATATATATATATGTGTGTATATATATATATATATATATATATATATATATATATATATATGTGTGTGTATGTATATATATATATAATGAATAATGAGTGATCCCTTCCTAAAGGTCTTTTGTTTTTGAAAAATTATTTTTCTAACTTTATTGTAATTATCGTATCGAAGAGAAAAATAAGTCTAGTTACAATACTAAGTGATGTGAAATGTTGAAGTGTTAAAAATGTACACATTTGTTAATCTTCAGGAGCAGAGTCACTGAAGGAATACTGCAAATCAGAAATGAGAAATGGAAAATGCGAATTTCGTTGTCCTGAATGCAGGCGTGAATGGACAAGTAGTCTTATCCGGGCTGTAGCAGACCTATCACGGAAGGAGAATCAGGAGTTTGATATTGGCATAACAGAAAATTTCATGTTTAAAAGCCTTTGTCTGCAGACATGTCAGAAATGTAAAAGTTATTGTTACAGGGAAAACCGCCGGAACCCAAGAGTGATTTGTCCAGTTTGCGAACAAGGTGGACAACAGTTTGAGTTTTGCTGGTATTGTCTAAGGCAATGGAAAACAGGTGGAACCGATCGTTGTGGAAATGATGGATGTTCTGGGGAGGATCCAGGCCTTACCATTCTTCGAAACTCTTCAACAAAGGTCATGGAATATAACGGAGTAACCTGTCCATCCATCAGAGCATGTCCATCTTGTTTCATGTTGGTGGAACACATTGGTGGATGTAAAACAATGTGTTGCTCTGGCTGTAATCAAGGGTTCTGTTTTATCTGCTTAAAAAAATCTAACAAGGACGGTAATTTACCATGCGGCGATTACAATGCTGTTTGTGATGTTGCACCTTTACAGAAAGATCTGTTTCAATGAAATAGATCAAACGTGTTATTCAAACTTGGCAGGAACTATCACCGTGTGATAGGGACGTCAAAAAGCCTAGAACTTGGCAGAATTAAAACTTCTCAAACTCTTCTCATCCACCAAAATCAAACCTTTACCCAGCACTTTGAGAAGATATATGGATTGGCACTTTGAAAAGACATATGGATTGGTTTTATACAAATGCTTTATTAACTAAAAAGATTGACTTTTTGTAAACAAGATATATTAGGAAGTTGTCAGGAATTATTTAAGGATAATTAAGGTTAAAGGTTAAGGTTATAGGCACCTGAGTTTTTTTATCAACTTTGAGACGTTTTCGAACTGTTTTGTATATTAATCGTATAATTCACTTAAAATGCCAGGTAAGCGCCTTAAGGCTTCCTGGTTCTGTTGTTATCATTATCATGATTATGTACCGGTCCCGTTTGTTTTCCATTGTATTTGTACTGTGAAAGTGAAATGGATAAAATCTTTTCATTTATTGTGTGTTTCAAGACTTCTTATTTACGAGACAATTTAGCCAGGTTACTTGCCGCCTCGTTGTAACTGAAAACTTGTTAAGTGAGGCGTAAAACTACATTCAGTCAAAACAAAAACAAACAAACAAGCGAAATAGCTTCTGACAATGCATACAACAACAACAACAACAACAACCAATCAAAAAGGAAAAATGTTGAAAAATAATATATTATACAATCAAAAGTACATGACAACTGTCTTAGTTCTGGTACATCTGTTTCACATTTTGCTCATGAAATTTGCAACTACCGACTTTATAGCATAAATTGATCAATTTTAGAGGTACAGCTGACTGTAGACCACTGACTACTGAGCGGATTTATTAAGATAATTGTACATTGTGAATTATTTGAAGCTTAATTTTGAATCAGAACGTTTGGCTGATCTGATAGTAGAGCGATCTTTTCGCAATGGAAAGGTCCTGGATTCGACTCCCAGTACTCGGTCCTACTTATTACTTAGAGAGGTAGTGACTATTTTGTTCCAAGCACTCGATATTCAGATGAGACTTAAAACAAAGGTCCCGTGTCACGTGAGGCTTTGCACGTGTAATAACTTTAACTGCATTGGCGTCGTTCCATGACATTGGAAAATATTGCTGCTGACGACATTGTATTGTACATGTAAACAAAGGATTCCTGTTCGGATGTTAAGCAACAATAAAACGATGTAAAAGTCGTGTTATAAAGTTGTATAGAAAAATATTTGCTGAAAAAACGTCAATATTTCTCAATTACGTAATGCAATTTTTATGACAGTCATCTATCTATCTGTCTGTCTATCTATCTAACTATATATCTATCTATCTATCTATCTATCTATCTATCTATCTATCTATCTGTCTGTCTGTCTGTCTGTCTATTTGTCTGCCTATCTATCTATTTATCTATCTATCTATCTATCTATCTATCTATCTATCTAAAACATATCAGATACCAAAGTACAAATCTTTAGGATGTCCAGGACTCCGATACAAATCCGGAAAAAATGGACAAACACGAAATTTTGGAAACCAAGAGGTGGGATCAGGTGCCATGGAGAAGTAAGCATCCCCTGCCGACCTGTCACACCCGCCGTGAGTCCACAGTCAAGTCCAAATGAAATACGTGAGGAACGAATCCTCGTCACAATTGGTATAGACGTCTCAACAACTGCCGACAAAAAGGCAACTCAACATTTCATCCAGTGAAACAGAGTAATCGCAAACAAGACTATTATACCGACCGTAAAATTTGCGGAACGTTGACATCAAACGCGGTTTTCCCTGTGTCAAAAATTTGTTAGTGAGTAGTTTACATCTGTATATGAAATGTTTATATGTTTAACACGCTCTGGTATATCGGATCATTTGTGAAATATAAACTCCATATACAGGTGTCTGTGGGATGTTACTAATTAAACGTGGAAAATTTACGACGGGAGAGCCAAAATCGTTGCGTTTGTGGTATAACTTAGTTGCCAATTTCCCGTCTGTGTCTATAGTAAGTAAAATGTCTAAGTATGAAGGGTGAGTTCTTGATTCTGTTTCATCTTTAATTTCTGGTTCGCTGGGATATATCGTATTGATATATGTATGAAAATTGTCATTATTAATTGACAAAACGTCCTCGATATATCTAAATGTGAAATTAATTGACACTGCTAGCATTTTCTCCTTTCAATTCAGTTCTAACTATCTATCGATCATCGATCTATCTATCTATCTATCTATCTATCTATCTATCTATCTATCTGTCTGTCTGTCTGTCTGTCTGTCTGGCTGTCTGGCTGGCTGGCTGGCTGGCTGGCTGGCTGGCTGTCTATCTATCTGTGGTATAAATTGTCTAAGTGACCCCCTGTATGTATATAAAGACTCCCTGTCTTATTTGACAGTATCCAAGGTGGACCAACAGTATTTCCTATATATGAACTGGTCTGTATTAAGTGACAACTGTCTTATGTGACCTAAATCTGCAAGTCCCTTTGAAAGTCACTTACGACAGTCTGCATGTGTCGTGTCTGTGTGTGCCGTGTCTTTGTCTGTAGTGTCTCAGTTTGTCGTGTCTGCGTGTGTCGAGTCTGCGTGTGTCATGTCTGCGTGTCGTGTCTGCGTGTGTCATGTCTGTGTGTGTCATGTCTGTTTGTCTCATGTCTGTGTGTGCCGTGTCTGCGTGTGTCGTGTCTGCATGTGTCATGTCTGCGTATGTCGTGTTTGTGTGTGTCATGTCTGCGTGCTGCGTGTGTCGTGATTGCGTGTGTCGTCTCTGCATGTGTCGTGTCTCTGTGTGTCGTGTCTGTGTTTACAGTATCTGTGTGTGTCGTGTCTTTGTGTGTTGTGTCTGTGTCGTCTCTGTGTGTGTCGTGTATGTGTGTCGTGTATGTATGTGTCGTGTCTGTGTGTGTCGTGTATGTGTGTGTCGTGTCTGTCGTGTCTGTGTGTGTCGTGTCTGTGTGTGGTGCCTGTGTGTCGTGTCTGTGTGTGTCGTGTCTTTGTGTCATGTCTGCGTGTGTTGTGTCTGCGTGTATCGTGTCTGTGTGTGTCGTGTCCTGTCTGTGTGTCGTGTATGCGTGTCGTGTCTGCGTTTGTCTCATGTCTGTGTGTGTCGTGTCTGCGTGAGACGTGTTTGTGTTCGTCGTGTCTACATGTGTCATGTCTGCGTATGTCGTGTCTGCGTGTGTCGTGTCTGCGTGAGTCATGTCTGCGTGTGTCATGTCTGCATGTGTCGTGTCTGCCGTGTCTGTTTGTGTCGTGTCTGTGTGTCTCGTGTGTGTGTGGCGTGTCTCTGTGTGTCGTGTCTGTGTGTGCCGTGTATGTGTTTGTAGTGTCTGTTTGTGTCGTGTCTGTGTGTCGTTTCTGTGTGTGTTGTGTCTGCGTGTGGCGTGTCTGTATGTGTCGTGTCTTTGTGTGTCGTTTCTGTGTGTGTCGTGTCTGTGTGTGTCGTGTTTGAGTCGTGTCTGTGTGTGTCGTGTTTGTGTGTGTCGTGTCTGTGTGTCTAGTGTCTGTGTGTGTCGTATCTGTGTGTGTCGTGTCTGTGTGTGTCCTGTCTATGTGTGTCGAGTTTGTGTGTGTGTCTCGTGTCTGTGTATGTCGTGTCTGTGTGTGTCATGTCTGTGTGTATCGTGTCTCTGTCGAGTCTGTGTGTGTCGTGTTTGTGTGTGTCGTCTCTGTGTGTCGTTTCTGTGTGTGTCGTGTCTATGTGTGTCGTATCTGTGTGTGTCGTATCTGTGTGTGTCATGTCTGTGTGTGTTCTGTCTGTGTGTGTCATGTCTGTGTGTGTCGTTTCTGTGTGTGTCGTGTCTCTGTGTTTCCTGTCTGTGTGTATCGTGTCTGCGTGTGTCGTGTCTGTGTGTGTCGTGTCTGTGTGTGTCGTATCTGTGTGTGTCGTGTTTGTGTGTGTCATGTCTGTGTGTGTTCTGTCTGTGTGTGTAATGTCTGTGTGTGTCGTTTCTGTGTGTGTCGTGTGTGTGTGTCGTGTCTGCATGTGTCGTTCTGCGTGTGTCGTGTCTGTGTGTGTCATGTGGGCATGTGTCTTGTCTGGATGTGTCGTGCCTGCGTGTGTCGTGTCTGCGTGTGTTGTGTCTGTGTTTGTCATGTTTGCATGTGTCGTGTCTGCGTGTGTCGTGTCTGTGTGTGTCGGGTCTGTGTGTGTTGTGTCTGTGTGTGTTATGTCTGTGTGTCGTGTCTGTGTCTATGTTCGTCGTGTCTGGATGTGTCATGTCAGCGTGTGTCGTGTCTGCGTGTTTCGTGTCTGCGTGAGTCGTGTCTGCATATGTCGTGTCTGCGTGTGTCGTGTCTGAATGTGTCGTTTCTGTGTGTGCCATGTCTGTGTTTGTAGTGTCTGTTTGTGTCGTGTCTGTGTGTCGTTTCTGTGTGTGCCGTGTCTGTGTTTGTAGTGTCTGTTTGTGTCGTGTCTGCATGTGTCGTGATGTGTGTGCCGTGTCTGTGTTTGTAGTGTCTGTTTGTGTCGTGTCTGTGTGTCGTTTCTGTGTGTCATGTCTGCGTGTATCGTATCTTTATATGTGGTGTCTGTTGTGTCTGTGTGTGTCGTGTCTGTGTGTGTCGTGTCTGTGTGTTTCGTGTTTGTGTGTGTCGTGTCTGTGTGTCTCGTGTCTGTTTGTCTCGTGTCTGTGTGTGTCGTATCTGTTTGTGTCGTGTCTGTGTGTCCTGTCTATGTGTGTCGAGTTTGTGTGTGTCTGTGTCGTGTCTGTGTGTCTCGTGTCTCTGTGTGTCGTGTCTCTGTGTGTCATGTCTGTGTGTGTCGTGTCTCTGTCGAGTCTGTGTGTGTCGTGCCTGTGTATGTCGTGTCTGTGTGTGTCGTATCTGTGTGTTGTGTTTGTGTGTGTCATGTCTGTGTGTGTTCTGTCTGTGTGTGTCATGTCAATGTGTGTCGTTTCTGTGTGTGTCGTGTCTGTGTATTTCCTGTCTGTGTGTGTCGTGTCTGCGTGTCTGTGTGTGTCGTGTCTGCATGTGTCGTGTCTGCGTGTTTCGTGTCTGTTTGTGTGATGTGTGCATTTGTCGTGTCTGCGTGTGTCGTTTCTGTGTGTGTCGTGTCTGTGTGTGTCGTGTCTGTGTGTGTCATTTCTGTGTGTGTTGTGTCTGTGTGTGTCGTGCCTCTGTGTTTCGTGTCTTGTGTGTCATGTCTGTGCGTCTTGTCTGTGTGTGTCATGTCTGTGTATGTCGTGTCTGCGTGTGTCATGTCTGTGTGTGTCGTGTCTGTATCTGTCGTGTCTGTGTGTGTCGTGTCTGTGTGTCTTGTCTGTGTGTGTCGTTTCTGTGTGCGTCGTGTCTGTGTGTGTCGTGTCTGTGTGTGTCGTGTCTCTGTGTGTGTCATGTCTATGAGTGGTGTGCCTTGTGTGTCGTGTCTGTGTGTGTCATGTTTGTGTGTTGTGTCTGTGTGTGTTATGTCTGTGTGTGTCGTGTCTGTGTGTGTCATGTCTGCGTGTGTCGTGTATGTGTGTGTCGTGTTTGTGTGTGTCATGTCTGTGCGTGTCATGTCTGTGTGTGTTGTGTCTGTGTGTGTCGTGTCTGCATGTGTCGTGTCTGCGTGAGTCGTGTCTGCGTATTTCGTATCTGTGTGTGTCATGTTTGCATGTGTCATGTCTGCGTGTGTCGTGTCTGTGTTTGTCATCTTTGCATGTGTCGTGTCTGCATGTGTCATGTCTGTGTGTGTTGTCTGTGTCTGTGGTGTCTGCGTGTTTCGTGTCTTGTGTGTCATGTCTGTGCGTCTTATGTCTGTGTATGTCGTGTCTGCGTGTGTCATGTCTGTGTGTGTCGTGTCTGTATGTGTCATTTCTGTGTGTGTCGTGTCTGTGTGTGTCGTGTCTGTGTGTTTCGTGTCTGTGTGTTTTGTGTCTGTGTGTGTCATATCTATGAGTGTCGTGTCTGTGTGCGTCGTGTCTGTGTGTGTCATGTCTGTGTGTGTTATGTCTGTGTGTGTTGTTTTTGTGTTTGTCATGTCTGTTTGTGTCGTGTCTGTGTGTGTCGTGTCTGTGTGTGTCATGTCTGTGTGTGTCGTGTCTGTGTGTGTCGTGTCTGTGTGTGTCATGTCTGTGTGTGTTATGTGTGTGTGTGTTGTTTTTGTGTGTGTCATGTCTGTGTGTGTCGTGTCTGTGTGTGTCGTGTCTGTGTGTGTCGTGTCTGTGTGTGTTGGTCCGAGTTAATTGAACATTATTTCTACAAATTTACAAACAGAACCTAAAGTTTTGGAACGAACTATAATATATGATAAAATCTAACAGAATTCGGAATGAACGTCTGTCAACGTATGCAGTTTAAAGTCATATATCCGTTTAATGCACTTCCGTAATGTCCTGGACAAAAAAAAATACAATACAGATTTTTAATTAATTAACAACACTATAAAACTTTAGATTTTCTTTCAGTATTAGAATTAGTATGGTATTATGTCTATAATATTTATAACCACTAGGTCGTTGCCACTGCTGGTGGACCGTTTGAGTCCCCGAGGGTATACATAAACCTAGTAACTGGTATTTCGGTACCAGTTGTTCATCTTATACTAAAGGAATATTTGGCACTGTTGACACCATTAAAATTCGAAAATTTTCTAAAGCTAAGATAGTCATTTTTTTTTTACAGTGGTTACTCTTAGACGGATTTCGGCTATACTTTTAGATATATTATTTGGCCCTGTATGACACCACTTTATCTTTAGAATATACACATACTTTTCAAATTGGAGCTCAACTGATGAAATCTAATTGACAGAAACGGTATCGTCTTGAGCATTATAACTTTGGTATTATGTCTATAATATTTATAATCATAAAGTTTTGGATAAATAAAAACAGTGATACACGTAACCATAGAGTGTAACCGTTGATATATTTTATATTATCGAGGAATTTGTTATCTCAGCGTCATTTCTGACTAACCTGATTTACACACGGATAATTTATAGAACATAGATATACATATGCATATGACATGATGGTTTGTACACATGTCACGTATTACATAGATATTTAGGGGTGTGTTGTATGGGTCTGTTTTGTACCAGATACGCAGTTATAATATATATATATATATATATATATATATATATATATATATATATATATATATATATATATATATATATATATATATATATATATATATATTTTTGTGTGTGTGTGTGTGCGGCATTATCACTTGTAATCTTGGAATATGATGAAATATCAAAATACCCTCTTCCCCTTCTGACACGAAAGTAGATTTGAAAGGGTAGACTTTAATATTTAAATGGGGATGTCTCTTTTTAAGGTAAGAACTAATGTGCATTCGGTATATATGATAAACTAGCATTTGCATGCACCTTAAATTCGAATTTTTTCTAACATGATTTTCCCTTTTTGATAGAATAATTACGGTCTATTCTTTAGGTACTTTGTAAATCCCGTGTTACTGGTAAAATCATAGGACTGGTCTTCAGAAAGAATGCATCATTTACAATTCTACTTTCACTAACTTTATTTTATTATCAACAGTCACATCACAAGTCATGTCGTTTTATTCTATATTGGACAGCCATGTTGTCTCACATTTTACCAGTGTCTCAAAATATTGGTCACACTTGATTAAACTGGATTTCTTGGTTTCCTGCATTTCATTTGTTATGTTGTTAGGGCCCTCTTCTCAACCGCTGGCTAACCTTTCAAATTACAATTTCATATGACAACACACCGAGTATATATTATATATTCGGAGCTTTGTCATATAAAACTGTAACGTGAAAATTCAGTTTGTATGATATACTGAAGGTGAGTCACTGTTAAAAGTACTCAATATATATGATAATCATACACATTGTAATTGTTTATTCATAACGTTCTCCAACGATATAACGCCTAACCCGCATAACACAACTGTCCCGAAGACACATTTCCTCCCTTACAATTCCCCCGTTATAACGTCAAACCCGGATACCGCTGATTGGCATTTATGTATGTTAAATCTCTCGATCTTAATTAGGTAATTATTGCTGAATAATCATCGCCTCTAAGCATAGGTAGGTTTAACTAGATTAATACATTAATGTATGTCTTGTGTTTTGGATAATTTCACGTCGCTAAAATTTGGCCCGTTTTGTCCTAAAGTGAACGTTTTTTTTATTACAGTCTAGCCCGCCGTAGAGACCTTTTTCAACATTCCTCTTTCTTATTTGTTATATTATTTCACCTATATAGTGACAAATTGCTCTCAGCCCAATTCAGCCAACCGTCGTTGGTTTACTTCACGTTACAACCGCGAACTTTTGAGTGTCATGATTTTCAAATCTCGTTTCTGTGAGAGTTGTGAGAAATCGTCACGTAGTGTGTTGTTACACAGTAATCATCACACTCCAAAACATATTTATAAGTAGATTGTGATATATACATAAAGCTTTTGTATTATCGGCCTATTTAAGATTTATTTTAAACAGAAACGATGACCTTAAAAATAACCTCGGTAATGAGTTGTAAACAGGATATGATAGATAGCAGGGTCCACACCTCGAAAATGATTAACCCTGATATATTGCCAAAACCGTTATATCACCAAATTTAAGAAAAACAAAAGGTGGCGGTATATCGGGTGAGAACTGTATATAAAAATTATATCATAACAAGCATTAGAAGAACGTTCGCTATACATGGGTGTTGTATCTCAAAGAATCTAAATACGTAGTCCAGTTCTTGTCCAGTTCATGAATAGTTCTCTTTCCATCAGTGATTGTACCGTGAACAAATTCAGACTTATAAAGTTTTCCTAAGTGTTATTAGGAATAATTATATTAGACATAAATTGGAAATGTTTAGTTTAGAATTCCAAAATACAGTAATTGATCTTGATCAAAGTTATGTTTTCTACTTTTTAAATTAAGCATCATTAACCGATTGTAGTTGCGTAATTGATTGAATAAAATCTGCAGTAATGATTTCACGTGTTGAATTCCCAAAACAAAGTTTTCAAAGGTTTCAATTTTAATTTCAAAGATAAATTATCTTCATGGTCGATTTAATTATATTTAATGCATCTGTGATGATCACGTGATTGTAAGTTTGTAACCATTGCAATTAAGAATAATATTCTAATCGTGATTTTTAAAATCGGTAATTGTGTCCCACTTCAGAGATGAAACTGGTAAAAGAAAGTACTCATCATCACAAAATCTTTGTTACAAAGTCCGTACTTATACAAACAATAGAATATTGAGTGGTTACCCTGCACACTAAATAGCTTCTAGATTTATTTTCTTGTTTTATATAAGTTTTATTACATATATAGTGAAATATAAGGATTTATCTATTGGATAAATTAGTTATAACTTTCCATTAAAAATCAAGTTAAACTTTATTATTTTCACCCCGTCAATCAAAATGCGACACCATAAACCCAACGTCAATGAGATTGCAAATGGCCGCGCTATTCTAATTTCCGACAAGTTTGGGAGTTATCCCGCTTGAATAAGTTTAGCAACTGATCGAAATTGTTACCAGATTCTTTTGTGATATCTGACCCCTCAAAAAAAAAAAATTCTTTCGATGAAATCAGCTAGTATTTGTTTTCCAAAATATTCTTACAGATAATTTTATCCTTAATCTCAAAAGTTTATTGCAAATGAAAAAGGTTTTAAAAAATAACTGCCTACTGGTAGATCTATGGTGTATTCTAAACTGAAGTCATTGCTATGATGAGTAAGCAATTGTTCTGAAGCAGGTTTCAAAGACCCCTTCATTATTCAAATTGAAATAAATAAATCTACGGAGTTCCATTTCATGAATGCTGTAGGCTTATTTGTCTTTGTAATTTTATAGATAGTTCAATTGTTTGTTTTGTTTGTTTGTTTGATTGTTGTTTCACGTCCCGTCAAGAATTTTTCACTTATAATGAGATGTTACCAAGCTATAGGTGGAGTTCTACAAATTTTGACCTGCGCTATAGACTGACGCCAATGCAGTGACAGTTTTTTTATTTGCCATGGCTGCCGCGACACGGAACCTCGGTTTTGAGTCTCTATGCCGAGCGATTGCCGGAGGAACAGTCACTAGGCCTACCAATTTTAAAGTATTTTGTATTATCTGGTCCTGGAATCAAACCCGGGACCGTCCGCTTGCGAGTCGAATGCTCTATCACTATACCACCGCAAGCGGTCTGTTCAATAGACCATTTCGAGTTGTCTTGTTGTGTCAGAATGCGTCATAATGCGTCAAAACAGAGTGCGGTTTCATAGAGCAAAGTAGGACATCATTATATTCCGGATACGCAGTTTATCGCCTATATGACCAGGGATATTAATAAAATGAAGTAATAGGTGCCAGATTTAAAAATCTTATTACAGGAAAGGGATGACACTTTCCATATCATTGAACTAAAATTAACTCCCCGCAGATGAAGCGAAATAAGATATCTCCGACTATCGTCAATGAAAATATTGAATAACATGAATCGACCGTGCCCAACTTTCCGATGGCGTTACGTAGTCTAAGTACAAAACGAAATCAGACAACTCGAAAATGGTTTATTGTATATGTCCGTTATCAAATAAATAGGGAAATAGATTATTTCAATGAAACGGATTATACGGAAATATATTGTCAACTTTACATACACCAATAATAAGGGATCTAAATATTTTGATATTGTACTTTGTATTCCATTAAATTGTCAATAAGGTCAGGATCAGTGTCATATGCATATACAAATAGTAAGGTTGAATTAATCATTTGCAAATGAATAATTACCAAACTGGGTTTCTCAATCAAAATTCTCAAAATATATAAGAATTTAAGAATGTTTATGCTTTTTAAAATGTCTCTTTAAGCCCATCCCTATCTATATTTAATGTAACAATTTCTAAACAAGGCATCAAAAGTAACACTAACCCCCTCGCAATGGAAATACTGTATAATACCTGTATACTGGAATGATATTTGGGAGTACTAACATCTTTTAAGTAAAGATCAAGGGCAACTTTCAACGTTCAGGAATATTGAAGTTGCCAGACTGTCAAAGAAATCTGAACAAAATAAATGAGCACTCGATCGTAATTTTGTCATACTAACCATTTGTTTTCAGTTTTGTTGAACGTAATAGGACGTAGACTGCCGTTGAAAAAATGTTGTTAATTTCATACAATTCCGATGAGAAATATAGCCACTAGAGCGCCATCACAAAGCTTTAGTGAAAGGAAGAAAGGATAATAACTCTGTAAATAAGAAAGTGTGAGTTACAAAACGGAAACTCTTCCGAGATATTACCATAGTAAACCCTGGTATCAAGTTTCATGAAATTCCGTTAAGAAAAAAACTTGTTAGAGCGCTGACAATAATATTTCAACAAAATAAACAAAGGGCAATAACTCTGTAAATAAGGGTTACGAAATGCAAACTCGTCCGAGATATTGCAATAGTAAACTCTTGTAAACTCTGAAATTCCGTTGAGAAATAAACTTGTTAGAGCGCTGACAAGGCAAGCGTAACATTCGTACATCCAGGCCGAATTCTATATCTCCCCCAAACTTCGTTTGCGAAGAGATAATTAAGGACATCTTGATCGCCATATAAATGAAAACAGATACTTTGTCAGATAATGTATATTTTCTAGTCCTGGGTTAGGTAGTGATATTGAAAAGTCGTTTAGTTTTGGAATTATAAAATGTTTTAGTAAAAATTACTCTATCATTGAGAGTACGTATTCTTCCAATTCATTGTCTAAACAATGCTTCAGTTTTAGGTATTTGAAATTTAAAGTCTATCCCAGTCATTTTGTTACGATCACTTGGAAATTCAATTTCCAGAAGCATAAAACTTTGACCTCCATTTACTATGATGAACTTTTTAGACCCCATCCAGATAAATTTTGTTTCTGTACTATTAATTCGAAGACACGGCATTTGCGAATAATAATCAGAAACGTCTAAAGCTGCGAGGACTACCTAGAACCTTCCAGTATAAAGGAAATATCATCTGCATATTGATAAAGTTTATGTTCAAAATCAGTACTTGTTATACGCGTTATGTTTGCATTTCTTTTTTTTTTAAATTAAAATGGTAAGAATTTCTGATGAATGGAGAGAATGATTCTCATTGACAACAGCCGCGTTTAATAAGTATGTATTTGTTTTGAGAGAGATTCATTTTTTCTATAATCAAAGCCGTCGTACCAGTAGTTTAATTTGCATGCAAGTGATCATTCTTTGCTCAAACCAAATACTTTTAATACTTTATAGACAAAGAACCGTAATATTGAATCAAACCCTTTTTGGGGGAAATCAGTAAGTACTAAATTACGTGGAATTTTGTAAGTTTTAAAACTGGTCATAAGATTATAAATAGGTGTTCAACGCCAATATCCTGTTCGAGGATTTATATCAAAGTATCTAAAGTAACTTCATGCAGTCAGATGTAAGTTTATACAGTACATTTAATAGAGTTAGTGGACGACATTTTTTAGATATTGAATGTCTTGGTTTATCCCTTTAGGATTTTTTAAAAAAAATTTTAAATAGTGCTTTACGGCACACTTAACAATATTTTGGTAATATGGTGACGGTCATTATTTATGGTGGAGGAGAGAACCCGGTTACAATGTACCCGGAAAAAGACCCCCAACCTCCCCTTTAGGAATACAAATTATATACCCAAATTCTGAGTAATAGGAAGGAGTTGTTGTTTTAATATACATATCGGATCTGTCATGAGTTTCTGAATTTTCAATTTTGCGAGCCTCTGGCAAGCAAACATGGAAAATTCATAACGAGTATCATAAATATGATATGAATGGAAACTGGTGACAGATTCTTTTTATCATATGATCTAACATATACAATTGAAACGGCATTATGTGAGAACTGGGGATGGGAATCTACATTCTCCTTTCTGTCGAGTTGACCAAATTGTTCCAAATAAGTCAAATACTTTCGCAGAAATAACTGCACAAAACATATTATAAATATTGCCTTTATAATTTAAAACATACATTTAGCCTACATTTCAAATTATTATTAAGATCTATTATACGTGTTACATATAAATTATTATAAATATTGCCTTTATATTTTAAAACATACATTTAGCCTACATTTCAAATTATTATTAAGATCTATTATACGTGTTACATATAAATTATTATAAATATTGCCTTTATATATTAAAACATACATTTAGCCTACATTTCAAATTATTATTAAGATATATTATACGTGTTACATATAAAATATTTATTTAATCTGTTATGACGCTGAATAACGCACAGATCACATGATACATCTCATTTATTGTCCTTTTTATGAAATGTTTGAAGTCCTCCTATAGATTCTGTTGTAAAACCACCATTTCATGTTTTCATCTATTGCTGCGTTACTTATAATCTGAAGCATCTAAAGCTGCGGATACTATCTAGAACCACCCAGTATAGGCTAAAAGAAGTATCTGCATATTGATAAATGTTATGTTTCACGATATTAATTGTTTACCTCTTGTGTTTACATTAAAAAGAAATAGCAAGAATATCTGCACACATAAGATAGATATATGGAGATAATGGACCCCCAACTCTTTGACAACAGCTGCGTTTAATATGTATCTGTTCTGAAAGGGAGCCATTTTGAATCACTGAAGCTTGCTATTTTAAAATACATCGCTTAAGTCAATATTCACGACGACAAAATACAAATCATTATAAATAAACGGTAAACTGTTAATGTTAAATGTAAAAATAAAATGTTAAACTGCTCCGAACTAAAACTTTACACAATCATCCATCGATTTTATACGGAAGCAGATACGTACCACATGTAGTAATAAAATATGTCGTTATAACGGCATATATCTTGTTAAAACGACTTAATATGTCTTGTTATTACGACATAATATTTTGTTATAACGACATAATATCTTGTTATAACAAGATATTCCATATATTGTTATAACAACATAATATCTTGTTATTACGACATAATATCTTGTTATTACGACATAATATCTTGTTATAACAAGATTTTCCATATCTCGTTATAACAACATAATATCTTGTTATTACGACATAATACCTGTTCTGAAAGGGAGCCATTTTGAATCACTGAAGCTTGCTATTTTAAAATACATCGCTTAAGTCAATATTCACGACGACAAAATACAAATCATTATAAATAAACGGTAAACTGTTAATGTTAAATGTAAAAATAAAATGTTAAACTGCTCCGAACTAAAACTTTACACAATCATCCATCGATTTTATACGGAAGCAGATACGTACCACATGTAGTAATAAAATATGTCGTTATAACGGCATATATCTTGTTAAAAAGATCTTAATATGTCTTGTTATTACGACATAATATTTTGTTATAACGACATAGTATCTTGTTATAACAAGATATTCCATATATTGTTATAACAACATAATATCTTGTTATTACGACATAATATCTTGTTATTACGACATAATATCTTGTTATAACAAGATTTTCCATATCTCGTTATAACAACATAATATCTTGTTATTACGACATAATACCTTGTTATTACGACATAATATCTTGTTATAACAAGATAATTCATATCTCTTTATAACAACATAATATATTGTTATTACGACATATTATTTTGTTATTACGACATAATGTCTTGTTATGACAAAATAATTTATATTTCGCTATAACGATATAATATTTTGTTATTACGAAATAAATCTTGTTATAACGAGATAATTAATATGTCGTTATAACAACATAATAAGTCGTTATTACAAGATATATGTCGTTATAACGACATATGTTTATTACTGCATGTGGCACGTGTCGGCTTGCGTAATTTTACGTCTGTTCGATCGCCTCGCATCACATCACAAGACATGTATATAAGGTGCATTTTAGTCTTTTAGAAACGAAAGTAGTGCCGAAAGAGTAAAGTTTATGCTTTGAATCGTTATATACGTATAAAACCATAAACTCTTGTTCTTGTTTCGAGGGATAACTGACTCGAAGGACATAAAGCAATGGCATTTCTTTTTGAGGTATTGTCTAATGTTTCAATCAGTATCTCTGCTCTCACAATGTATACACATTGTGATTACCGATTTATGACACACTACAGATCGCCTGTAAGTTGACTGACCTTTACACCTCAAAATCGACGACTCTGGTTTGAACTAACATCGTCAACATCTTTGTACCGATTTCTTTTTTCCAACATTAATTAGCATTTCCCTAATTTCGATATTTTATAATTACTTTCTATTCTATAGGTACTTAGTAAATCTCATGTTATTGGTGTAATCATAGTGATCTGAAGATAGAATGTATGATTTACAGTTTTACTTTGTTTGATAACCTTGCTTTGGAGCAACAACATCAAATCAATCATTTACTTTATTTCATTTGGTTTTTATATCAAACATTTCATGACTACACTGGGGGAGATAACTCTTGAAGCACAACGATTTTGATATGGTAAGATTTTGCTGATAATCGGTGCACAGAGGTATTTTTATAATATATTTTCATGAAAAAATAGCACCAAGGAGTGATTTAATTTTATGAATTTAATGGTACATGTTACGAAAATTTCGATTGCCATGGTAACAATAAAATAACCTGTGATTGGTCAAATTTTGATATTGTCGGATTTTAATTTAATACACTTAATAGGGGTATTGATTTAATCAATGGCAGATATTGTTAAAGTGTCAATGGCCATAATAACAAAATAAAGGCCTCTGATTGGTTAAAATTGAATTATCTTAAGATTTTCTAAAACTTGGTTTACAAGGGTATTTTGACATTTCAAATTCAATGCTAACAGAAGTATTTGTTAATGGTTACAAAATAAAGCTCTTTTTATTGACAAGACTTTAATATCATTAGATTTGTTAGAAAAAAAAAATAGTATGTAGTGGTAATTTAGTATTACGAATTCAATGGAAGATGTAATGTGAATTTCAAAGTACAGGAGAAATTTCAAGGTTATAGGTTCAAAGGTCATCTGTACTTGGGGAGACTAAACGTGGGGATGGTTGTAGGTTGAAATTATTGGAAATGCAGCAAAAAGAAGTCGATGGTCTCCCTTTTTAAATTTATTTTAAGATGAAATGGTTGTGAATGACATGGTTATAGGCAGCAGGCCAAAAATCTGAAGCCCTTCACTGGCATTTGGTGACGTCTCCATATGAGTGAAAGATTCTTGGGTTGGACGCAAATCAATAATAAACAAACAAACATCAAATATAACGTGTTGCCAAAATACCTATAATGGGCGTTTCCCCAGTTATTATTTGTGAATAAAGATTCATTTAAAGCAGTGATGTAGCATATAATGTCATATATATATATATATATATATATATATATATATATATATATATATATATATATATATATATATATATATATATATATATATATACTTTCATAAAATTTCATTGGTGGTCATTAATACCATGTCTACTGTAATTTTTAAATATTTCCCACTTAATTGATTATTGTTTTTATTTTTAAATAAAATAAGCTGGTTAGATTTTGTATAATTTAAGTGCATGCATGGTTTGTGACATTTACATCCCATTTATTGTTGGAAGTATGGTGACATACCATTTTAAAAACAAAATAATATTAATGAAACTATTGAAAAATTCACCTGCGACATTTTTCTAAATTTGGATATTTTACCTGGGGGTCTACGTATGAACCTTAATTGATCTAGTCTTTTAATTGGGTTCTATTGTAAACATGCATCCACAACTTAAATTTAGATAGATTAGAGCGGTATTAGAAGATATTGATTCATTTGATGACAATAATGACTTACATTCAGTTGCTTACGGAACAAAATTTAAAATCTTTTTGTTCATTATTTTAGACAAACAAGGTCTCAGAACAAACTAAACAAAGTGGTGAACAGTCAATCTAAAATTTGTTGTGGTTGTGTGTTGAGTTTTTACAAAAACGATGGAAAAATATGTATCATTGTTCTACGCACAAATGATGAAGTTTTCAATTTTCATATTGTGTTAGAGCTCAATCCATACGAAATCATCATAATAACTTCTTGACTTTATTGTACGGTATATGTTATTTATAAGTTTCCCAGTCAATCAAAATGTTTATGGTACATGCTTATTTTATCGGCTTGCTTTACTCATATTCGTTACAGAAATTTTTTAGAATCTTCGGCCTAGGCCTACATCAGAATGTAGACCACCGTCCACAATCGGAAGATGTAAGTACAACGAGCATTTTTCCTTGTTTTTCGGTACCAACCGATTATTTTAAACTAAAGTAGTATTCCTTTCTGATACCGCCATTTAATTCTAACCTTTTCATACCTAACACATTGATGTTTACTGTGGGTACCTGATTTGGCAATACATTTAGATTTATTATTTGGCCTTGTATGATACCACTTTTTCTTTCGGAAATATACATAAACATCAACGTTAGCTCAATTAATGAAGTCTTATTGACTGAGATGATCTTCTTGATCATTTGTTTTGGCACTCTTCGGTATTGTTAATTATTATTTGTTTCAGTTATCACGATGTTATAATATTTTGAATAACAATATAATTACAGGTCTACCAAGGTAAAGTGGCACATCCGGGATCTGTCAAAAACCAAAACAATACGGTCCATTTCAAAAATAGGTTGTACAGGTAAAAACGTGATTCCAAGTATTACTACAGTTCTAATATTTTTGTTGCCGAAAAAAATTCTGCCATCCCTGTTCTGATTAAATTTAGACTGGTTCTGTTTGTAAACATGTGCCAGTTTACCGTTGAAGACCTAAACAACATAATAAACCCATAATTTCAAACTGTGTTCAGACTATAACCCACCGAATGTAGAATAATCTCTTTTACATGTATGGAAAAATTAGCACTCTGTATGATAGTCATGGACGTGAGTAGAACATATTTATCAATTATTCTAAAATTAAATATTTGTATGAGTCTAACGGAAAAAATATATATCATTCAATGTTTAGATAACATAATCAACAATTTAGAAATCGGATACTAATCTAGTACAGGTTTACTGTAATTCCATTGTTTGTAGGAAATTGACATAATTGTCCATTTCAATAAACAGCTTATCTATTTCATGCTAACGTAGAACATCCGTTCCATTCCGTTAAGTGCAGTCAAACCGATCGTACTATACTGTTATTAGACATGTCACCGAATATGCAAATAAGGAGTTACAACGTGACTATTTTACAAAATGTGACAGGGTATCGGCGATTACGCTGTCAGATATTAAATTTCAGAGTCAGCCTAAAAAATGGGTACTGATTTAAAATTTTTAGTACCGATTTATTGATAAAATTAGTTAAAAAACATTTCCCTTATGTTTGAAACAAGCAAATCTAGACAACGAAAAATGGTTGAGTATGCATTGTATAACAATATACATGTATATATAAACAGAAAATTTCGAAGCATCGAAGTCAGTCAGCATAATTGTGGCGTTATATAAAAACAAGCAGTAGAACATTAAAATTACACTAAATAGAGTAATCGTTCTTACTTGTCACCGTACATAAAATAGTATCCAATGAGGAAGAAAATTCACGTTTAGTTTGACATATCTGAAAAGTGATTAGAATCATCCGTATGATAATCAAAAGGTTACTCCGCCCCGGCATTGTATATTAATAGGGAAATATTACATGTTCACCTATATGGAGACATCACCAGCTGTAAGTCAAATTCTGACCTTAGCTATGGACTGACGACAGTTCAGTAACAGTTTTTTTTAATGTACCACGCCTGTTGTGCTACGGGACTTTGGTTTAAGTCTTTTTGTTAAAAGACACGTAACTTCACGTGTTATGCCAAGCGCACGATGAAGGTGTAGTTGTGACCTTTTCGAAAAAATTCTATGGCGTCCCCAGGTACCGGAAAATCAAACCAGTAACGTTCCAGCTGCAAATTGAACGCTCAACCAACTACATTGTCGTAATTTTATATGTTACAGATATTCACTTATTACCAAAAATATTTTTCAGGCTAAATATTTTTTTTATGCCATTAATATATGTGTTATTCAATATTTTCAAAGTGAAACGCTTGTCTTATCGTTTTTTTATATTTATCAGATCGATCGTTCACCATCGGAAATGCTAGAGAGAACCAATGATGCCGACATAATTACATTTGATGATGATATATCAACACCCCGATTTAAGATGCCCTGTGGACACGCAATAGGTATGCTAGCTATTTAAAGAAAAAGTAAAATATCACATCTGGGATGACTTTGGGCGGAATACATTAGTCTCTAGGGTAGACGTGATTTATGGTGCGTAATATTATATCACACACACACACACACACACACACACACACACACACACACACACACACACATTAGTAGTTGTAACAAAATATAGTTACAAATTATTATTATTATTATTATTATTATTATTATTATTATTATTGCTGTTGTTATTGTTGTTGTTATCATCAGCCGTGCATATGTTTGTTTATTATTGTTTAACGTAACACTCAAGAATCTTTCACTCATATGTAGACGTCACCAAATGCCGGTGAAAGGTTTCAAATTTCGCCCTATGCTCGACACTTACGGCCATTGCACAGTGAGGGTTGCCGACACCTACTGTGACACGGGACCTTGGTTTTCACTGTGTCAGTCCGAAGGTCAGGAAATCAACCTGCCGCCGGCTGGACTCGAACTCACGACCTCACGTTCCAGAGTCGGGCGCGCTACCGATGAGCCAGGCCGACTCTCATCAGCCATGCATGAAAGACGGAACAATATCAATGATATCTATTTATCTATCTAAATTTATCTGTCATGAAAAATAGGTAGGGTATTCTTCTTTATATTAATCGTAAGAAGCCATAAATAAAAGAAAATATATATACATTTTCACTAAGTGAAATGTTGAGTTGCCTTTTCGTTGGCGGTTGTTGAGACGTCTGTACCAATTGTGACAAGGATTCACTCCTCACGTATTTCATTGGACTTGACTGTGAACTCACGACGGGTGTGCCCGGTCGACAGGGGATGCTTACTCCTCCATGGCACCTGATCCCTTCTCTTGGTTTCCAGAGGTCCATGTTTGTCCATTTTTACCGGATTTGTATCTATTTTCTGGACATTCTATTGATTTATACTTTGGTATCTGAGACTTTTTATATCTTTCTATCATTATAAGCAATGAATAATAGACGGGACACACGGGTATCAACTGGTCGCTGGACGTCATAAATAAGGACGATTACTCATGTACACACTTTCATTAAAGTCAACATTATTGATAATTTATGAAATGCAGGCTAATGTGCATGAACAAATAACATAGAGTTTTTCTTGTCCAAATATAATAGTAATAGGCAATTCGATTTTCTTTGAGCTTGTATTTTACAGGTGCAGAATCATTGAAAGAATACTGCAAGTCTGAATTAAAAGCTGGGAAATACGAATTTCGTTGTCCTACTTGCAGACTGGAATGGAAAAGCAACCTAATCAGAGCAGTAGCAGACTTGTCTGTGAAAGAGAATCAGGAATTTGACACCTATATAACGCAAAACTTCCTAATGAAAGGTCAAGGAGTGCAGACATGTCCAAAATGTAACAGTTATTGTGAGCGAAAACAACGTCAAAATCCTAGAGTAATATGTCCAGTTTGTAGTGCGGAAGGAGTGCAGTATGAATTTTGCTGGTACTGTCTCCATAAATGGAAAACAGGAGGCACAGAGAGATGTGGAAATGATGAATGTTCCGGGGAGGATCCATGTCTGACATTACTCCGCAACTGTCCAACAAAGACCATGGAATACAACAAGGTTGTCTGCCCGTCTATCAGAGCCTGTCCGTCTTGTTATATGATAGTAGAGCACACCAGTGGGTGTAAAACAATGTGCTGCAGTGGTTGTAACCAAGGCTTCTGCTTCATCTGCTTGAGTAAAACAGGAACGAACGGAAAATTGCCTTGTGGTATACACAATGTTGTCTGTAAAGTTGCTCCCCTTCAAGAAAATTTATTTTGAAAAGTTTAATATTTGAAATCGATACACATTAATGCATTCATATCACGTGAAATTTCCTTTTTTTATTTGCGTATAGCGGGATTGCAAAGAGTGTCATTCTCCTTTTACTATTCCCATACCTTTACTGTCCTCAGCATCTACAATCACATCTATAGACGATACATATTCCATTCAGTGTATCATTTATAATAATGAGCCAACGGCTGAGAAAAGGGTTCCATGTTGTCTGTAAAGTTGCTCCTCTTCAAGAAAATTTATTTTGAAAATTCGAAATCAATACATATATTGCATTCACATCGTTTGTTGGACATTTTCAATATTTATATTTTTAGTATTTTATATATTTTTTTATATTTGCGAATAACGGCTTGCAAATTTTACTATTTCTCTAACCTCTATTAACCTTAGGATAGTCAGGATGGACAGAGATGGGAAGCATTAAGTCTGTAAATGTTTAAAACATTCATATAAAGTCATTTTCTCATCAACTTAGGTAAAAATTATATTATAAAACTATATGTAACAATATTTTACAGTTTCATTTTGTATTTGCTCATGATGTACACATTTTATTTTATTTTTCAAAAAATTATATTCTATATGTTATAATTACCTATTTAAACATTTTAAATGATATACATAAAAACTGTGTTTCTAAGCAAAATGCATCATTATTATAAAATGAAACATTGGACATTAGTTATTAATAGTGAAAATTGTATCGAATGTATATATATATATATATATATATATATATATATATATATATATATATATATATATATATATATATATATATATATATATATATATATATATATATACATACAACACCTTTTTGGGGCATTTTAGGAAAGATAATTATATCCCGCATGCCCATCTGGCCAGGGGGTTTGGAGTTAATTGGCTGACGAAAATACCTTTCATTCATTCTGTCTTACACTTAACACTCTCACACCACACAAAAACAAATGAGAGAGTTGTGTACATTCCTTTTGTAGAAAATATATACAGGATATTTGACAATTGTTTTTGAATAACATGTTTATTACATCGAGTGAGGCAGGAGGCACACTTAGAGCGACATAATATACGGAGCAGATCCCGGTCCGATATTAAGCTCTAGGGGTTATATCTGAAATCCTTCGCCACAACTGGCCATAAAAATCATCAAGATCCTAAATATAAATCCTTTAATCAATTTTACCTTCAACATCCACAGTTACACTGGTCCCTTTATGAGAAATACGCCTCAAAGATCATGCCAAAAGTTAGACATGGACAGCAAACTCGCTTCGAAGTTCGCCCAATTCGATGTTCATTTTCTGTACTGTATTTCCAGTGTCACTGAATTTTTTCAAAAACGTTCGAACTGTTGACATAGATAGTGGATACGTTAAACATTTTCACTGCCTTTCGACCACTTAAACACACTCCATCTAAACATAACATACATGCGTTTTAGTTGAGACAGAACAAAACTGTGGGGAGACAATTTGTTATTTGCTCATGAAAATCCCTCATTGATACGTCATATCTACAGTATATGTTTTAAGTTTTTACCACGGCATCACTATTTATTGGCATTTGCTAGCAAATGTGATCAGTTTATAATCAATTATCATTACATTATAGATGGGATTAATTAATCGGATTTTCATTAGTGGCCTGGCACTGTGTTTAGATTGGCTTAATAAAAGATATTGATATTTTTCCTTAAGCCAATCAAAATACAGTAAAATCAATGAAAATAACTGAAAAATAAAGCCTTTATTTAATTGATAAATTTAATGAAAAATGTAATAAATAAGTATATCATTATCAGATCACAAAGGATTAGGAAATATATGCAACAAATGTTTCTAATGTTAAATTCATTAATACAATCTTAGTTTTTACCAGATTAGATAATTCAAGATGTTTTAAATTGATTAGATTTATCTTAATAAATATAATTTGAATATATATCTTTTTGTTATTGATTAAAAATGTGTTACTGATAAGTTTTGCATCGGGCATTTGCATTTGTAGATGAAATGATTTAAATTTAAAGCAATTATTTCATTGACTGGATCACTTTAAATATAAAGGAATTGATAACTTATCTAATTTTATTTCTACAGAGAATTGTTTGAGAAATTCATTTACTTTTTTATGAAATCCTGATTTTCATGAAAAAAACAGCAGACCCTTTGCTGTCGTTCAAAACTGACGATACTGTAAAATTTATTTGGGGAAAGGGGTCCATTATTGAAGTATTTAACAATATTTGGTTTCCTACCTTTGATATATTGATATAGTCTGGAACACTTGTGACCGAGGCGAGTAACAGGTTTGACTTGATCCGGGTTTGTCTAGTTATGATATATAATTATTATTTATTTATTTAATTTTCAATAGCGTTTTACACCACATTAACAATTTTTTAGTTATAATGGTGGTGGCCAGTTATACTACGGGCCTTTCTCACAAAAATCAGCGAAACCTGCACTGACCAGAAATGAGAGACTTCACGCAGGTCCTCCTCGAACCTACACTGACCAGAAGTGATAGGCTTCACGCAGGTCCTCCTCGAACCTGCACTGACCAGAAGTGATAGGCTTCACGCAGGTCCCCTGCCATTATGTTAAGTTCCATACTACGCAAAAATAGTGTCAACGATTCGTCTAAGTTGATTGTTGATTTTGATAATTTAACAGTGTATCAACTAACATTCATTATAGTATTTCTATATCAATTACAAATACATTCAACCAATAGTTTCTATGACGTTTGACATGTAAAAATGATTGTTTAAAAATGTTGACGATGAATAAAACTATACATACATTGTATATATATGTGTGTGTGGGTTTCTTATTCTATGTGATATTGAGAACATCTTAGCGGATATCTAATATCAAAAAGTTAAGATTGGGAGTTGTATTTGATTATTCTGGACTGCCGCAAACAAAATTATCCCGATAGCAGAGAAAAGCGATTTTCATGGATATGTTTGTTTACTATTATTCCCTAGCTGAACAAAAACTTTTCGCCACCAAATAAAAGAAAATAATAATGTTGAGTGCGACGTAACACAACTATTGAACAAACAAAGGATTGAAAAGAAATTACCTTAAAAATGATATGCAATTTTTCAATTTTGCTTTTTTACAGAATAATAATTGACATAATGGGCAATAGAGTGAATGCTAATTACGTAGGCGGAGCCTCCGTGGGTCGAGCGGTTAGAACATTGTGATTTAAACCATTAAGTATCTTTTCTCTGGTCGCGCAGGTTCGACTTCCGATGGCGCCTAAGCTGATTTTGTTGGAAAATCTGTCAGTTTATTCCCGGGTACATTGTAACCGGGTCCTCTCTTCCACCATTAAAACATGACCGGCATCACATATCTGAAAAAAAATTGAGTGTGGCACCAGTAAATGCAAAAAGAAAAATTAACAAGCAAACAAAATTAGATAAGTGACATTCAGAGAAAAGACACAGTATGTGAATTTGATCAAATCTTTGATATCTGTCGACATGTACACTATGGCTATTTATCATTATTTTAATATTTTTAATGACAAAAAAAAAAAAAAAAAAAAAAATAATAATAATATGATGTCCTTCATGTGGTGAAAATATAAAATAAATAAGGAATGCATCATGATCACAATATTAAAGAAGATACTAATTTACCTTCCTTGTTTTAGTTTGCAAGATATAATGAAAATTGGTGTCTAGAATATTTTTCTGTATCTGTCTGTATTTCTATCTGTCTGTCTTTCTCTCTGTCTCTGTCTGTCTCTCTTTCTCTCTGTCTCTCTGTCTCTCTTTCTCCATATTCTTTAGTATATATTATATCTTTATCTCCAAGTTTGGTATTATACCTTGACAAACCTTAAGCGTTGCGTCAATTTTTACTTTCCAAGCGAGCTCTAGGTCCCTTCCCAATAGACATATCTCTTTGGGATTCCTATCTCACGTGTTTGTGTCAGTTGTACAAATGTACATGAGTTTTACGACGAAATAATGTGGGCAGATAGATAAAAGGAGTGGTGTTCGTACACCTGACCCATTATCGAAATGATTTCTATGTTATTCTTCACAAACTTACGATTCGCTATGATTATTCCACGCTTTATTCAAATACCACCTAGTAAATGTATATATCGTTGCTAAGGCGCAAATGTATCTAAAACATAGCAACATATTTTACTCAGTGATGTATTTTTGCAAATTAATGGTTTTCTGAATACACCAATATAAATAGTAAGCATTATATGTTGATAGCTTGGTTTGATTCAACGACAATAATAGCTAATTATAAATTCAAAATAGCCATATTGAAATTTATTAGGAAAAATGTTAGCATCACAGATAAATATATGCACATATATAAAGTAAAATAGTGCACTTGCTTTAAACTCCCCAAAGCAGATAAGCATGAGGGTCATTCATTATCTCTTTATCTATTATATAATAAACGTTGACATTTTACTTATTACAATATATTTGTGTTTGTGTGTCCGACACGGCGGCAAGATGTGCAAGTTAAATTTCAGTGTTTACGTTCTCCTAGTATTACCGTCTTTCATTTGTATCAACAGTGGCCAAGAAGATTTAACAATGAAAGATGATACATACGGAGAACTAGTTGTCGATACGGTTGTAAACTTAATTCGGGAAACGTGTATATTGCAGGACCATTTATTTCTTAAAAGAGTAGCGCTGTATGAAACTAATTACGGAATGACATTTCAAACAGGATTTAACGGCGGTATATGGAAGGTAGATTGATCTTTTTCCTACATACCTCTATAAACTGATAATTGAAAACCCGTTTTGGGTTACGGAGTGCATAATTAGGGCAAATATGAAATTGAATGTTTTGGAATTTGACAATAGGATAGGTCGGATGAGAATTAACAAAGTACGGTCTAGACTGCTCAGCTGATCCCCTGTATATAACGACTCCCTGTCCTGAATGACTGTATCCAAGGTGGCCCTGCAGTATTTCCTATATATTCACCGATCTGTATGAGGTGGTTCCCTTGTCTTATTTCAGCAAAATCTGGAAGTCCATTTGACAGTCACTGAAGACAGTATCTACTGCACTGCTTTCAAAACTTAGTTTTATCCATGTACGTATGTTCGGATAACCGGATACTCATATTTTTTCTCTGGCCTTTGAACAGGTAGTGTCGTAGTTATACACAATCAGTGGTATTTATCACAGAATATACAATATCATAGATACACACTCAGTAATGATATATATATTACAGAATAAGCAGATTCATTGTTACAACGCCATCACTAATATCTATCAATATTATTAACTATATCAATCAATCAATCTATCGGAGTTGATTTAACGTGCGGCGTGACTACTCAAAGCCCTTGCCACACGCAAACTATATAAATGTTAAAGTGAACTTGCCTACAGAGAATGTCATGGTTAAACGCCATATTATAACAGAATACAGTGGTATAGTTACACGCTAACAAGTATATATATATATATATATATATATACATATATATATATATATATATATATATATATATATATATATATATATATATATATATATGTATATATATATATATATATACATATACATATATATATATATATATATATATATATATATATATATATATATATATATATATATATATATATATATATCACAGAATATAGTTTCTTGGAAAAATAAAATCACTTATATTTATCACAGAATCACAGAATATTGTGGCATAGTTACACGCCATTATCTATATTATAACAGAATATAATGACATAGTTACCCGCCGTAATTTAGATTTAAAACTGAATATAGTTTCTTAGTTACACGCCCTCGCTTATTTTTATTACAAATTGTTGGTTGGTTGTACTGTTGTTTAACGTCCCACTCAAGAATCTTTCACTCATATAGAGACGTCACCAATGCCGGTGAAGGGCTTCAACGTCTGGCCTATGCTCGGCACTTACGGCCATTGAGCAGTGAGGGTTCTTTAAAATGCCGACACCTTCTGTGACATGAGACCTCGGTTTTTACTGTCTCATTTGAAGGACAGGAATCCGACCTGTCCTGGGACGGACTCGAACTCACGACCTCACTATTAAGAGTTGAGCGAACCATCGACTGAGCAAGTCCAGCTCTATTTATCAATAATAAATAATATAGTGGCATAGTAACATAATATAACACGGAATATAGTGGCATAGTAACATAATATATCACAGAATATAGTGGCATAGTTATACACCATCAATAAGAATTTATGACAGAATATAATTTCTTAGTTACACCATCGCTTATTTTTCCCACAGAATAACATCAATAAGAATTTATCACTATATCATTTATGGTTCTATATCTCTTTATTATTATAATTCCATAATTACAAATTATCACTCCAATATAATACATACGTGAAACGGAGTAGAGTGGTTAAAGTCCAAATAATATTGGCTGTTTACTCGTCATGGGCGTACTACAATGAAAATTAAACGCACAACAATGTACATAATAAGGTTCTGTGTAATAACAGAATTCAAATTTAAAAAAAAACTCATATACCAAAGTATAAATATTTAGGACGTCCAGGATATAGAAAAAATATGGTAAAAACTGGACAAACAAGGACCTGGAAATTCAGACGTGAGATCAGGTGCCATGGAAGGATAAACGTCCTCTGTTGACCGGTCACACCCGCCATGAGTTTGTAGTCAAATCCAAATGAAATAAGTGAGAAACAAGTCCTCGTCATAATTAGTACAGACGTCTCAGTAATTGCTATCAAACAGGCAACTCCACATTTCATTTAGTGAAATTGAGTAATCGCAAACAATACTATTATACCGACCGTAAAATTTGCGGAACTTTGACATCAAATGCGGTTTTTCAAATTACAGGGTAAATGATCGACAAATGATCGACAGTGTTATTGTCCAGATTTGTTCATATCGTTTGAAATATAAAAAAACAACCCGATGTATAAGCGGTGGTATTTTGGAATCTAGTTTGCATATATTTGTGCAAGACCTGTACATACAACCCAACAAGTATTTATGTTAATGAAATATATAGAACCTGTTGGTTCTCTATACCGTTAAAGATGATACGGCCATAATACACATGTACATGTAATATATCGTTCCAAAATATATATACAGTAGAACCTGTATATAGGAGCCATCCAAGGGGCCAGAAAATATTGGCCTTTATGTGCAGGTGACCTTTATAAACAGGTTCAATTTAGTTGAAGTATGCAGTCAAGGGACTTGAAAAAATGGCCTTTATAAACAGGTAATCATTATATAGAGGTAGCCGCTATAGCAGGTTTTACTGTAAATACTTTTAGTAAAATTCTTACACTTCACACACACACACACACTCCAATTCATAGTCTTATATCGCAAAGATACCCATCCTGTCTTTGCAATAGTTGTAAAAACATATATATTGTCTTTGGCGAATGTATTGGCGTTAGTTTATCAATGAGAGTTACAAACAGAGATCAGATCTCCATTAAGTTAATGGTAATATACATTACCAGTATAACATAAAAAAAATGATAAAATGAAATAATAATAATAATAATAATAATAATAATAATAATAATAATACTAATAATAATAATAATAATAATAATAATAAAAATAAATAAATAAATAAATAAAAAATAAAAAACAACAGCAAAGCATCTGGTTTTCTACCGATTGAACAACTCTGTCCAGAGATAAGTATACGCCAGAGTTTGTACAACGACATAAAAATGTAGTGAATATTGGACACACACGGACTTCTTGAAAATGCAAAAGTGGGATCGGGCAGGTCAACAGGGGGTACTTACTTCTTCATGACACCTGAACACACATCTGGATTTCCAGAGAAGTCCGTGTTTGTCCAAATATCACTAATTTTGTATCCCGGATATCCTAAGGAATCTGGGATTTTACATGTTATCAGCCCCTGTCGTCCGATCCGGTCACATCCGCTATCAAAACCACCAAACGGGCTGAGTTAAATTAGTATGAATAGCAATGTGTCCTCTAAAGTGAGGGTTTGGTTATTTTTTTATTTGAAATTGTCAAGATTTCCCTTTTTATAGAAAATATTTCTACATGACACCCACCTTTATACAACTAACAGAAATGATTTACAACATCATATCACTAACATAATTAGGTTTGCTCATCTTGTATAAATTATAAGTACAATGATTCATAACAATTCAATATTTCTACAACAGGTCGATGAGAAAATGTTCAACATAACGAAATCCAGAGCATCAAATTTGAAATACACCTATGATAGGATTAAGTCTGAACTATCCATTGATTGGTTGAATGTGAAGTGGCAGGATTTACGAAAACCTCTATTATCCGGTTTGGCAGCTGCTCTTTACTTGAAAGCTGAGACAAATGAAACCATCCCTTTTGGGCAACTACATCAAGCCATATACTGGCAGAGGTACTACAGGTCAAATGGAGATGCCGATCAGTTTTATATGACAGTACAATCGATGATGACAAATGAAGGTAGGTCTTGTAAAAAATGTTTGTTCTATTATTATTTACTAAGATTTTTCAATTATATGGAAATGTCACAAGCTTTAGATGAAGTGCCAAAAATTTGACCGGTGCTATGGACTGATGCCAATGCAGTGAGGGTTCCTTTACGTGTCACGTCTATCACGTGACACATTACCTCAGTTTTAGTCTCATCTGAATGACGTTTCACTTCGTTTGCCGAGCGTTTTGCGATGGAGCAATAACTAACAGTATTTAAAGTTATTGGTATGGCTTGGTTGTGGGAACCGAACCCACAACCTTCCGCTGGCGTGTCAAACTATTTGAATATGACAGTCACCTTCTCAAAAGTAGTACTTGAAACACATTTAGTCAGTGGCGAGCTAAGATAATTTAACTTGTACTACCAGGTTACAGTGAGGGGTCTGGGGACACTTACGGCTTGAGACCCAATCCCATCCCGTGCTACAGATAGACAGTATCGGTCATTCATCGTCAGCTCAGCCTCCATGACTACTGACATAATAATTTCAATATTAGGTTTTTAGGAGTCTGATAGCCATTGTGACCAGCGGTCATACCTAATGTATCTTTATGTGACTTTGACAGGCCGCTGTGGCCGAATGGTTAGCGTATCGCACTTTGAAGCATTAGGTCTCTTACTTCTGGTCAGCGCAGGTTCGAGCCCCGCTGTAATCTAAGCGGTATTTTGTGAGAAAGCTTGTCAGATTACTTGCGGAAGACCAGTGATCTCTTCCCCGGTACAGTTTAACCGGGGTCTCACCTCCACCATTAAAAACAGAACTTCACCATATACTATAGCTGAGAAAGTATTCAGTTTTGCGTAAAATGCCATTTAGAATCCTAAATTTGGCTTTGAATGGACTCAAGGCTTATATCACGACGTATGTGATTCGTCGGGAATGGATGCTATACCCTTTGAGGCATATGAATCATCACTGATTTCCGTCAAGTGACCTTGTATGCCTAATATCCATATACATGTATTGCATATCGACTTCCTTAACTCATAGAACCCTGTAGCCACATTTGGACTCATCCATTTAAAAGAATGGTGAAGTGCAATGCCAGAATTCAGGAGTGTATAATTTAGAATAAAAATTTCAAGATAATTTGACATTCAGTATTGACTTGTTCACCCCCGAATTAGGGCAATAAACTTTACAGTTATTGATTTGGGTGAGTCTAAATGTGACTACAGGGGTTGATGAGTTAAGCTTTGTACTTGATATGTCTTGATTAATAGATTTAGGTAATATTTGGCAGTACTAGCATACAGATACAGATTCATGACTTTTCCAGGCTGCAGGGTAGCAGACCAGGCTGACCTGGTATTCCTCATCGAGGATTCTTCAGATATTACGGATACAGAGCTTGCCGACACGAAAACATTTTTGAACAATGTTATAGATGCTCTACATATCGGAAGTGATTTAACAAGAATTGGTTTGGTCACAATATCTGACCAGCCAAAAATACGATTGTTGCTTAAGAATGGATTTAACGAAAGAACGATCACATCTGAAATAAATAAACTATCTAAAACTGCTGGAATTGGTATCACGCTCGGTATGCAACAAGCGTTCAATGTTACAGAATCGGACATTTTCACTACCCAAAATGGAGCACGGAGTGGCGTAGCACATATCGCTGTATTAATTACTAAAACCCATACAAACAACCAGGTCCGAAGCCAATTTGCCGCTTCAATGCTGAAAGCCAGTGGTGTTCGATTGATCGTACTTGGTGTTGGCAATCGTGTTGACGAACAACACTTACAAACAATTGCCAGTTTGCCTTCCTGTGAGAACTATAGACATCTGAAATCATTTAAGGACATGGTCCATTTTGAAAAAGAAATGGAGGAACTAGTATGTCAAGGTAGATCATAATAATACTAGTATTTCAAAGTTACATTTAAAGGGAAATAAGCTGTGTTAACCAAAAAAAAAAAAAACCATTTCGTTTTTTCTACTTTTACTACTTGTACTTGATATACAATAACAAATAATATTTATGCATAGGCTTATACATTACATCCTTATATATATTGAGCAAATATGGTCAGGTCCATAAGTGAATAAATGCAAATCTAGTTTATCAAGCAGTTTTCACAAAATATGCAGGGATTTAATGCCTGTGTATATCTCTTTTTGTTATTGTATATCAATCTACGTAGTGAAAAAGGAAATATTTTATTTTGAAAAGAAAAAACAAAACACACAGTTAATGTCCGTTTTAATTTGAATTTCATAATATGTTCTGGTTTATATTTCATGTCATCGTTACATTGTAGGATGGAATCAACACACCTACAGTTTACTGTGGATCAGTTTTAATATTTGCTCTTAAATACATTTGCACAAATCGAATTTTGAAATTTATCAATACCATGATTGTGACAATACTATTGGCAAGCTTTAGTTTTAGTTTTTAACTTTTAGTTCCCGCGGTCTTAAATCCTGGAGTTTATACCTATCCATGTAAGGTGGATCCTCTTCTTATGATTCCCGATAATCCATATGGAACTTCAATTACTGTAAGTATTTTGTTCGTTACATGTATCCAACATTTGATAATATATATATATATATATATATATATATATATATATATATATATATATATATATATATATATATATGTACACGAGGGTTGATTGATAAGTGTAGAGTCTAATATGTAAGGATTTGTCTTTTGGGAGATGTATTGCACTGTTTTTCAACATAAGCTCCATTAGTGTCTATACACTTTTGCCAGCAATGTTTCAGAGCCTCAATTTCACTTTTGAAAAATCCCTTTCTTGGCTGACCAGAACTTCCTCCACTGCATGTATGACGTCATCAGCTGTCTGAAAATGGTTACCGAAAATGACCAATTTAAAATTTGGGAATAGATGGAAGTTTGTTGCAGCGAGATCAGGTGAATAGGTGGGTGATGAATCAATTGAAAGCCACAATCATTAATGACAACCATATCAACAACATACATGTGAGCAGGTGTACTGTCCTGGTCAAACAAGACACCTTTACTGAACTTTGCTCCACGATTGATCTTTTTTTTCTCTTAACTACGGAAGAAGTGATGTATATACGTTCCATTGATTGATTGTCCTTTCAGAGATAATCTAACATAAAATTACCATTAAAATGCCAGAAAAATCAAGGCCATAACCACCTGATGGCCAACCCTT